>VZRM01004507.1:983444-1059161 GCA_013397955.1 Grantiella picta | reverse complement strand
AGGCACCGTGTGAGGGACAGCCGCTCCCTTGGCGGGCTGTGCTCGGCAGCGGGGCCCGGCTGAGCAGCCGCCGCTTCCCAGGCACCGGGGCCGGGGGCGACGGCCCGAACAGCTGCCGGGGTCGGCGTGGTGAGGCAGGCAACGGGTTCTGGATAGGGTCCGCAGTGCAAAGTGGATAAGGAACTACCGGAGAAGGTCCGGCAGAGGGCCACGAAAGTGATGACGGGTGTGGGGCATCTCTGTTATGAGGAGAGACTGCGGGAGCTGGGCCTGTTTAGTCTAGAGAAGCAAAGACTGAGAAGGGATTTCACTAATACATATAAATATCTCAAAGGTGGATGTCCAGAGGGTGGTGCCAGACTTTTTTCAGTGGTACCCAGTGACAAGACAAGGAGCAATAGCCGTAAAGTAAAACAAAAGGAGTTTCACCTCACCTGGAAGAACTGTTTTACATTGAGAGTGGCAGAGCTCTGGAGCAGCTGCCCAGGAAGGTAGTGAAGTCTCCCTCTGTGCAGACATTCCAAACCCCCTGCAGGCCGTTCCTCTGTCACCTGCTCCAGGTGCCCCTGCCTTGGCAGGGGGTTGGGCTGGATGATCTCCAGAGAGCCTTTCCAGCCCTAGTGATGCTGTGTTTGTGCTTTGCTGTGCTTCTGAGCGGGGTGTTCATCTAGTCACAGCACCCCTGCCTTCTGGTGTCATCCCCCAGTGAGGAGTGCCATAGCTTTTAGGATGGAGCTTTTATGTTTCATTATTTCTCTTTATCAAGGTGTGTGTCTGTCAAGCCATCTCAAAATGTGTCAGCATAGTTATCTTTTGCCCATGTGGAGAATACCTGACTGTGATGGGGGCTGGAGTGAGTCATAAATGGTAGTTTTTGGTGGGATTACAGAGAGATTGATAAACAAGAAATAATATTGCAGGAAAAAAGCCCCAAACAAAAACCCCCAAAGATCAGAGCCCCTGAAAAACCAACAAACAGCACACCAA
The DNA here is from genome assembly GCA_013397955.1 of Grantiella picta. Classification (NCBI taxonomy): domain Eukaryota; kingdom Metazoa; phylum Chordata; class Aves; order Passeriformes; family Meliphagidae; genus Grantiella; species Grantiella picta. The sequence continues at coordinate 1,058,174 of VZRM01004507.1, read as the reverse complement.
CTTATTTTACCAGAAGAATAAATTAACATAAAACTTGGGAAAATGCTTCCTGACAATATTATTGCATTAAATTAATTACTTTTGAGACATGATATGGGTGCAGGTCCATGGAATTTCCACTCCTTGCTGATGTGGAGCCCTTTGTGATGTCCTCTGGTATTATGGATACACTCTGCAGCAGAGTGGAAGACTTATGCTGAATACTGAGGCTATATTTTCCACTGAGAACTATATGTCAGATATGGCAGAACAAGGAGTGGTGTTGTGTCTTTTGTAGCTGACGCACATGGACATACAAACCACGGATTTTGTGCTTCAGCTGTTGTGAAACCACGCAGGAATGAATACCTGGAGCCTGTGTAAATCGGGAGCCAGTTGTGTGCTGATTTCCTAGAAAGTAGGAAATAAAGGTTGTTAGCTTGAAAGCCACATTTTCTGCGTGTCTTTATACATGCTTAAACCACTGTCTGCTTTTGTTACAGTCTCACTTAAAATGCAACTGTTGACATTTAACATTCAAATTCATGTATATGCTGATACAGTGCGTAACAGTAGTATTTGGGATTTATGTTTATAAGCAAGATTGCATTTAACACAAAAGACTGTATTGGTGATTTATATTTTCATCAGTGTTCTAAACTGCCATTACATCAATTTAGTGAGCTGGTACATATTTCCTTAATACAGATAGGGCCCTAGACTGCTCTAGAAGTGCCTGACAGAGGTTGATTGCCTTTTAATGTATTTCTGTTGCTGCATATCCATATGCACGGATGGAAAGGTGCACATACAGCACTTTTGATCCCCTTATGGACCATTCATTCAAGAGTGGGACTCAATAATGTGTGTGTCCCTTCCAGCTCAGAAGGGACTGATTCTGTGTATAATAATGATAATTCTGGCTGATTTATCCACCAGACAATTTTTTGTTTAAGCTTGCTCCTGGAGTTTCCTGTTCTTTCTGTGTTCTTGAGGTGCTTGGTTGCTCAAAATTCATGGTCATACAGATTGTTTAACCAATGAAAAGAAATTAATAATGGCATCAGAGAACTTTATCATACCTCAGCATGTGTATAAACATTCTGGAGAGCAGGGAGAGCTGTGCAACAAGGTATTTGGAAGTAGTCTCTAGTGAAAAGCTCAGTGCCTGGGATCTCCCAGAGCTGCTCAGAGTGTGCTGCATGTACATGCTCATGTTGGTTTCTGACTCCCTTCTTTCTCCTCAGAAAGAGTTGCTTCCAGTCCTGCATGTATGGACATGTTTTTCAGAGGCTCCTTAAACCTCAGGGCTCCTGGTACATCTGAATTTGTGAGATATCTTGCATTTTCTGTTCTGTTGAGGGAAAGTGCCCTATATGAAGTGAGAAATATTTTCATACTTATGAAATATTTTCATAAGAGTTACTAAAGTTACAGCTCTAGCAGTAATCAGTGATGGCTTACCTGAGCAGACAAAGAAGAAAATTGGCCCTAATGTGCTGTACTGTAACAGCAGTGTTGACATAAGTCAGTACTTAACATTACTCACATGCAGTGCTTGGTAGCAAACAGAAGCAGCAAGTGTGGGTCACATCAGGGCAGAGTTAGATCCCTGTTAATCAGCCCACATTCCTAGCTCTCTATTAGCTCCTGCAAGGAAGCATTTTTGATGAATGAAAACTTGCTTATATGACTACTACATCTTGATCAACACACTGGGATGTAAAAATGCTTGAAAACACTGGTTGCTTTTATTGATGTTTTGAGCTGTGATTTCTGTAGCAGTCTCTGTGGTCCAGGCACAAGCAGGAGGCTGTCACAGATTGCCTTGCAAGCTGCATTTTTAGCATGTGGCCTCTTTGTAAGGCTCTATGTAGTTCTCTGGAGGAAAAATGAGTGTAATGTCAGTGAACTTGATCATCTAATATTGACACATTCCTGCTGCCTCCTAGTGATCAGATTTTCCTGTGTCCTCAAATTAACGCCTTTTAAAATGGCGAAGAATTTAATGAAAGCAAACTATTGGCCAGCCCAGCCCCACTATTGTGCAGAGACTCAGCCTGATAATATGAAGTGTAAGTACAATTTGAGCCCCAAGTGTTGCATATCCACACTGGGCAGCAGAGCCTCAGTCTATTAAACAAGCTAGAGGGAGACCTCTAGAGCCATGTTGTGTCTCTTCTGGTAGTTAATTTTGGGGAAAGCTGAGGCTTTGTGGGCTGGGGTTCTGTGTAGCTGAGAAGCATAAATTCAGCATAAAAGTTCAATAATAGACATTTATGAAAACAGTTCTTTTTAATAATTGCTCTCTTCTAGGTTTTTGACGGTGATCTGTGGCTTCAGAAAGAGATGGGATGCCTGGGAATGGCAGGTATGCAGCAAATGTTACCTCTCTTTTTTCAGCATTGTGGGAGTCCCAGGACTCACAGTGTGAAGGTGAGCAGAGGCCTGGAACTGTGCTCTGGTGGCCTGCTGACATCAGGAGGACTCTCAGTCCTGAGCCACAGGGAAGTGTTTGCACAGAAGTTAGGAGCAAGGGTGCTTTAGGTTCCCTAAACAGCTCATTTAGGAGGAAACCCTTGTGAGAAGACCTCAGTTCATACTCTGCTCCGAATCATTTTCAGGAGGAACTTTTTCAGTATTAAACGTAATGGTGTATGGGAGCACCCTCTGATGTCCAGAGTTCCCAGGTTTTTGAAAAACCTATATTATTTAAAGCTGATCAAGACTTTGTTCGTTTTCAGAAGCTAGCTTAACCCCTGTGCTTTTACCAACAGTGTTGCAATACCTGCTCTTGAAGCTATTTTTAAAGACCTCTGCAGTTACAATAGCTAATACACTTTGTCCTGGACCAAAGACTATTAAAGACTTAGATGTAGTAGGTTAAAGACTGATAGATATATTGGGTCTAGCAGTATTACTGGGGTGCTAGTACTCTTCTCAGTAGATACCAAATATTCTTGTCAGTGGTCTCAGCTACAGTGAACATCTCCAGTGGTAGTTGCCTAATCTAATGGACACAAGGTACCCCGATACTTACAGAAGCCCCTTAGAACTTGGAGTAGCTGCATCTGCGGGCTGACTGCCACAGGCTCTTCATGTAAATTTGCGCAAATCACTTAGTTTCTCTGAGTCTCCGGTCTTTAGTTTCTCTATGTGTATTATAAATAGTGTTCTACATCACCCAAGTGTGGTGGAGGTGAATATAACTTGGAAGGTTAGGACGTTCTCCTATAGCACATTAACAGGGCAACACAGTGTGTGAAATAAACCTCTCCATCACTATGGTTCCCCAAGAGATGATTTCATTACATGCATTTGCCAAGAAATTACATGCTTTGAAGCAGTCATCTAGTGAGATACCTCTGACTTCTTTGCCTTGTGCCATGGCTAATTCACAAATTAGTTTATTAATTTAAAGATGAAAGCAAGTAATTCAGATTTGCTGAGCTTGTTTTTTTCCACTATTTATTCAATGTCATCTTTGCTGTGTGCATCTTGCTTTCTGACGGGTTACAAATTATTCATGTACCATCCACTGAGAGAGGAAATGAGTGTGGTTTCATACTAAAAAAGAACCTTCTGGCACTAAAAAAAAACTGGAGGATTTTGACATGCAGTATCTTTTTGTTGGGAATTAAAATCGTGTGGCCAGCAGGATGAGGGAAGTGGAGTTGCTTTGGACTGAATACTGGGGAAGCTGCACCTCAAATCTTTCCTTCAGTTGGCCCCTCACAACAAGAACGACATTGAGGTGCTGGAGTGTGTCCAGAGGAAGGCAATGAAGATGGTGAAGGGTCTGGAGAATGAGTCTTATGAGGAGCCACTGAGGGAGCTGGGGTTAATTAACCTGGAGAGAAGGAGCCTCAGGGGGGACCTTATCACTCTCTGCAGCTACCTGAAAGGAGCTGTAGTGAAATCGGGTCAAGCCTCTTCTCTCAGGTAACTGGATGCGACAAAATGACCTCAGGTGGTGCCGGAGGAAAGTTCGTTTGGATATTGGGAAAAACGTCTTCATGGAAAGGGTTATCAAGCATTGGAAAAGGCTGCCCAGGGAGGTGGTTGAGTCACCATGCCATCCCTAGAGGTATTTAAAAGATGCACTTAGAGACATGGTTTAGTCGTGGACTAATGATGGGTTTGCAGTTGGACTTACTAAGCTTTTCCAACCTCAATGATTCTGATTCTGAAATTCTGGTATTTTGTTAGTGGGTAAATAGATGTGTTAAATGAGGTGTTGCTGAATCATATGCTTGATTTTGTAACTGAAAATTGTCCCGTTCTAGTAAGCATCAATTTTTAACATAGCGAAAACTAACATTTTAGTGATTTGCCTAATCAGAGTACTAGACTTTAGTTCTTACTAAAGAAGTTCTGGATGAAAGCAGAGAGATGGGAACTTCTGCATAAAGCCTTTGTCATTGAGACTGGCAGTGTGCTGAAGTGTGAAATGGTTTGTGACAGCACACTGATCTCAGTGTTTCCGTTAGAAGTTTTTTGGAGTTGTTTCTGCATAAGATGAGAAAAGACAGCCCCAGAATATTTCTGTGACTGGAACACAGTGGATTTTTGAGAGTTGTATTTGAGTCTGCTCTGACTTATTCAAAACAGGCCTGGAAAGGAGATTTGTTTTTTCTTGTTGATGCCCATAGTTTCTTTGACTTTCTAACAAGAAAAGCTAATGGCAACATTCAAAACTGAATACCGTAAATTGCTACCTTTGCGTGTTCATTGTTGTGTGTAATTGAAAGGACTTCAAATTGGAACTTGTATCCTGGATGGTTTTCAAGACAGGGAGTAATTTAGAACAACAACAACGAAAATATAGCAAGGGAGTACAGTTAACTCCTTTCTTCCTCACTGAAGTAAAGCAAAATAGTTCAAAGCTTTGTTGATAAATTAATGGTGGGTAAGCGAATGAGACTGTGGAATCTGAATTGAAATACTCAGCCCTTCAGAGCCATAAATTAGAATGAATGTCTTAGGTAAATTGCTTTTTTTTTGCTCTCATTTTTAATTCTGAACTTGAAATTTCACAAACTGGTCAGAGTCTTTCCTTTCCTACTGTAATTTGGCATTCTGCTACTTAGTATGGGCTGTAAAGGTACGGGAACCTTAAGGACATACACGTCTTTGATGCAAACCTATTGCAAGACTATTTTAATTTTCTCTCATCATATTTTATTACCATAGGCAAGAGTAACCTCCATCTATCATGATGTTGTGTGTGCTGTTCTGATGGTGGGCTGTTGGTGCCACTGACAGGTTCAGGACTCAGCCCATTGAGTCCAGGGGTCAGGGCTTGTGCTATGCCATGTCCATGTCCTTACACAGAAGTAATTTCAAAGCAAAGGACAGTATGCTGACCATTATCAGGGGACAATTTCTTTTCTTAGAATACCCATCCTTCTACCCCAAATCTGTATGAACACAGACCCACTGTCAGCACACTCTCCACACAGCAGGTGGCTTTTGTACTAAGTCACATCCTCAGTGTTTGCATTCCCTGAACAGCAAATGACTGGCAGTGAGGAGCTCTCCTTCCTAAGCAGATTGCCTGTGACTTGAGTGTGGCAGCTGGAAGCCCAAAAGAGCAATATCTCACCACCCGAGGCAAAAGTGCACAAAGCTGGCGTGGCAAATAACTACCTAAGAGAACAGCAAAGAAAATTGAACATTAAATAGCAGAGATTGTTCTGATCAACTGTGCATTTGTCATTTTGTATGGTGGTGGCACTGCACGTGGGAGACTACTACTACGGCAACGTGAATAGTAAAATGTTATGCCAATCTTCCAGCTGTTGCAGCTATATTAATATTTATTTTCATGTTTTTATTTTGACGTTCAATAGAAAGTCTACCTACCAGCACTGGTGATTAGCTAGGAATATGCAGTTTAAGACGGTTCTGGCATATCTGTTTATACTGGGTTTATGTAAAATTAAATCATGGGAAAACATTTTACTAATGTGCTAATTAAAAGTAAGATAAAATATTTAACAGGTTGTTAATACCTTGTAAAAATGTGGAATTTTTAATTTTAAAAAAAACAAAATTTCTTCTTGAAGATGGTGATACTGTCCTACATCTCAAAAGAAAGTGAAATTACTGTCTTTCATTGATGAACTGTTTCATTTGGCATCTTTGGAGATGTTTACAGGAAAGCCGCAGATTAATCCTCATGGTCTGCTGGTTTGCTTGCTGGGAAATGTTTTGGCCTGAGGCACTGTAGTCCGGGAATGCCTAGTGGCAGCCTGGCAAGCCCAGCTGAGAGGGGGCTGCTTGGGCTGTGTGCAAAGCTGAAACTATTCCCCTGCTTTGTGGAGATTTTCTTTCGAAAAGGAGTGGAGATAGTTGCCATTTAGAAACTAATGAAAATGACGACCATGCAGCCTGATAATGGCTTTTCTGAAAACAGCCAGAAAAATGGAAGAGATTGAAGCTGTAGGAAAAAAAGAGTGGAAGGAACAAGGAGACCTCAGAGTCACTGTCAGAACTGAGATGCATCTCTCAAGGGCCACTGTCGATGGCACCATGGAAATGAATTGCACTTCTGAGCAGCATGGTATCCAAAAGAACACTCTATGCTTCTCAGTGAAAGGCTTCAGTAGTCAAGTGTTAGTATTTTCCAAGGTTAGATACCTATTTGTTAGAAAAAAACCAAAACATTTTCCAAACAGAAATCTAGAATATATGTGAAAACCACAGAATGTATTATGGCTGTACCATCCTTTCTCAGATATTCAATGTCCAGCTTTTCAAGCACCCAGCAGACATTTACAGTCCTGCATCTACAATAAAAACTTACCTGAAAAGAGACAGTAGGTGAATTGACAAATACAATTATGTTGTCTGATGTTAAGTATGCAGCAAGTTATGTGGAAAAGCAGTTGTGTTCTTGTAGATCAACTGTTCCAGTGACAGTTAAATATGTGTGGATCAGGAAAAAGTTACTTTAAGTGACAGTCAACACTAGAAAAAAGAATGCTGTAGAAAAGTGCAGCTTCACTGGCAGTGAATCCAGGGTATTAGAACAGCCTATATTGTTAAAAATTAATAGGAAGGATGAGTAAAATTGTGAAGAAAGGCAGTGGCACGTGTGGCTGTGTGGACATGAATCATATTGCTTGAGTCATATTGGTTGAATCTGTTTAAGCAAAACCTTCCACTGACTACTGGGAAGATACAAGTGGATTTGCAGAAACATCCTTGTCATCATCATCAGTGCTGAGGTTGCTTAACATAATGTTAAAAACTGGCAAAATCCTCAGCCTTCAACTGCTGATGATAGAGCAGCCAAATAATATGCCTGGAGACTTCTGCTGGGAGTTGGGCACGTTATCTTGGGATTGTAAGTGATGACAAAGCACAGCTTGAAAACAGACTCATCTGTGTAATTATTAATCCAGAGATTTATTCAGAGTCAGGGAACATGATCAGTTAATTAAATTGGTTACTGTGGACTTGATACTCTCTAGAGGGGGAGTGTCAGGCTTTGCTGTCACATGTAAAGTGCAGTTGGGTGTGCTCATGAAGATGTTATACTACACCCGACTCAAGATGAAAAGATACTTTATGAAGCAATTACGCACTTCTTGTTGGCTAACTGCCCTCATCCAAAATTCAGAAGGAAATGATATGCTAAATAGGAAGCATTATAAAGGTAGTAGTTGCTCAACATAGTTCATACATTTTGTCATTTAGATTTCTGACTCTTACAAAGCCCTACAAAGAAGCTTCATGTCCTCATTCGAGGTTTTTTTGTTTACTGTAAAGGAAAGTGCATTTTGTGTGGTCAGGCAAGAAAACAAAAAGGAGAATTGGTGCTCCACCTTCATGGGAATAGGGTGACAGTTTCATTAATGTATGACAGACACAGCATATATAAAATTAATATTTTTCATTGTTTGAATATACCTGTACAAAACTGCAAAGAGGCTTGATTCAGTAGTCAGAAGCAGGTTTAGTGCCTTTGGAGGTGAGATCATTGGAGGTATATTTGCATCTGCTGGGGAGTGCCATGGCCAGGTGGGCTCAGATTGGTATTTAGCAGGTCTGTACTGCACTGAAAATTCAGCGCTGGTGTCATTCTGAGTGATTGGGGCCATTGCTTAGTCTTGAAATAGAAATATGCCATACATGTCTTGAAGTATGCCAAATATGTCTTGAAAAAATTCCAACCCCAAAGATGTGCAGACATTTGGTGTTGTAATTATACATATTCCTGTTCTCACCAAGTTTGCAATGTTGTTTTTACAGTCCCTAAACTAGTCCTAGTCTGTTGCATTGTTTAACAGTGGTTCAAATTTTAAGTAAAACTTAGAGAAATGAATTAAAACTGATCATCAAGTATAGACACCAGATTTCCCTGGCCCATATATCCACAATTTTTTCCAGTATAAACTACTCCCTCCCAAATAAACATGGGAAGACAGGGAAGCTTCCCAAGGTGCACATGTCCACCTGGGTTCTGTAAGCAACAGGATTGCATCTCATTCATTATGTTAACAGAATTATTTTCAGTGATGCATGTGCATTAATGTTTTAAGGCTCCATTTAAGGGTCCAGTTCTGAATGTTCTGATCATGCTTTTTCTGTTTGCAACTAATTGTATTTCCCTATAGTGTTCTTCTTAAAAAGCAGTGGCTTTTCAAAAAAAATGCTGCTTCTCATATTAATGAGATTTTAGTGTCTTCAGCTTTTCATATTTTATTAATATGTAATAGGCTTTTTCATAGAAAAGTCATTTCACAAAATTACTTGCCTTTCAATGGGAGTTTTTGTCCATATTAATGTATTTGTTGACAATTGATTTAAAAATAAGTAATAAATGAGAATAATATTAAGTAAAGAATGAAAAAGGTATCTTCTTTAAACATAGACAGACAGCTATAATTTTAAATTTTCGTAACATTTTTCTCTTAATTCTGCAACTTTAACTTTTGGCAATTTAACATATTAAATTATTTATTTTTAGTATAAGCTTCTTTTATTAATGTCATAGGTGCATTTACTTTAGTAGATCAAAGTGATATTATTTCAAAACTGTGCCTGTTACTTTAATATCACTGACTAATCTTTCATAAAAATTTAAGAATAAAGCTGGAATTTATATTGCTGATTACTAAATTGAGGAGCACATGATTTGATGGCGCTGCACTTCAACTGAAGTGTAACTGAGACCCTTCCTTAACTGAGAAGTATTTCAGTTCTGAATCTGTATTCGCAAGGTCAATGCTTAATTGGAAGACTGTGTCTTTGAAGCAGAGCACCTTTAGCTCTGATGCCCCTCACATTGTGGACTATTTCAATTCTTTATGCTTTGCTGAAAGTTTCTTTGTGTTGAAAATGTTAACAGTTGATTTATGGCTTAAACTTTTTAATTCATTCATTAAATGCTTTACATTTAAATGGCAAGAAGTTTTCTGTGAGCTATATGGGAGTTCCTTAGGGAGGAAACAGTTTTGTTCTGACTCCTGCTGGGTTTTGTGTGACAAATCCCATCTCTATTTCCTGGCTAGCCTCAGTCTCTGTTCCTGTAATGACTTTGTGCCTTGAGAGAGAGTATCTGGCTCTGCATGCATACAGAGTTGGTACCATGAGCCCCACCCCTGGCTGGACTCTGCACCAAGTGAGAGTGCAGAGAGTTGGTCCATGCAGGACCCAGCTTCATCTCTAATGCTGAATGTTGCCTTGGTTTTCAGCAGTGCCCTTACCTGTGCTCATTCAGGCCAGCAGAGCCCCTCAGCAGCTCCTGACCTCTGCAGCCTCGGACAATGAGTGGAGCCACTCGCTGTTTGCCTTGATACCCTCATGGACAAAGAAGGTGTTGTTCAAACGAGAGTCTGACGTCAACCACCTTCGGGTCAGTAAAGGATGGTTTGCCATTTGTGGTATCTGTAAGGATTGTCGAATTCTGTAAAAAGTGAATGTTGTTGGGAATTTGCTATCCAATTAGTATATTTCTAGTTCTGTCTCAGGTGATTGTGTTCATTTGATGTGACTTCAGCAACACCAGCTAGTTGTGGGACTTCCAAAGAATCACTGTGACAGATACAGCTATGTGATTGCTGTGTAAATTCTGATAGACACTTAATAATGAAAATAATCTGTATAGTCTGGTGAGCTTTGTGCATAGTGTATTTTTTTAGGGAATTGTGATAGCCAAAAGATTAATATATCAGTTAAGATTCTAATATTTACTTGTGGGAACAAGTTGTTCATACAAATTTGAACTAGGAAAAAGATATAACTGTTAATAATATAGCACTTAAATAATACAACCGGATAATAAAAATCCTAAATTTGAAGATTATTGGTACCTCTAATTTTTTAATAATTTCTTTATTTACGTAATTTAACTTGTTGCTGAAGTTTATGAATTATAATATTTTCATACACTATGTAGATTTTTCCCCTTCCTCCATAGCCTGAAGATGTGTCCGATATGTCAGTGTCTTCTGAATTTGGAATAACCCTTCAGAAATGTGGTATGGTAAGTTTTCTTACATTTGTCTTGTTAATTTGGTAGGAAGTTCATATCCAAATGACCTTTAAAGATTGGGAACCTAATTGTGCCCATGCTGGGAATTTGGGGGTATGTGCATTTTGATGTAACAATGGTCCCATTCTCTCTGAGAGGCACCATTTTGCCTGTAGATTCAAAACAGAAGTCAGTGAAATCTCTCAGGCTTCAGGGCATTTTGGATTGTGGTCGAAGTGAAAACCGGACTGTGAATTTCTAAAACTGCAAATGGGCAAATTCTAATGAACTTGAGAGTAATCAGCCAAGAAGCTGGGTAGAGATAGAGACAAATTTTATAAGATGAGATAAACCTTCTGAGATATTCCCATGGCCCAACCATGGGTGCCCTACCTGTGTCAAGTGTGGACTTTTTTGACGGATGAAGCACTGAGCCCTGTGTTGCCCATTGTGTCTTTGGGCATCCTGACACACAGCTGTAGAAAAGCCATTGTGTCTGCATATTCAGTGGGACTCACCTACAGCACAGTATTTAATGAACAAAAGGTTTCATATGACTTGTGTAAATGCTTATGAGTAGCAAAGACTTCCCAATTGTAAGAAATTCTTTAACTTCCATTTTATTTTTACCTAGACTGTTACTTTTCTTTTTTTTTTTTCCCCTTTTTTCTTCTCCCTTTTTGTGCACTGGATGAAGCAGGTACGAATTTTTATAATTACAGACAGTTCATCTTAGCTGTCTCCTGCAGAGAGAGAGCACATCCAACTTTAGGACCAATCTGAATTCAGCCACTGAAATGCTGCCTATGAGAGTAGACGATTCAGTAACCAATACAGAAGAGATGACATTATAACCTTCACCAAATGTAAAGGAATACGTTTTTGACTGGTTAGAAGCACAGGAAGAGACCCTGAAATCTTCATATTTTACCCTCGGCTCACAGAAGAGTGAGGGAAGCTTTGGTTAAATGAAGGGAGGAAAATGTTGTTCTATTTCCCCATTTCCCCAGCTCTCTCTTTTCCTCATTTGTCTGCAGAAGCCTATCTACGCTTACTGTGGAGCATCATACAGTATTAACAACCTGTACAGTTTGAACCTTGAATCTTCCAAGATGTATTTTCTTGTTTAGGCAATTGGTTCAGGGTCTCTGCTTTGTGGATTTGGATTTTCTTATGTAGTTTTGAGACCTTTTTTTCCCTGTTTCATTTTGGTTTTGCTCTTTAAAGCAAGTATCTAGCCTTTGTGATTGCACATAAAAGGTTGAAGGGCATGTTTACTGCATCATGCCAGTTCAGAAACCAGGAGAGAGAATCTGACCAAAATATATCACATTTTTAATATTTGATGATTTTAAATCTCATAAGTTGGGGTATAACTCATGATATACAAGCATATGAAATTGGTAATGGTTTCATCACTAATATAATTAAGCCTATTTTATACATGCATTAATACATACATTTTTATACATTGGATGCAGCTTCTAATAAATAGTTGGGAATTTTGTCACTTAAATAGAGAAATGCAAAGTAAGCCATAATAATTTCATTAAGATGTTTCTTCTCCTTGATTCCTGTAATTCTAAAACTGGGACCTGGTTCTATGCTGAATTGGTATGAAATGCAGAGATCAGTGGTGCACAATGAGACCATGGCTGCATGTGTCAAACCCTGTGGCTACCATGAATTCTGGTGTGATTTCTGAAGTCTAACACAATTCATATTGTTAAAACTCATTTTTGTGGGGACTGCTTTATTATTTTATATTTGCTGGTGTCCAGATATAGGGTAGACATTTCCTAAAAAGGAAGATCTAAAAAGAGAAAGGTTTGGCCCGAATCATAATTCTGTCACTTAAAGGACTATTTAATTTAGTGTCATTATTAGAAACTTCATAAATAATCATGAATGTACTATAAATCACCGTATTATTATGGATCTTACAAAGATTTCAGCAATTCTGGTTTAACACGAGTTATAGAGGAAGGCAGTTTGGGAGGTGAGAGGTCAGTAAGCTACTCTGTGCTCAAAGTAATTTCATTTAGAGAGTGTAATTGCTTAATAAGACTTAAGGGCTTAACAGAGTAAATAAATAAAAAAACCAGAGTGCATGTTGCTAGAGATTGGTGATTAGTGTATGACCTTCACCACTAATTGGAATCAGAGCCATGAACTCCCAAGTTCACTGGTGGCTCCATCTGCCCTCATGTGGGAAGGGCAAATCAAGACAGTGGGTGTCCTTCAGAGAGTGTGGCTGCTATGAAGAAAAGGGAAATAGAGACCAAAACTGCATGGAGAGAGTGAATTTGCAGTGAAGCAGCTTGCAAAAGGAACATCCTCATGGTACAAAAGTTCAAAGTTCAGGATTTTCCAGACTCTGGTTAAAGTTATGGCCCAGTTTTGTTGTGTGCGGTATCATGGTGATATTCAGATTTTGATTACACTTCTGGTTCTGTATGAGCTGCGTTTCCACCTTCTGGCTTTTTGCCACTTTTTTTCCAAGCAACAGCTTGACATGCCAAAGATTAAAATCTCCTGGGGAGTGTGAGATCGAACTGAGTGTAGTTTCATTTTCAGGTCACTCAGAATACCTTCAGAAAACAAGTTTACACATAATGAAGTTTTATTTGTAATCAAGACTATGAATTTTGCTGTTAAGGTGCACGTTCAGCTGTCTTCCACCATTAATACCAAGATTTCTGTTTTCAGGTGGATGTTGAACGTGACCCTCAAACTGCATACATTACACTCGTGATTAATAACACCAACACATTGCTCTCAGCAAACATCACAGATCTTATCCTCCTGGACAACATCACTGGTCTACATGTTCAAAAAACCAGTGGCAATAAGACCGCAGATGGCATACAGATTTACAGGAAAAGGTTCTTGCAAGGTAACAAAATCTGCAGCGGAATACCCCTGATTACATGTGTCAAAGTGCATCTGTTCAAATAATAATATTTATCTATTTATTTATTTATTTATTTATTTGTAGTGGTGTAAATTCTTTGGTTATCAGTTAATATAGGTGAAAAACTTGGCGAAAGGTTTTTGGGCTGCAGTTTCCAATTCTGTCAACTCACTGTTAACTGTTTTGACTTCCACCTTTGAACTGCTTCCAATCTCCCAGTCACAGGACTGAGCCTCCTGTGCTCTGTAAAAGTTTCTGCCATCAAAAATGAGAGAGAGTTTTTCACAATAGTATTTGTTCGTTTTGCATATTTTTAAAAACTTCTGCAAAAACCATTTTCATCCTATTTTGAGTCTTCTTTAGCTAAGTGTGGCAGCTCGGCTTGCTGAGGTATTGAGGTGTATTGGAATTGCAAAAGGCCATGCAAACAGGGAAGATGATTCATCAGAAATGAGGCAGCTCTTCTCAGTATCTGTTCCCTCCAAACTGAACAAATTATAAAGTCAAAGCAAGCAATAGAGAGATAAACCTGTTCCAGTTTTGAAGTCAGTTTGTTCCTTTTCTAATTGGTAGCAGTTGAATCAGAGCACACACATTAAACTTTATCGTTCTTGGTTTCTTCATCTCCTTTTTCCTAATCACAAGCATGTCAAAAATGAGCAGCTTGCTTTTGGGAGTCATGATATTTCTGCAGGAGTTTCAGAAGTGTTCACTGATAGCTGTTTATGATCAGACTATCTATGGTTATGATCGTTTTATGGTGAAAGATTTCCAAATAGAAAAGGGAAATAAGTAAACTTGGGGCTGCTGTCTGATTGCAATTGGATAGCCAAACTCCGTTTCTAATAACATCAATGCGAGCAGTGGTACGGATTGCAGGACTGCTCTTTTTGAAAACATCAAGGAATTTCTGGCTTTCAACAGATACTTCCTGGAAACAATTATGCCTGAGAAAGAATAGAAAAATGGCTTGCATAACTGATCCAGTAAGCCAAGTTGGAGCTGCTACGTAATTTATTTATAATTACTGAATCTGGAATTTTTCTGGAGAAAGCGTGAAAAATACTGAAGTGGAAGAAAATCCAGCAGAACAGATTTCTACATAGTTTGAGGTTTGGTCATTGCTAAATTAGTCCTGAAGTCAGCCCATACCTTGCCACTAGGGGTGGAGAGAAAGGCTGTATCTACACTGGCTTGCGTATTGTCATGCTTAATGTTGGCTCTAATAATTTTTCAGTACTTCAGTGCACTAAGAATCAAAATTCACCTGAAAGCTGTCAGAGTTCTCTTTGGTTTCAACAGGAGGAGAATCAACAGGCTAGTGGTTAAAATGTAGTCAGCCCATTTCATAATAAAAAAATATTTTAAGTATCTCATGCACTGTTTTAGTATCAAAAATAATGCTTTTGGGTAGGTTGGATTACAGTTTCCAGATCCTGGGCTGAATTTGCATAAGTTCTTAGAGGCAGCAGCTATGGAGGGTGTTGCTGAGCTCAAGTGGCCATGAGCTGTCTGCTCTGGATGTGTGGCATCTGTTATGTCAGAAAGGAAAAGCTCCTGTGCTGTCCCAAGCCTTTCCCACGGATCTTTGAGAAATTCTTGTGGAATGAAGCAAATCTATCCATATCCCTGTTTTAATAGGTGGAGAACACTTTGCAATCAACTACTCTGCACTGCTTGATGCAGAAGAAATGTGGCATGGTAGGGTTTTGACACTGCCTGCAAAACTAACTTTCAGGAGTTCATCACAGGTATTTTATTCACAAATTTATTCTGCTCTTCACAATTTTTGTAAAAAAACAGTCTCCAAGGTGGTTCTTGTCTGCATAAACAACGAGGCCATCATGTAATGAAATGAAACTCTTAAGCTCTCTGTTTACACTGAATTTATAAATGCATTAATTATTCTTCATAGCTTAAAACGCCATAGATTTCCTTATGTAAAGTATTTTTGTGTGTTGTCTTGTAGCCTTTCTTTCCACTTTTCATACTTCTCTCCAGTTTATTGATCTATCCTGGAAATGTGTCCCACATACTTACATATGTATTCCTGAAGTCTATGAGAGATTGAAAATTTTGCCATATTTTTGTAATAAAATTATTTCTTTTAACTGAAAAACAAGTAGCAGCAAAGGAAAATCTCATTACGCATGAGAAAGGCACCTTTTAGTATAAGAGTTTTCAAGGTCTAAAAGATTTTTCAGAGAAGCTGAGAAATCTCCATCCTTGCTGATTTTTGAAGAGCTCTGTTGCACGAGACTCTGAAACAACTGGTCTAATGCTGGAATTAGCCTGGCTTTGAGTAGGAAACAGGACAAGCAGTTTCTGCCAAAGTAAATTTTTTCAAATCTTAAATATGGCTTGATGGTTTTTCTGTGCTTTTCATAATTACATATAATGATAATGTGCAGATGTATTTTCATTTCAATTTCCTTTCTCCTTGGTTTTGGAGGACAAAATGGTCAGTGTGTGTGGGAGTGGCACTAGAGTGGTGGAAAGGAAAACTTAAAAAAAACAGGCATGGTCAAAGTAGTGATGTATGTACTGACTGTTCTGTGCATTCTCAGTCAGCCCAGATTTCGTAGGCACAGAAAAATATAACACTGTGTGCACTGGGATATGAGAAGGGGAATGTATCTCACCGAACAGCTGCTTCCATGTCTTTTAGTGTTGCCCTTAAGTACACTGCATTTTCCTATCAGATTTATTTCAGCTTTAAGCTTAATGAGAAGTATAGCATATATTCTAAGGAGAGGCTTTTCTAGACACCCTAGGCTGTTTGCCAGTGGATTCTGTTTTTTTTTAAATACAGGTAATTTTTTGTATCTCTCTCAGAATAAAACACATCTCGTATCATTGACAGCATCATTCACCATAACGGAAGAAGAAAAGACTAAGGTAAATTCTATTATTTGCTATTATATTGACTCTTCTCCTTAGACTTTTAGAGTATCTAAGGTAAATGCTAGGAGCTAAGGATGTACTTGTGTACTTGTGTCTCAGCTATTGGCTAGTAATCATACAGAAGTTCTGCCTTCTCAGATTTTAAGACGAAAACAGCACTCAAGATAAGGGGTTGTTTTTGTGTTAAACCAGCAATATTTAGTGTGGAAAATCTAAAAATGCCATTATACTCCTTGCCATGTTCTTTTGTTTGAAGAATTTTCCAGTCACAGGAAACTGTGATGAGGAGTATGCTCACCTACTGCTGTGCCTAACCACCATGAGAAAGCTTTTTGCTTTTCCGGAAAGGTAAAGTTATCCGCTACCTGTTGAGGAAAAGTTTCTGTATGATGCCGATATTCAAGCCTGAGAAATAAAACTGCAGGAAGGGGGGCATAGTTCATGCTTGCCTTTCATTTTTTAACTAGTCATTCTTCCAAAATGACTTTCTGTTCTTGGCTTCTGAAGTAATGTGGTTTTTAAGAGGCCAGATAAACCTTCAAAATTACATTGATTGCGGCAGTGTTATTCTAGATAATTTTTTTTATTAAAGAACTCTCCCTTTCATCCATCAGTTTCATTGCTACAGTAATATCTTCACCAAACTTATTTTTCTTTCCCAACCTCCCATTAGCTTGACAAGCTGCTGTTGTAAGGGGTCGTTTTTAAGGAAGCTGCAGCTTGTTGGCAAGAGCATTGGGATTATTTGTGTTCAGGCAGAAGCAAACAGTTCATTTTAAAACAATATTTTTTGCCATGGCTGTGCTGTTTGAAATCTAAAGTGCATGTGGATAGGGCTTGCCTGAATAGGTCCTGAGGACTAGACCACTCATTCCTTCCATGGATCTGTCCCATGAGTTTCTCTCTGCCTTTAGAATAAGTAATTGGAGATTGGGCACCGGGGCCTCTTGTTCCAGTATTCTCCTCTGCTAAGAATCTCTGCCTTCTCAGCTTTTATTACTGTAATGGATACATGTCTGGACATGGCTTTCTCATAATTGAAGATCCAAGTGTCCATTCTGTTAAAATGAAATCCATAATTAAACATGATATGAAGTAAAACTACACATAAGTTAGAGAACTCATTGTCCCTGGATAAAGATCTAGTAATATTTAAAAGGATTGGACATTTAGTATAGCTAAGAATTACAAATGGACTTGCCATAAATCTGTTTTTTTGGAAACTCTTAGAGGTGTAAACCATGCAGTAGCTGACTGGGTTAGAAAAATAGCTTCATGAATGGTTTTCCGTAAAGTTTGGTGTGAATTGATCTGCAGCAGTTACTGATGTCTAAGCTAAGACTGTAAGCTATATTGGTCTTAGCCCACTATGAAAATTCCTGCATTCTGTTATACATAAAACCTTTTTTAGTGTGTTTATTATTTTTTTCAATCTGAACTTGATAGCTAGACTTCAAAAAGTTCTTGTGAATTATTCCATAGGTGGATAAAATTAGCTCAGCTGCATTTGAACTTAGTAAATGAACAGGTTTTGTAATTAAAATATGTAGTAAAAATGTGTGGAAAATATTGTAAATTTTTGGAAAATAAAGCTTAGAAATTGTGGAACACATCATGTTTCATATGCATAATATTTGACTTTGGGCTGTGGCCAAGCATAAGGTGTTTTGGAATGAAATCAGTTTGTGCAAGGAAATTAGGATTAGCTGAAAAAGGTGTGATGTATTGTATTTCATTCATATCGTCAGCTGTCATAAATCTCTCCATCTCAGATTTTATTAATTAAAAATAATTCTTTAAGCCTGTTCATGGGTATGTTAAAACCAATGCACATGTATGACTAAGTGGATAGTAGATGTTGACTTCAGGATTCACAGGTGAAGAATTAATTACGTAGTCACTGCAGTGTCATGCTACATTGATCCCATCAGCTTTCACATGGTTTGCTTGCACACTTAGACACTGTGCTTTTCGTTAAAGTTTTACAAATCTTATGAATTTCTCTTCTGTGCCACTGGAAGAAAGTGCTTGGTTGCCTGGAACAAGGTAATTTTGTGGGTTGTGAAAAAAATACGAGTGTTTTTCATCTGAGTGTCTGTGCCAGATGTCTTCCAACAGTGCTTCAGGGCCTGTGATAACCTTGTGCCTCTGCCCTTGGCTGGGGGAGTTTGATGCTGAATGGGACACTAGTGGAAAGGGGAGTTCTCCCATCTAAGCATGGTGCATGGGATTGATAATAATTCCTTTGATCTGATTTTTATAAGGCTTGCTTCCCTCAGCATCATGCAAAGCAGTAGGGAGCACATCAGTTCTTGAAAGAACATACAGATGTATATTGATTCAGTGGCAATTCAAGGGACAGGAGCTAAACCCCTATGATCTATGAAGGGAATAAGCACTGGATTAGAGAAAGGAGTTACTTAACGTACAAAATCATCTTTCAAATAAATTGAGAGATATTTTTATGCAAAGTGATGCGGCTTTAACTGAGCTCAAGTAACTGTAAGGCAGTTCAGTCAGAGGAGAAGAGAGCTGGTGCTGATGCTTATATACCTGTGCTGCATTTTCTTAATGGTTGGCCATGGTACAGGGGAGCACAATGGAAGCAATTGACCAAAGCAGTAGGAAGCGACATCAAGAAAAAACATTCAGACAAAGTGTTGGTAATTACACATGGAACTAAGAAATTAATATGTTGCACTTCTTTTTCTTTTCTTTCTTGTTTCCGTTTAAAACTTAAGGATACTGAACGGTATTGCTGGATTGGTGGGTTGAGGCCAATTGTGTGAGGTCTAACAAGGCCAAGTGCCAGGTCCTGCCCTTGGGTCACAACAACTCCCAGCTGTGCTACAGGCTGGGGCCACTACAGAAATAGTGTGGCCAGTTGGACCAGGGTAGTCAATGTACTGAGCACTGGTGCAGTCATACTTAAAGTCCTGTGTCCAGTTCTGGACCCCTGACTGCAGGAAAGACATTGAGGTGGTGGAGCAAGTCCAGAGAAGGGCAGTGGACCTGGTGAAGGATCTGGAGAGTAAATCTTATGAGGAGTGGCTGAGGGAGCTGAGTGTGCTTAGCCTGGAGAAAAGGAGGTTCAGGGAGGGACCTTATCACTTTCTACGACTACCTGAAAGGAGCTGTAGTGAAGTGAAGTCACTTCTTCATTCTCTTCTTGAAGTCACCTAGTGACAGGACAAGAGGAAATGGCCTCAAGCCGTGCTGGGAAGAATTTATTTACAGAAAGGATTGTTAAACATTGGAACAGGTTGCCAGGGAGGTGGTTGAGTCACCAGCCCTGGAAATGTTCAAGAAATTACTGGATATGGCACTTAGTACTGTGGTCTAGTTGAAAGGTAGTGGTGATTGGTCAAAATTTGGACTTAATGTCCAAGTTTAAGATCAATGTTCTTAGAGATCTTTTCCAACCTAAATGATTATATGATTCTGTATCAGAAGAAATTCAGCACATGGCTGGTTTACTCAGCTAAATACTTAGTCCCAAAACATTTTAGTGAACCTCAAAGTGCTTCTGGGTTTCATTATTTTAGAGTAATCACGTTAAAAACACAAAATAAAAATAAAAAACAAACAAAGCATGCCCCTGTCAGAGCAATTGTTGATTCTGTGTGTATCATACTGTGACATAAACCTTGCATCTTCTTGGAACTGTGAAATAGTAGCCATGTCTTGGTGATCTTGATACTGACATCACTGCTTAACTCAGCTGGAAAATGTTTAAATCAATGAGTGCTGAGTATCTCTAGCAGCTTTGAGAAGCCGACCCTGTGAAACAGCAAAGTCTGACATAATGCAGTTCCTTTCAGTTAGATATATGACAGATCACCTGTGTACAAAATTATTAGACAGAGAAACTATGCAGTAAAGGATAAAATTCTGCTGTTAAATTGCAATAAATTATTTTCTAATTGTGGGCCATGTTTGAGTATTTCTTCCTATGCAGAATTACCATTAACTCCATGGAATGCTGTCAGGTTTCTGCTCCAAGAGAGGACCAAACCCAGCTTGCAAGCAGCATGTTAATTATTTACAGTTCCAAGCCCCAGCAGAGTGATTAGTTTGTGGTAAAACATTATACTGATAGCTGTGCAGTGTTTTTTATTGAAAGATCTTGTAGAACTAAACAAACACTGAATTAACTTTTGCTACAAAGAGCATGAAGTAAAAATTAATTTTTAATGCAATTCAATTTAAAGATTAAGTTAAGAGCTAAAGTGAAATGCCTACAAAGTTGTTATCTGACTCATGGTTCCAATATTCCTGCCACTCTTTTCTGACTCAGGCTAATGCAGATACTGCAAGGTTGCATACAGATTGGGTGGGTTTGTGAACTGTCAGTTCCATGTGTATTCTGAACTCATATTGGTACTTTTCCCTTATGTTGTTTACTCAGTTTCACTGAATCAAGAAATGGCCATTTATTGAAGTAGCCAACATCTGACTGACTTTCCAGAGCCTATGAGCAGCATCAAATGCCATCAATTTCGATGAGACTTTTTAGAAGAGTTTGGCAACTTCGGAAAATAGGCTGTTAAATACAGGACACCCAAAAGTCACAGAAAAAAAATTCAGTCTGTGGAGTTCTGTTGCTTGGAATTACACAGGAATTGGGACTCAGTGAACAAAGCAAACTGTGCTGAATTGGAAGCCTATTGAAAATACACACTTGCTTGAAAATATTCATCAAGATGTAGTAATAACATAATGTGGAGAAATCCTGAAGTTGTGTGAAGCCACTTAAAAATAATTTACTGTTTGCTTACAGTTACAATCTTTCAATAACTGCTACATTCTGATCTTTATATGTATTTAATTTTTTTTTAAATTAAATGGTCTTTTAATTTCAGATCTTATACAGCCATGCCATCAGTGCTGCAGGGTTCTTCATTGCTTTTTTTGTTTCCCTTGTGTTGACGTCTGCTGTTTTCTTCATCATTTACCGAACCCAAATATTAAAATGGAGTTTCTGTTGTAAAAACCAGGTGAGTTGTACTGTCTGTGAAGGTAGGTTATTTGATTTTTTTCGCTGATCAGATGTGATGATACAACCTGCTAACTAAGATTGTCTGAGGAGTTTTTGAAGATGAATAAAAAGCTGTGAAGTGATGAATTTGGCTCACAGGTAATGTAATCTCTAGAACCTCCAATCTTTAGTGCAGTCAGATTTAGAGGTGAGTGTAAGAATAATACCCTGATCAAAACAACTGCTGTCAATGTCTGGATGTTGGCTCTAGGTCAGAGGGAGATTACCCTTTGCCTGTTAGTTTCTTTCCGTATTCTTCTCTTCCTCCCCTCTGTTCCTCAGAATTAGAAGCAGGATGTCTCTGAGTTATACGCAGTTGCCAAGGGAGTAGCCAACTTATCTTGAGCACAGCGCCTTAGGTACAAGTTTTGTTTTATGATTATGAGGAACAGTGATTTGAATTTTGGTTTTAGTTTCGTCAATGTGCATTAATGTCTTCAGTGATGAAGCAAAACAGATGGGTTTGGGGATGGAGCATTTTCATTGTTCTGTGCCAGTTTGAAGAAAGTATTTCAGTACATGTTGGACCAGAGAAAGAAAATACAGAATCTGATAAATATTAATCAAGTTGGTGCTATTCCAGCCCTTCCTTCTGTTAATTGTTTTTGAATTTATGTAAAATAGAACAACTTCATTGGGAGGGAGCTAGAGACCTCAGTCAGAATATTACAGTGATTGGAGTAGTCCTAAGAGAGGTGTGCTGAGAGGTTTGTACCCCTTGTCTGCCCAGGTGGTGGTGGATCTCTCATCCCTCTGGACTGACCAGAGTAGCTCACAAATCACTTGCAGCCTTTCTGCAGTTGAAAATTACGCCATCAATAAAATTTATTTTTGCTCTGATAAATTAATCTATTTAAATGAAAACGATGTGGCTTGTGTCTTTTTTCAAAAGAAACTGTAATAATGAAGTAGTAAAAAAGGTCCACCTTGGTTTAGCATCAGATATTTATAGTTGGGTTTTTGCACAGTAATATTATTAGCCCTCAGTCTTAAGTCTCTGTGAACTGAGTCACTTCCATTATGCGTAGGATTAGTTTTTCCATATTGTTGACCTCATAATACTGTAATCTTGCCATATGTAATTTATATACCATGGCAATTTTTAAAAAAAATTATTTAGAAAGTTTGAAGTGGAAGATAACTTCCTAGATGACTTTCACAAGTGTTCTGTGTTCTCCATCTGTATTACAGATCAGTTAAAGTGCAATAAAATTAGGTCAGACACACATTATACATTTTCTTTATAATCTAAAGTTTGCAACTTTTTCTCTTCTTTTTTTTTTTTAGGAGATACAGCCTGAACTCAGCCAAAATCACAAACTGGAGCATTCTCAGTTTAATTCAGGTGATCTCTTTAGTGCAGATATAATTATGAATGACCAAATCATCAATATTCTGTCCTTTGAAGAACCCGGGAACATGCTTCAGGCTTTAGAAGAGTAAGAATTCACTACTGTTATATCACATTATTTTTATCATCAGCCAAGCCTTTGAATTGTTTCTTTATGTGTCTGTTTACACATATTACTGCACTACCTTAGGTTTTTGAATTGTTTTAAACAATTATCTGTGGGAATGGAAAGCCTGCATATTTCATATTGATTCACCTGTAGATGTCACAACTCCATCTACGTCTTGGACATGCCAGTTTTCTAATCCAGATAAACACCTTGCTTTGTCTCTCTGTTGTTCACTAGGTGAGGGGAAACCTCTTGGTGTGCAAGAAAATACTGAAACATAGTTTTCAACTATTGCTTAACACGTTCTACTTTCAAAAGGGTGGCTTTTGTCCTAGAAAAGAGAGCCCCTGCTGAATGCCAGAATTACTGTTCAGCAGTGTATTTTGAAAACACTTGGGTCAGAGTCTAAGGTGGGACAGTTCATAGTGCTGCTACATAGATACCATGTACCTGCAATGGGTGGGACCACTTGCTAGAGCACAGACATTCTCCTGATAGTGTCATAAAAGGTTTTTTGACAGAAACATGCCGCTGTTAAAGGTCATCTGTTCTTCAGCTGAATTTTATAAGAATGTCTGATGTGAGGACGAGTGGATGGTGTTTATGCAGTCTTACCATTACCTCCTGGTAAGTGAGGTTAAAGGCAGTGTTATCAACTATAAAATCTGTAGAAAAGTTACAGGACCATGGATCTAATTTTCTTTCTTAAAGGGTAACTAACAACATTATTATTTTCTGCCTTTCCCTGATAATTGGGAACTTATGTCTGTAAATTGCACATTGGTCCTTGCTTTTATAACTACTGTATAGCAGCTCAGGCTTTGACAAGACCTATCCTGAAAATCATTATGTGGATGTTAAGAAGAACAGGATCAAACATTTTTTTTAAACTCGCTTTAGTATTAATTTATTTTGGGGATAGTTAGTATCTAGCTAGGTGGAAAAAAATTGCTGAACTATTTTCAGATACATTATGGATTGGATTGCAAAGATTGTTGCAAATCTTTGGAAAGGTTTACTTTTATAATGGGTTTATAACATAACCTATAAAACAGGATTCGTATCTTACTTTGAATATGTGTCCAGGGGCTAAAGTTTATAACGTTTATACTAAATTAGTGTGTATGTCTCTTGCTTCCTTTTCTTTCCTCTGTTTCTATTTTCTTTACCTCTAAAGAGGTAGAGCATTGTAGTGAATAAAGTAGATGCCCATTACTCAACACTCACTAACCTGCTTCACCTTCTAAGCTATCCTTTCCTTTTTCCAGGATGAGGATAGCAGATAGACCACAAAGGTATCCAGAGTTACAGTGTTTCCTACTATGAAAGATGATTGAAAGGGTGATAGGTATTTTCAGCCAACCAAAATCATCTTGTTTGCATGCCGGCTTGGTAATTCCTTCGGCATGTTTTGATGCAGATACGTTTCATTTTTGTCTACATGACACATATACAAGCTTACCAGCATAATTGATAACATCCTTTTCATTGCACTGTCATGGTTGGAATTATTCTGGTGTTTCAGATACAAACGACAAAAATAGTCTGAAAAGTAAGAGCGACATGTTTTTTTCTTCTTTGTAACATAAAGCTGTGTTGTCTTTTAAGAAGAGACAGTGCCAAATCATTTAGGAGATATATCAGGAGCATGTGTTCAATATTTATGGACAGGGACAGCTTTGGAGTGTACACAGTTTGTAGTGTCAGGAGGATTGGCTAGAGAACAAAACATACTTTTAATGTTTCATAAGGAAGCTTCTTGGTTACTCATTTTGTGAATTTTCTCTTAATAAGTCATATCCTTAGTGTACATTATGCAGCAAAATAGCTTGGCTTTTATTCTCAGTAGGTTCCTTGCTGTGTATATTACTTAATATTGGTGTCTGGGCAGTGAATACTAATGAGGTGAAGCTATATGATTTGAGTATTTGACGTGCACACTTAGAAGATCATGTTCCAAAATGTTGTGGGTCTCTCTTTCTATATGTCCAGAGGAGAGTATGAAGAGAGCTGAGCAATTTGGGTTTGTGTCTAATGTGATGGAGCTTGACCATACTCACGGTCTCAAAAAATACAGATATGTTAAAGGGAACTTAATTTGTTTAAATGACTTTTCATTATACACTTTTTAATGTTCATTTTGTGCAGCTATGCTTCGTTGACTTTGTCAAAACTGTCGCTGAACTTGAACCTGCTTGTTGATACACAATATATAATGCCAATTACTTTGGTAAATGAGTAAGTAATATGTGTACATTGCAGCTGATTTTCTTCCTGTGGTAGAGCACACTGAGGCCAATGTACTAGAGGACAGGATCAAGCTATCTCCAGAGAGCCTTGACAGAAAAATAGAAACAATTTATCACGACTTTAGAAGTTCACTTTTTCTTTCTAAATGTAGATTTCTTGCTGGACATGTCTTGATTGGCTATGGAGCAAATATTCTTTTTTTTTTTTTAAACCCTGTATTCAAATGGGAAGTAGGATCACCGAATCATAAAATGTTAAGGGGTTGGGAGGGACCTTAGAGATCATCTAGTCCCAACTGCCCCTGCCCTAAGCAAGGACACCTCCCACCAGACCAGCTTGCTAAAGGCCTTATCCAGCCTGGCTTTGAGCACCACCAGGGTATAAATGATCTCGTTGTCACAGCACCTAGACTTGGAAAGAGTGTAATTAAAATTTTGGAATTTTTGAAGCATATTCAGTACTCTGTTTTTGTGAAATGTGTGCATTGCAGGAATATAAGTATAAATAATAATCACATTGATATAACAATAGGATGCAGTGAATGCTCATGGTATGAACTCCACACCCTGCATTTGTAGTTCTGTGTTATGAATGCTATTAGAAACTAGACAAGTGTGTAAACTATACTTTTTCATCAGAGCTCAAATGCTTAATATATGACAGGAGCCTCTAAGACTGAGGAGCTGAAGAAAACTGAGCAGCTGAAGAAGACTGAGGAGCTGAAGAAAAGTAATTTGAAATTTATGAGCACATATCTTTTTTCATCTTAAAAATGTCACTTTTCTTTGATGTTGGCTAACTATGAAGTGTTTAGAAATTATAGGGGTCATTTCTGCTGTCTACCTGGAACAATTTATCTCATCCAGGAAGGAGTGTCCTTTTGAGAGTTGTGCTGTTCCTGATGCTTTATTCCATATCATTTTGAAAGAAGATTGATAACTCCTACTATTTCTGTCATCTGAATACTCACTCTGCCTGGATAGATCAGAGGAATCTGAGTAAGATCACAGCAAAGCTGGAAACTCCTCAGGCATTAATGCATAATGCATATAGCAATAATAGTTATTTATGATTTTGTTAGTATCCAGGCTGAAGTTGGTGCTTTTGAAAGAAGTTGTAGAATATGTGATGACTTCACTGGAAGCAGAATTGGAGTCTTTCATACACTCCTTTTGCATAGTTTCTTTTCTGAGCAAAATAGTGAAATAACCATTTTCTGAACTCTGTTGCAGCAGCAGTATTTTAGGCAGATGTATTTTTTAAATTGATTTTCTGAAGATAACCAACTTTTCAGATTTCTTATTTTCTGCAAGCAATGCAAAGGTTCTCAGTCTCTTAAATGCTGGATTTTTAAAATAC
Source organism: Grantiella picta (assembly GCA_013397955.1). NCBI lineage: Eukaryota > Metazoa > Chordata > Aves > Passeriformes > Meliphagidae > Grantiella > Grantiella picta. Next base: position 1,031,787 of record VZRM01004507.1, on the reverse strand, counting down.
TTTTAAAACAGATTAATGTAAGAATTGAAATACCTTTACTCTCTCTGTATTGCTGTGGAGAGTTAAAGGAATTTGATAGGTGAAATTGCTGCCAAATCTAGTGCTTAGACTTTCTAGCAGGTTTTCATTAATCTTTGTTTTCTGAAGAGCTTCTGGTCTCTCAGCTCAATTTATCATCTTTTGCAACTTTTTATTTAATTATTGTTTCTTGGCTGTCTATCAGGAATCCTATTTTTGGTTTTGTCAGCATTCTGACTTCTGGAAAGCTAAACCTAACCTGTGACTCATCCATGTGAAAGCATCCTTAGATAATCCTCCTGTATCTTTCTTAGCAATTTCATTTACTGATGTGATGTCTTTTATTCTCTGCAGGCTCCTGTGTGAGCTCTGCTGAGTTTATGCTTGGCTGTGTAAGTGTCACAGGACAGATGGATGAACTCCCCCAGTTCAGAGCTGGCTGCAGGCCACTGCAGCCGCTGATGTATCACAGAACATCTTCAGACCTGTGCTAACACAGCCTGGCAGCAGGCAGGGGCCAGGGAAAGGCAATACACCCCACTCTGGCACAGGAGGGCTGAAGAATTTGGGCTTGGGCAGTCAGTAGCTGTTCAGACCTCATGCCATTGCCTTTGCTTCTACTTTAGTACAGTTTTGGTCTCCTGCAAAGGTTTGTGCCTTGTGCTGCAGCTGTGTAAATCCCTGTCCTGAAGTGTTTACTGCCTCTGTTGAGACTGGACCCAGCAGAAGAGCATGGGGAGCCGAGAAAGGAAAAAAGGAGGGAGGTGTTGAAGGCAGGAAGGTATGGAGCTGCAGAGAGAGTCCACACCGACGTGGTACTTTAAAAAAACACCAACAAAACACAACAGCAAACTAAACAGACAAAAAAACAGAAAAAAGCCCCAAAACACAGCCCACATTATTGATACTGTATGGCTAACCCCTGAATAAATGGATGGTTTTGGAAATAAACCACATCAGCAGCTTTTGAAGACCTCTAATGCCCATTATAGTCGGATTGGCTTTCTTGGCTTACTGTGACTAAAGCCAGCACTGCAGGAACTGTTTTTTCTGTTCTGGTGAGAAAATGCCACCAAAGGGGAATTTTCTTAATATTTCTCTCCCTTTCAGACTTCAGGAATTTCTGTCACAGTAGTTTCTAATCTTTATAAACTCGGAATTAGTTTTAAAAATGTGTTTGAAAGCCATTAGTTATTTTTAGGACTGTTAAATTCAGCAGCTATTAGTTCTCTTGTTCAAGACTTAAAGACACAATTACTTGGTATTTAGTGAGAGGTTTCCTTTTTTTGTAGTGTGCTGTGTTTTGGTTTGATTTTTTTAAATTAACTATAGTTGCTTTTCTGACCCCAGATGCTTTCCTGTATTCTTTCATTAGGTCTGTGGAGGACATCAGTTGCTCAGGCACTCTGCTTCTCTGTGTTTGGCATCTGGGATTCTCCCCTTCCAGGTGTCTCTGACAGATTTTTAAATCCTCTTTCTCTTCAAGTGAGTGAAAAAGCTTTACACTTGCTGTTTGAAGTTTCATTTTCTATGTGTCTCTTCACCTTTCCTTCCCCCACCCTTTTGTGCCACCTGCCTTCTGTACTGTCCTCATCCTTTCTCTGATGCTTTGTCCAACAAAAGCTTTGATCTTTTTCATCGATAGGTTGCCATCAGCTACCTGTACTTCATTAGCTTTCATGTTTCTATGATGCTGAATATGCCCAGGAAGTGAGGCAAGACCTTTCAAACATCAATTGCTGTTAACAAGCAGAGTACAGAGCATTTAAAGCAAATTATTAAATGTACCTTGGCTTGAGGAGACACAGTATCAGGCTAGAATTTTTTTCCGTATGTGTCACGAAACATTGTACATTTAATCTGGTTAATTGTAAATATTGTTCTTCTGATGGACTTGAATGAAACCAGGTGAAAGCGTTTGGTTTATTATATGAACAGGATTCCTGTGTTTTGCTGACTGTTGGTGTGGTGCAGCATGCTAAGGGTGCCCTCAACCACTCTGTTTTGAGTAAAGTGCTTGAAGCAAGGTTTCTGATGTGTGTGATGAGCTTGTCTCACTTCTGCTGGCTGCTGTGTGAAGATCATGGACCAGAAGTAGAGCACATCACATGGAATGTAGCTTTCAAGTTTTTACAGATGCAACCTTTCTTCAACTGCCACTGAAAAAAGGTGATGGTGTGGCTGCTATCTTTCAGGATGTGAGCTGGGAGAGCTGTGGCTTGTAATTACTTTTCTCTATGCTGTGACCCTTGGTTTGGTGGAACAATTAATAAACTTCTCTTTCATTGCCTTCTTCACTGATGTGCTGTGAGGAAAATGAAGAGTGTGAGTTGCAGGTTAAATAAACCTGAGATTTTATGAGCCCCATTATTTGCTTGCTGACACATCAGCATCAGGTGATTATAATCATTGCCCCTCCTGCATTTTACATCATGTGGAGTTACTGGGGTACTGTAGTTCTCCTGGAGGGTGAGAAAGAGCATGGGAATCTTGTTCAAAATGGAATCATGTTGAGTCTATAATAACTTGCAGTAAATTGTGAATAAATGCTGTGGGAAGACACAGGGAAAAATAATAGGAAATGTGATGGTGTTTCATTTTGGTTTTTATTCTTGGGATCACTGTTGAAGAAGAGTGGAAAAGTAACAGGGAGGTGGATGAGGAATAGCTTAATCTTTTTTGAGGTATGTTTTTAAAAATACCTGAATTTGTGGTAAGGAATAAATGCTATATTATGAACTGTGTTTCAACGTAGTAGAGCTGTGAAGTGTTACTTTCCAGGGAGAGAGGTGAGCAATTCAGTCTTTCACATCTCAGTAAGAAAGGGTTAGTAGGTGCTGGGGCAATGGATCTATCATTGCATGCTTGAAGAACAGAAAAATAATGACTAAGGAACTTGTTCCGGCAAACAAAAAGGGTTGGAAGTTGTAACTAATAAAATTCAAGCTGAGGATGAGGTTACCATTTTTCAGAGAAATTATCTAGTGGAACAATTGATTCAAATGTTTAGTTCTCTGTTAGGGGATGCTTGAGAACTAGGATTTTCTCACAGAAGATGGATACGCTTCAGTTAAATCAGAGCTGCTGAACTTAAAGCAGGAAGTAAAACAGAAAAATAAATCTGGTGTCTTGGATTTTACAGGCTAATAATGAATTGGTGAATCTATTAAGGGAAGCCTCCTACCACTGCCAGACAGTCATTAGGGAGTATAACATGCATAAATATTCCATTCTCTGAATCATTTTTTTTTATTAAAGTGCATTTACACAACTCTGAAACACTTTTCTTTCATAAGTTGTCATAAACAGCTTGGTAATAGCTGGCTGTGTCAGCTATAGGGCACATAGGACTATAAACAAAATGACTTATAAGAAAACAGACATCTGCACTGACCATTTGAAGTATTTGATATGTTACTTCAGCATCCTGTTACCTTCATCCTCCCATCACCTGCCCTCTGTCCCGAGCAAGAAGGGCTCTTCCAAAGGAGAGGGAGCGGATTGGCACCCTGAGGCACTTTACCCATGAGTGTAGGTAAATGACACTCAAGAAAGCTGTTTACCTCCAGCTGCAGTGTCTGTTTGTAGAAAGAACAGAGAAGCTGGATGCTTGTGTTGTCTTGGGGACATTATAGCAAATACTAGCTCTTACAGGATCTTCACATTACTGTGAGCAGTGTTTCGGGTGCATGATACTTCAATCCCCTGTTTCTGTATGTAGGGAAGAGGGGGTAAAATGGAGGAGGTTTTGTAGCTGTAACTGACCACACAGTCCTGGGGCAGATCACCAAGATGAGGATGGCCATCACCAGTGTGTTTGTGTGGTTTTGAGAGATTGCAACAGAAAATCTGCACCTAGATTATTACATTTTAAAGCTGGTCTCCCAAATACTTCAAGTATTTGAGTCATTGTAAGAAAACAATTCTATCCCATCAATTTCTAGCTGGGGAGAATGCATCTCTTTTGTTGTCTGAGGGGCAGTGATCATGTATGAGTTGTTTACTTTTGGTTGAACTTCACTTGCTTACATAAGGAAAGGAAAGTTTGACAAAAAAAATTAAGTGTTTCTAGGTTTGCATGCCTTCATTTATATGATTCTAAATGTAGTATCATTCTACTCTCTTGCAAATCTTACCAAGATCTTTGCTATGGATTTGAAATTTATTCTGAGATTTGTCTGTGGAAAAATTAGACCAGTAATTTAGTCTAAGCAAAAATGAATGCTTTTAAGCTCCTAAAAGTATATTTTGTAGGTCACAAAGAAATTTAGGTATACATAATCCACACACAGAAGAATACAGTGTTATGTATTCATGTAATTTGACATGCAGGAGCAAAACCCACCCAATTTTCCAGTGTTAAATTGAGTTCAGGTGTAGATTTTAGAGTAGTTACATTGTATATGAAATTAGAATAGTTATAATTCCAATTTAACTCTAAAGATAGATGAGAATGTGTTTTTACGCAACATGAATTATATTGCATTTTCTAAAAGCTCTTGTATTTCCATCTGGTTTTAATCTCTTTTCTAGAACTCTATTAATGTTCAATAGAGACAGATGCCAGGTATTTTATTTTATTTGTATCAGCACATAATTGAAACTCTCCCCTCTTCCCTGCAGAGAAGGGAGTACACCAGCCGAGAATATGAAACAGTGATGTATCAATCTAGATGGATCAGTGACTTTAGACCTATTTTACAAAGTCAGTAAAACTTATAGTCTATTCAGCTACCAATTTGATCTGCTTCCCAGCGGAGATGGTAGGGGTTTTTTTGGGGGTGTAAGACATTTCTGTTGGCTTTTATCCGAGGGAATGTTTTGAATATTGGTAAAGAAAAGATTCTTCTTCATCTGCCTGAAATGGAAATGGAAGTATGGACATACTTCATTAAAGCTCCTGTAGTAGAAGTTAACTCACCCTGCTATTTAATGAATGACTACCATGGTTAGTAAACTCATATGCTGTGATATTCCTGCACTTCTCTGACTGCCATTTCATTACTCAGTATTGAATGAATCTAGATACAATCTAGAGATTGAATCGCTAGATACAAGGATCTTGTTTTCTGATAGAAATTTCCCATAATCTATGGTTTCTAACGGTCCTGATTACCTTTGTGCAGCTTGGAAGTTGCCAGCCTGACAAGGGCAGATGCTGATCTGGAGACCTATCGAATGCAGATCTGTAAAGATGTGATTGCTATGATGTTGAAGAACATGGTCTTAAATCACAGTCTCTTTCCTCATGTGGAGAAGAAGATAAGTTCAGTTCTCGAAAAGCGGTTTCTTGCAATGGAGAAAGAGATTCAAGAGGAGTATGAAAGGAAGATGGTGGCTTTAACAGCTGAATGTAGTCTGGAAACTGGGAAGACAATGGAGTCTCAGTGCCAAAAAGCAAGAGCTGCAAATGAAGAGGCTGAGGAGTTAATTAAGAAAATTAATGAAAAGGTAAATCTGGGTTTAAATCGTGATATTTTGCATAATACGTAGTTTTATGGAGATGGTTTCTCTTTTAGACTAATACAGCTTAGTTATCCTCTTAGAAGAGTAAAGACACAGATCTACAATTAAATGTGTTCATTTCATTTCATCTGAAAAAATTCAGATGTCCTAATTGGGATAGTTATTAAGAAATTATGTTTAACTTCACCAGAAAATGAATTTTTCTTGAGAGAATCTGTGACATCTGAAAACAAAGGGTTGCCATTACCCTGTTTGTTTTTTTTATAATCACCTATACTATTGTAAAGTGATGTATTTTTATTTACCGTATTTTAGTGCAGCACTTCCTGAGATTTCAGACACTGTGTGAAGTATTTCGCACATTCAGAGCAGAACAAACTCCATGCATCATAAACCTTACAGTCTAGGTAAAAGGCTTCCAATATTTATGTTCTTTTTTTTAAAGAAAATTATCAGCAAAACCAAGGGCTGATTTCCCTCTAAAATGAGTGAAGGCAAGCAGAATGATGTGTATTTTAGACAGGGCAAGGAATGGACTTTGCTTGGAAATAGCCTCTGAGTAATAAATAAATAAATCACTGAAGTCACAGTATGGTTCCTTACAAGTTCAGAGTGAAAACTTAGAGCTTATGTGTGTCACTTTCATTCAAAGATGTCTGTCTGAATGAGTAAGTTTCATTGCCCAGGATTTTGTAGGTAGTTACTAGCTGGAAATGGAGCCTGGGTCACCAGGCCAACATCCCATGTACAAATCTTACATGTCTTTTTTCAAGTGTATTGAATGTTTACAATAAAATTTATTTCCCCCCACCCTTTTTCTTTATTATTATTTTTAACAACTTCCTTTGGCTTGAAAGGATTCTGGTAAGTTTGACTATTTCACCTCTGTAAATTTAACATGCCAAAATGCCCAAATTGATGTTTCACGTTTGCCTGTTAAGAGGGTGACTTTGTGAGAACAAATAGTGCAGTTTGTTACTTACAAGTGGGGCTTTGTTTCTGGACCACAAATGATAATTGCATATCACATTCCCATAATTGTTAAGGTCTTTTATGACAATTCATGATTGCAGTTTTGACACAAGAAGTTTTTTTTTGCTGACTGTGACCCATCAAAAGTACTCCTGTACGCTGAGGCCCTCAGGAAGAACTTTGTTTTATCAGGCTGTTACATAGGGAAAATTAGTGGCACAAGGCTAGCAGGCCAGTAGGATTTCTTTGATGTTTCCAGGTGAATTTTAAATTGTGACTCTGTGTAGCTTTCCATACCTGTAGGATATGCATATCCTGAACTAGAGGTGCTAGAAATGCAAAAGATGGGAAGGAAGAGATAGTTGTGGACACCGTCTTAAGGATGAGGTGAACTGTACTCTGCAGAAGATGTTTTCCTTCTGTTGGTTATAGAAGAAGCCTAGACCTTCCTGAGATAAATCCTACCTTTGCAGAGGGAGGGGCCTGACTGAAACTCAGTGTGTGTGCACTAAATATACTCTCAGCAAAGCGGCTTTGCTTTGGAACAAATGTATTGGTGTTGGTTCAGTCTGTGTTGTACTGAAAATCCTGAATGGTAGGAGTCAAGCCAACAATTAAGTCCAATCCAGTCCTGATCCCTTTACCATATCCTATCACCTTGCTGTTCACTTTTCTGTCTGTAGAAGGCTTTGTACTTGCCGCAGCATGTGGTCCAGAAGGATATTCTGGAGTGTGAGGATTGGCTCACACCTCTGCTCCTGGGCAGCAGGTGAACTGACATCCAAGAGGTGGCAGTGGAAAACAGCTGGAGCAATAACCTCCTCCCCTTCTCAGCAAAAACACAGAATTTATATTCCTTGCCTTGTTGATTAATTATTTGCTGGCTGCAGTGTGTCTCTCTTGGGAATGAGAAGTGAAGTGCAGAGGGCGGTTCTTCTCAAGATAATTGGTATGAAAGTTAGAACAAGGCTAGCATAGTGACTGTTAGGTAGCTCTGCTAGCATAAGAAGCGCTCTTTGCTCTGTGGGACATGTATGTTTTGATTCTATAATGACGTTGTGCCATCTGAGATTAAAACTATGAATATGGAAGTCTTACTAGTGAATTAAGAGCAAGTATTTCTGGCAGATAAGCTTTTAAAGTAATTGCCATTTAATTCTACTTCGTGGTTGTAAATGTGAATCTAATATGATGCTCTTGGATTAGCTTGTACAAACTGATAGTTAAAGTAGGTTACCAAAAATAAAAAATTTCTAGGGATTTTTAGTAGAACTGTTTTTTTAAAATTTATATTGTTTTTTAAAATTATGCTTATTATTATGTCATTGGTATGCCTTATATGAGTCTGTTTAATTTTAATAGGATTTCAGGATTGATGAAACCTAAAAAATTATTTGCACATATAGTCTTTGTCTTGAATTTCATGCCATTTTAAATAATTTATCTTATATAAGGCTTGTGAATTCTAAAAGGACTTCATTGTGCCTTGGAAGTGGTATCTGGATTAGAGACTGCCAGTTGTAAAGCCCTGCCATCCAAACAGGTGAAAACTATGGAAAGTGTATGCTGATTCAATATTAGCCTTCATTTAAGTCTGAAATGACAGTGAATACAGTATGTGTAAAATATATATGAGCTAGTAGCACTGATACTTTAAAATATGTTGAATTCTGAAAATCACTTCTGATGTATTTATTTCCTTCTTCTCTGCAGCCTGCTGTAGAATACAGAAGTCTTCTGGATAAACTTCACAGACTGGAGCAGGACTGCCTGAAGAGGTTTCTTTTTGTAAAGCAGGAGGAATATTTTGCGAAGGCTTATAGAGAGCTAGCTGTTACCCAAAGAAAGGAGCTCCATACTATCTTTTTTACACAGATAACAAATGCCACTTTAAAGGGAGAACTGAAGTTGGAAGCAGCTAAAACATTAGTGGAAGGTTACTCTAAAATACAGGTAATAGGATATCTCCATTCCTAACCTAAAGACAGAATACAGATCTGCACTGACTTTTGAAAAATGTTTTGGGATAAATGTTACCACTTCCATAACTAACTTTCTTAGAAAGTATTTTAACGCCTTTATTATGCACATCTAGATGTCTACACAACTGTATATTGAGACATATGCACATGTTCAAAACCCCCAACAGAGCATCAAGTGCTCTGATATACTTCAGAAGATGTACTAAGCTCTCCAATCCAAATATGCAGATTATTGAAATTGTGGTATGTCTGAAGTACTATGATTTTGAACTTAGAGGGCCTGAGTGTCTCTGGGTGATATGATCCAGGGATGCTGATGAAGAGCGTGTTCAGGACTTTAGTTTTGTCTTCAGTTATATTTTAAACCTCTTGCAACAGAATAGCTTGAGTTGTTTCCTCATGGGGAGTTTTTTCTTTGTTTTTTCGTCCCTTTTGTTGAAAGTTAGTGCTCTAGATTATAAAAATTCTGGTAATTGTTCTTCTGGCTGCTTCTTGAGGAAGAGTGTGATTGTTGAGGACCTTCAGGTGGAGGCTAAAAAGCAACATCTGTAAAGTAGGTGTCAGAACATGTGAGACCCACTCCTAAAACCTGATGCACAACCTCATATAGAGAATCTACTCATGGTCTACTGTCAGAAGGAGATTCAGCAAGCACTTGTACAAGATAGTTGAGCAGCCAGGTCAAAGAGGTAGAGCAACTGAAAAATGTTTTGACTATGTTTTGGCTGCTCAGACATGAGTCATGTAACGATTGGACCTTGTCTTGGCTCTTTATGCTCGCAGAATGTCTGCTATAGAGCACTGTGTGCCTAACTCTGGTCTCTACCAGACCCATCTGTAGGTATCTAAATCCTTCCTGTTCCCCACTGTTGGAAGGAGGAACTTCTAAGCCAGCTGTGTGCAGTGGGCTTGGCTTTCCCTATGATGAACTCAACATACATGGAAGAGTTAGCTTTGAAGTTGGCTTTGAAGTCAATTTAGACACCTTTGAAAATATTACGCTTTGCTTATGAAATCATACAGTACATCGTAAAGAACAGTTCTGCTTACACTGGTAGAGTTGCATGTGTGTCTAATTGTGAATACCTGATCAAATGACCTGTTAACTCAGGGCACTTGGGACGTGCAATAACTGGTCAGGAAAGTACACACAGTATTGAGGTAATCAGGCCAAAAGCTTAGCACATTATTTATTTTGTTTTGTTAAAATAACCATATCGTTTGATGTGATCATTAAAGTTCAGTTGATATAAGTTTATTGTTTTACACTTGTAAGAATTTTTTTAACTTCACCCTGTTAATGAACAAATCTGGTCTGATACTCACAGGTGTTAGCTGAAATTAGCATTACATCTAATTAAATGTATTTGTTCACATTCTTTTCCTGTAGGGTGACATTGAAGAGCTAATGGATTTTTTGCAAGCTAGCAAGAAATATCACCTGGATAGAAGATTTTCTTACAGAGAGTATCTTATAAGTAAGATACAGTCAAGGGATTCTCGTGTCTCTGCTCTTATAAATGCAGCAGCAGCCCAGATATCAAGTCTCATTAATAAGATGGAAAGGTAAATATCTCAATTGTTTCTTTGTCAGCCATTTGATACTGTTATCTCACAGACAACAGAATACTCTTCAACAGTTTTTTTTCTGTGTAACCTAGCAGGAGAGTTGCATGAAAATGTTATCTTTTATTTAATTCTAAGGAAATATTTTGTAACTGATTGATTTGTTAGTTAAATCCCAGCAGGTGCTAAGGTGAGGTTTTATTGTCTGTGTCCACTTTGTACAGCACAGAGATTAATTGCTGGTAACATTCGTAGTACCTGTTTGTAATTCTGACTTCAGTGTGAACCAGACTCATGTATGATTCTCAATGTCTTTATACATCCATTATTTGTGTAAATAGTCATCAGTCATGTGAAAACTCATAGCAGAGTCCATTGCAACATGTACTAGTTAAGACCATTTGTCTGTGTTCTTCATGCAAGAATATCTGGATTTAACAGAAAAGAACAATTTTGATTCACTTGACATTGAGTGTGTCTGAGGAGCTGGATGTACAGTTTCTCTTTTCAAGCTGGAAATCATGAATATTTTCTAAAGAAAGCAGATTGTTTATAAATAATGTAACTGGAGCATTTTGACTACCAGAGAATACACCTGTTGCAGGGAATTAAAATGTAAAGGTCAGGGAAGTAACAAGTAGACCTGGAAATGGACTGTTGTAATACACTCATTTAATTCATTTGGGATATCATACCTGACCCAAGCTGATAGAGTACTCTGTGATAGGATACTCAGAATCGCGGTGGAGAAGTAGAAATGGTGACTTAGCAGACACAGAGATGTAGTTATTTAAAATTGTGTGGCAGTGAGCAGCACATCATGCTGCTGCCCAGAGAACTGTGTTAGTTTGGCATTTGGAGAGATTATCGAGGAGCCTGCCAAGGCAGCAAAATATGTCAGTGTACAGGAAAACAACCTAGCACTGCTGCTGTTGGTCCTGTGCATGCAGCTTTATTTGTATATTTGAGATACCTGTATTGATGTCACTTGCTGACAATATGTGAAATGTGTGTTAAGAGTGCAAGATGAACATTAGTCTTTATGGTGTGTTTTTTTCCTTCATAATGTTAACTTAATTTAAAAATAGTTTAGTATTAGGAAACAGGAAGTCTGTTAAAAGCTACCAAAAATTGCATCTCCTTATATGACAAAATAAATTATCTGGGTTTTTTAGTATCTTTTCCTTACTTTTCTTTTTGATTGTCCTGTGTGCTGCCTCACTGGAATCATACCCTAAGTTCAGCTTGAATCACCCTGAGTTTAGCCTCGAGATTCATTGGTTGGAGAGAGCTTCTTCAAGTAGGCTTGCACTGCTTTGCTAAGGTCTGCAGCTGTGTGGCTCAAAGACATAGAATAGGAAATGTAATTCAGACACATTTTTCACAAAGAGTTTCCTTCCATCAGTTCATGCCTCTTTTTCGAATTGTATTATGGGAAGGTCTGAGATGTTTTCACAGATGATGTGGTTATGTAAAAAGCTTTTGTGAGAAACTCACCTGTCTGACCATTGCAGTGAACAACTGGGACTTCTCAGGCTGGAAAAATAGGTTTCACCCATTGTTTGATGCCTGTTATTGCACCTAACAGTCACAAAACAAATCAACTATAAAACAGAATGGAAAGGCATGGTATTAGTACTCCAGGGCCTCATGGATCTCATGGATACATAATAAATGTATTAGAAAACCTTTCAAAACCCTCCAAACTACCCAGAAACTTCCAAAAGCAGCAAGCACCATTACCAAGATGAAAAACTAATTTTTCTAGCACTCTTCTATTAAACTTTTGGAGTATGCAATGATTGGTTGTCTGTGGACAAAGACATGCCCATAGTTGGAGATATCATTTGTAGAAAAGCAATTCCATTTTGCTTTCTGGGACTAGAACTAGTTATTTTCCTGTAACTTCCCACACCTGCTGCAGCAGTAATTCCTCTCAGGCAAATATTGCCCAAACTCCAATAATTCATTCTTTAGATGGTGTGGTTATAAAACTCCAGAATGTAGTTATTTTAATTTATTTGTTTGTGTTTTATTTTCTCCAAGCAAACTGAAATCTCCTAGTATAACTCATAAGAAATTTATAATTACACTACACAGGCTTGTATTTGGGTTTCTAGCTAGAAAGTGGTAGCTAGAAATGAAAGAATTGGGGAATTGTTTTTTACAAATTGGAGCATTAAAATTTGAGCAGCAAGACTTGTCTGAATGACTGGTGCTTTAAATTTGTATCCATAGTATCTTTTTATTTTTCACTTTAGCATTGAGTCTGCTTGTCTAAATATAGATACAGGTCTGTCTTAATCAATTTTGTCCAGCTTTATAATAGAGTGCCTTAAACGTGCTGTCATAAATGGAATTTAAAAGTGCAGAACTTTGAATGGAGAAAACAGAAAATATATAGATTAGATATACCACAGATAGATAAACCAGCAGATAGATATTGAGGGGAGAAGTATTTTAAAAATGAAACGTAATAGAAACTTAAAATTTATCAGATAGCAAGGCAATTTCAAATTAACATGAAAAGGACTCTGTGTGGCCAGAAATTAATGTTATAAAAAGCAAAATAAACCAATTTTGTGGAGGGCCGTGAACATTTTAAATGAAATAGACCAGCCAGCTTTCAAATTGGGCTTTCTAAATACAGTATTTAAATCAAATGTCCCATTTGTCAGGACTAGTTTTTGGTTATTCAGTGTCTTTTGAAAATCAAATCTGGACTCCCATGCCAAAAGGCAGGAAAGGAGGTTTTAAAATATAATCTTTAATCATGGATATGAGGGATGTCTTCAGAGGCTTTTTATGTTTTTTCTTAAAGAATAATGAGCAAAAGGGCAATACTTGAGGCAATGTTTATCTTAGCTTGTTCTTGCTATCAGCAGAGGTGCAAGGTTCTTAATGTTTTTAAGCTATAACATCTGTAAAACATTGTGTTATTCTTTTGCCAGTATCTTCTTGTTCACAAGAAATTTCTTTCTTCTTCAGTCTCTTAAAAAGTGAATCCAGTTCTTGTGACTCATGAGGTACAAACAATTGCAAGCTCCTTTATAAATTCCTTGAAAATTTAAATTTTTGTAAGACCTCAAGAATTTCTTGTGTATTTTTTCTAAAGTGGTCAAAAGACTCTCCAAAGATTGCAGCAAAGCACCTTGTGCTGGTCTCGTTCTTTTTAATAATCACCATTTATGTGGACCTTGTCCATAGAAAGTAGTTTTCCAGTAGTGTCTTTGCTGGATATTTCTGGAAGTCAGTGTTGGAAAGTGAATGCCTCAAGCAGTAAAGCATCAGTATGAAGTTTTCTAATAATCTCTTAAAACCTTTTGTGCTTTAAACACTCTGCTATATAGGGCATTTATTGCCCTGAATTAGTGACATGAATTCTGATCTGGGCACCGGCAAGATGCCAATTCATCGAGTGAAATCCTGATGTAGCTGGAGTAGCATGGGCAAAGTCATGCAAGTTCTCTCTGTGTAGTTTCTGTATACTGATGAGATTCAGCCTCTGTGTACATTCAGGCCTGAACAACTTCTGCTTCATATCTATCTCTGTTTTGCTTTAGTGATGGTTCTGTGCCTTCTCTAGCTTTAATGAAACAATTTTCCTTTGCTGGGCTCCAACATCCCTTAGTTGGTTCTCTCTAACATCACATACAAAGTCCTGTTTTTTACTTTAGTGCTCTCACTCCTTGTTTGCTCCTTAATTTGTTGGCTTTTGTTCAATACAGAGAAGTCAAGGTCTCCCTCTGACTGACCTGAGATGCTGCTGCTGTTGGCTGCACACTTTACCTCTGTACCTTCCTTGGTGCTCACTGCCTTTGGGAGGATCTCCCTTTAAACATCCTTGTCATTACCACAGCATTCTCCTTCATTAAAATTCTCTTTGTTCAAAGACATGTGCCTGCACATTTCTTCGGTGAATAAATGTCTGGTATGCTGAGACCAGGCAGTTTATCATACAGTCTATACTGGCTCATTATCTTTCTTCTATCCTTTTGTTTTGCATTTCTGTTCAGAGTCCTTTGAGACCAGGACACCTTTTATTCCTAATACTGTAATTGTTTTTATATTGTATTTATATGAAACCAGAAATGAAGGTGTCCTGCCAGGATTGAACCTGTTAGGAATTACCATAACACTGATAAATATAAGTTGGCACACAAACTGACTTCTGTGGTGGGATACTGCATCACCTGCAGTTTCAGTTGTGGACATACTGGCTCTCTAAATAAATCAATTTAAATCATGTCAACCCTTTTTTTTCCTAATCCTGAAAATAGGTAGCTCTATATCATCTTCCTATCATTCTATGTTGCAAGACTTTTCTGAAACTTTCATTTGCTGTGTGGTTCCAGCACATCTATCTTTTTCTGTTGCAGACTCTTTTCACTGCTCTGGACAGGGATTTTAATTGGATGCAGCAAGCCTGGGTTTATTTCCTTAGTACAAGAAAGGATGAAGGTGTTAAAAATAATATCTTGGTTATTATCTTTCCTCAGTTCCTCACCATAATTAATTATTTTGGTGCTGTTGGGTGTTTTTTTGACATAATTCTGAATTTTAACATCAGTTAGTTTCAAGGCAGAAATTGCTAGGCCAAGAATGATGTTTGGTGGATTACTCTCAATATACTGAGAGGTATTTTAATCCTCTTTGCAGATTAAAGAAATACAATAGATAGACTTTGAAAAAGCTCTGGAAAAAGAGACTGTCTTTGGTTGACATAGCTGTGATAAAGCACATCTGAGTTTCTATCCAGCACATACATTATATAGGGGATGATCTTGCTCAGATAGTTGTGGATCCTTGAGCAGAAGATGGAAAGGTGTGAATTATGGGATCTAGACACCATAGTTACAGTGGCTGCAAACTAGCTAATTTAGTAATCTACTTTATTTTAGCACTTATTTCGAGGATTTTGGTTGTAATTAAGTTGGCACAATATCAATAAGTCCTAATAAACCAAAATGAGACTCTCCTTTCTGGAGAAGGGCTTGCTTGCCACATTGAGCTGCTACTTTAGTTTAAGAATTGGGCCAGGTATCACACTGGAATGGAACCTTGAAAGCCCTGAATTCGTCTGAGTCCTGGCTCTGTGTGTCATGTTCATGTCTTCAAAAAAATGGGGACTGGATAAGTAAACCAGAAGGTGTCTGGATAACATCCAGGTTCAGGACAGGAATTGGTGCTTTCAGTTCAAAGTTCCATGTTGACCTTTTCAACACCACATTTTGTAAGTCCACTGTACTTAATAGAAATGATAACTCAAAACTGTCCAACAGCCTGGTCTGAATTAAAATATTCTTTTATTCTTCTGTTGAATAAGAAAGGTTTGGGGAACCTCTAGTGTAAATATAATAGCAGGTAAGTTCTGAAATTCAATTTGAATTTGTGGAGAGGGAGATTGTTTTGACTGTTGCAGGCACTGTTGAGTTCTTGTTTTCTCTTTGATATTTAATATTGTAGCAACTGGAGGTAGACCATGGTCTTGAACTGCATTTGAAAGGAGTGGGCTTATGATTGACAATTTGCTGTTTCTGATAATTGTATTTTGCTATTTGGAAATATTTATAGGAAGTCTGAGTATAAATATTTTGTGAATATGACTGCTTTGTATTTTAAAAATAATTTTTTGTTCTTTTTACTTGATTACAAAGTGAGAGAATGTGTTTTTAATGAGGAGAAGGAGTTGTAAAAGACATAAAGTTACATTCCAGGGGCATTAAATGAAAAAAAATTAAATGTGAATAATATATAAGGTTTAAAATGTCTCATTTGAATATCACTTACATTACAAACTGAAATGTAATTGGTTTTACACTTGCCTTCCCTTCCTTTCTTCCTTCTTTCTGTTTCGGTTTCATACACCTTCACAAGATGCCTCAATTCTGTGCTCATCTCAAAGTGAGAGCTTCTGTTATCCCCTTCCTTGTTTAATTCTCCCTGGTGTCACTGCTAAAGAAACAACGATCATTCTCTGTGTATTTTGCTGAGCCTTTTTATGGTACTAATTGTCTCAGATATCCTTTTGCTCCTAAGAATTTGGGCTAACAGGCTTCTAACACTGTTATTACAGAGCAGGTCATCTACCTGAAAGTCATTTGGGAATGCTGCTGGACCGAGCTGAGACTGAAATTAATTTTGTTAAACAGAAATTTGATCATGATTTAAAACAAGAAAAGCAGAAGCTTTGCCAGAAACTCATTACCAAGCGAAGGCGGGAAATGCTGCAAAAGGTAATTATTTTCAGCGTATTTATTTTCATAGGGCTTATCATGAATTAGAAATTGAATTAATTGAAAAATAAAACGTAGTTCTTACAACGGGTCAACCCTGCCGGGAATATGGTTGAAAATAAGTGTCAGTTGGTTTTAGCTGTGTACCACCATGTTCTGTATTAGTCATGCAGTAATTCATAGCTGTTCTTCTAGAAAAACCTGCAAGAAAGTAACTTAACTTCAGCTTAGCTGGAGAAACTTCTGAAGCCCCTCTGCTTAGTGTCCAAGGGGGTCATGACAAGGCTCTGTAAGATGCAGACAAGCAAAAGCCAGCGCAGGTTCAGGAGTTGGTGAGGGAGATGGCTCAGATGACAGTCACCATTTTCTGTGGTTTTCTGGCTATGTGTGACCTGAGTGACTTCGATAGCACAGTTAAAATTCAGCCACAAACCGAAACTATTTAAAAGATGTTCTACCTGTGGTTGCTTGTGGTAGAACTCGTGTCACCTCATCTCAGCTATCTAAAAATCAAAGGTAACTCCAAAACATACAAGTCATCTCATAATATAAATGATTTGCAGGTAATCTGAAAGGGAGTCGTTGTCCAAAGATATACTTCAAAGTTAATCTTTCTCTGCCTAAAAGATGTGGAAAAAACTATCTTGGATTAAGTGGTATTTATTTTAGTTTACCCAAGTTAGGTGAGGTTGATCTTATCTTTTGTAGGATGTGTTTCAGTGCTTTGTGCTCTTTAACACATACCAGTGTGAGCATGGACAGCAGGCCTGCTGATGGCAATGTCATTTATTGTATTTATTCTCAGTGTAGGTAGCTTTGGTTTAGCTTTCAAATGAAATTGCAAGATGGGGAAAATAAAAAAAACCCATCACTTTTTTCCCCCCTCATTTTTTAAAATTCTTTTCCTTTGCCGTTTGATCCAAATTAATTTCTGGAATGCTGCCAGATCACTGAAGTTCAGCTAGTTGAGATTATGTCAAACCACATGATCATGCATTTGTTTAGGTGTTAGCCCTTTTACCTAGAAACAGTCCAGATTATCACAGCCTTTGTATCTAACAATAGTCTGAGTTATCACAGACCTGCTAAGTGCTCACAAAACCAACCTGTTGAGCACTAGGTAAGCCTCTGGACATTGAAAAGAAGTTTCAAGGACACAGAAAAGCAAAAGTCACTTACTTTTGTGTTGCTCTGAAATTCATTCTTGAGCTAGAATTTGAGATGTTCCTTTTTCTTAACTTTGTTCCTCCTTTTGGTAAATGAATCAGCAGAAAGAGCTTCAGAAGGAGCAGCTGTCACTTGCAGACCCCTTCAAAACTACTAATGAGATCACTCACTACCTGAGATGCTGGAAAAATCTTCTGAGTGATCACACCATTGAATTTGAAGAACTTACTGAAAAGCTTGACAATGAAGCCAGTGAAGAGCTCAGAGAGCTTCTATTTAGCCTGACAGAGAAAGCCACTGAAGAGCTTAAACGTGTTCAGTGTGGAGTGTTTGTGCAAGAGCTGCTCAAGCTCAATGTGCCAAAATTGTTCCTGCTAGAAGCTGTGGAGGAGCACAGAAAAGAGATGGTTGTTAAACATGGACAGCTTGAAAGGGAAGAACATGACAAGAGCATGGCTGCTGAAGAGCTGCTTCAGCTCACCAGGCAGAAGCTAAACCAAGAGCTTGAAACAGGCATTTCAAAACAAAAGAAAATAAGGAGCTGGGAACAGTCAGTATTCATGCAAGTATCTCTCTCCATTTTTTTTTTTTAGTTACTATTGCAAATAGAAGAGCTCTAGGAGTTTTCACACCTTTCCAGTTGTAATTCCTAGTGATCAGTTCTCTATTGGGCACTTAGAAATTGATTTTTTTTTCAAAGCACTCAGCCTGTGTGGCACGAGTGGAAATCCCGGGAAACAGCAGTTTTGAAACTAAAAACATGAAATGAAGCTTTTATACTTCCATTCATTCCGTGAGAGATTTCACTTACACATCTTTCATTTTTATTTGCAGTCCTTTGAGGTCCTGCACTTTGAAAATGGCAATTAGCATGTCAGACCTAATTGACCCCAAGTCCAAGTTAAATATATTCCTTCTAGCCACAGGTCAAGCCTTGCTTATCGGGTTTGTTTGAAGCTTTGCCCCAGTATTTCCACAGTCCCTAAGTACACAGTGCAGCATCCTACCTCTCCAGCTCACAGCTCCACGTGTCAGACTCTGCTGCTCTGGCCTGCTGACAGAGTGCCCCTGGCACCAAGCCCTGAGCCAGACAGGCCTCATGGCACAGGCAGTGCTGCAGAGAGGATTTCTGGCTGCTGGATGTGGTATGGTCATTGCTGCCTGCTACAGTGTGACCCTGGGGAGGTGGGAAAGCAGGTGGTGGCCTTGCCACAGTTGGGGGACCTTGCACAGGGAGAGCCCATGGTTGTGGCCAGGAGTGGTTGTGCCTCTGAATGGGCAGCAAGGTCCCTGAGAGATCAGAGAATGTTTGTTACCATTTCTTCTTAGCTTTCAAATACATTTCTGTCTGGTTGTTAGATTGCCTGAATATTTGCACTACTACATTTCCTGTACTATTTAATAAGAGACATTGTTAGAGATATGGGAACATGAAAAAATAAAGCCGCAGCTTTAGGGGAAGCGACTGGAACAGGCAAACCTATAATAGGCTGTGTGGCCCTGAAAAAAATGTACCAGGCATAAGAGATTGAACAGGGAGGGGGAAAAAAAATAGAAAGGAAAAGAGACTGGTAAAAGGTTCTCCTTCATATTTCTTCTTTAAAGCAAAATAGATTTGTATGGGCAGTTTTATCCAGACAGAATATTTATAAGTTTTTCTGCCACATGTTGTAAAACCATATAACAAGAATGTAAAAAGAAACTTTACCCATTACATTTGCTTTGTTAAAGGAAAAGAATCTACTCTTTCCCATTGTTCTAATTGATTCTTTCCCATTGGTTCTAATTTCAAGGGCTTTGTATTTTCTTCAGCATTTTAAATACTTTCCTGTGAGTTATTTATATGTATTTTCTAGCTTCTCTTACTATCTCTTGTTTACATTGCTGAGAGCAGACCTGCAGGAATATGGAAGGAGATTGTATGACCCAGCAGGACTTTCCTGTTTCTAACTTAGAATTCCATAATAATTGTGTTCCAACCTGCAGTGTGACTGTTGTATTTGTTAGATGCTATCTTTATTTGAAGCAATAGTAAGCTGCTTGAGGTTTTTTCATGAAAATGCAGGAAAATATAGACAAAAAATACAGCAACAACTGTCCTATCAAAAGCCCCTTTAAATCTATCACTGTCTTTTTTCAGTCCATCAGTTATGGTATTTTGATGACAGATGCCAGCTCTGATGTTGATGTTCTCATCTGCTATCCGGTTTTCACAAATAATTACTTTGAATGAAAGCTTTTCATTTTTGTTGCTTATCAAAGAGATCATGGGTTAGTCCAAAATATTTATGAAGACTGTCAATGCTTAAAATCCTTTTTAAATATAGACACGGGAAAACTCTATTTGATGTATTTTATTTCATATCTCTGTCAATATATCTATATAGATGGATTTATAGCATGGATTTTCTTTTTGAGTCGAAGACAACATGACAAATGGTTAAGTATACTATAAATGGATATTTGGAGTTGTTTTGTCTTAATTTTTTTGAAGGGAAAAACCTCATGCATTAAAAATATATTAATTAAGAATATAATTGTTCATTGCTGAATCAATAAACAGAAATAAGGAGTTCTAAACTCAAATATTTTAGAGAAATTATGAAGCAGTATAGGCCTGTTCCATGTTGAATAAAAGTATCACTACTATTGAATCATGCAGTATAATGTATTTTTCAATGAAAACTACTCTTTAAAAAACATGCTGGTAATGTTTAAATACTAGCAGTTTTTTTGTGGAATAAAGGAAATTTCCAAACAAATGAAAGTATGCTATTTTTTATGAAATATTCTTAAGGATATTATATAGGCAAGGTAAGAAGACGAATTTAATCTAAGGTTCATCAGAAGTGAGCATGCTTTAAGTCAACTTCAGTTTGACCCGATGATAAGTTCCTCAGAGGTCTGTGTTGAGAACCTCACTTCCACAAAATGGGAACTTCGAGTAATTCAAATTACTGTTAAAATATATTTTGTTGTTCAGACTGCAAAGAGCCTTTTTGCAAATAACAGCTGGAACCCTTGTGAATTGATGATGGAAGGGATGGCATATGCATTTATAATAGAGAGAGACTTTTATTTTATTTTTTCCTTCTCAGTAGCTGTGCCTGCTAAGTGCTGAGAAACAGCACAGGAAGGCTTTATGGGAAGCTTTTATCTTGATTTCAGCTGAAGTTCAGGGATTGTATTGTCTGAAGAGGTGGAAGGATTCTATGCATAGGAAATGTGCTAAAAATATTAATTTCTTTTAAAAATATTCAAAAGCTGGTTTCCTTTGAAAATGAAGTTTGACAGTCGAGGAAATTCTGTATGCAGAATTTATATTATCCTCAAGGATATTTTGTACTTGCTGAGCAGTTCATTGCTGTGTGTGGAATCACTAACTGATACATGAAATACACCAAAAAAGGACGATCACTGCTGAGTAAAGTGTTTGTGTGCATGTCTCTTACATTTTATGCAGTACTGCCTAAATTACTGAACAGCAAATGGCTCTTTTTTTTTAACAGGCAACTTCTAAGTTTACCCCTCTCACTCTCGGAAGAGGAGGTGCTTAGAATGCGGCAAGAGTTGCACTGCTGCTTCTCTCAGGTGGACAGCAGCTTGGCTTGGCCCAAGATAAGAGCAAGAACCTTGCTTCAGGCTTTTGAGGTGGAGCAGAGGGATGCCGAGGTGCTGAAAGTTGATCAGAATTTAGCAGTGAACAACAAACAGGTGGGAACAGTGTGGGATCTGTGTGGGGATGTGGAAGAGGTTCCTGGGAGTGCCTGTGGCTGCTGGCTTTGGCTGCACATCTGGGTCTGTTGTTCCTTCACAGGTGCTACAGCAGTGTTCACTTTTCATGTCTGCACGGACCAGTGGACTTAAGGATAATTGTTTGGGTAGCAATAGTTTTTTTGCACATAAACCTGTGAATTTCTGCTGCTTTTGTGAAAGTTTTGGGAGTTTCTGAAAAGGAATGTCCTACGTTGTTATTTCTGTTTGGGAAGGTAAAGTTCCTGAATTAGATGGCTTTTCTTGGCAAGAAATGGGGTGTGATTTTTGTTTCTTGTTTCCAAAAGATTTAAGTGTATGCAGACAGTTTGGGTTTTTTCCCCACATCTAAATATGGAGAAGGTGAGGCATACTCAATGTCAGAGAAATATTTTCAACAAGGAGTCTGTCTGCCTATCAAATCTAGCACTTTTTAAAAGAACCCTGTAAGGGTAGCTAATTCCTTAAGTAAAGTATAAAAGCTGTGGAATCCGAAATAGTTTTCAGTTCTTATAAAGTATGGGGGAAAAAGTATTTTCTGTATGAATTGTATCTAATACCATCTTAAAAAGGAGGACTTGCCCTTGCTTTGTTTTGGTTCGGTTACGTTTTCTAAACAATAAACTACCTTGGGTTAATTGTGCTAGGAATTAGCCTAGTTCAAAGCCTTAATAGTTTTTAAACTACTAAAGGAGGGAAATGACTTTGCAAAACCTTATAGTTGAACAGATGTTATCGTTTCCCCAAGAGTACATATACTTAGTTGGTATTCTTGTAAAGAAATAGAAAGGTCAAGAATAATGTGATTACATGGAACAGTGCCTCTTAATATTATCATGGTTCATTTGTGATTCATAGACTGTGTGTTGAAAACAATGTAGATCTTAAATTAATATTCTTTGTTCATTTTTAACTGTGCTGAGGAGACAATATATCAGTTAAAATCTTCTCTTATTATCACTCCTAAAGCTTGTTTAAAATCAAATTTATATGCTACCAGTTTTCATGGAAAGGATGAATTTATAGTTCTACTTGAAAGAATTTTTTAAAAAATTCTGACTCTTTTTGAATGCCAAAAGGAATCGTCTGAATGAATAGGCAGCACCTTCATTTCAGAAGTACTTCCTCAGTGAAAGTCATATTTGCCAAGTGTTTCATTATTTGGTGGATGTGCCAATAATAGCAAGTAATAATCTTAACATTAGCATCCTCATATACCTCTTACAAATAAGGCATTTTTTCTCATCTTTTTACAGCAGCATTCTAAAATGGGGAAAACAGGGTCCAGGAATAGAAACAAGTTAGATATACTGAAGAAGTCTTTACAGGACAAAATTCTAATTTATGAAGACTCAGTGAAAGGTGAAAATTTGAATAGGGTAAGTACAAACTTTTCTGGACTGAGGTAAAAACCTAAATCTTTAGTAATTAAAGAATGACAGTATTCTATCAGTGTGAATAAGAACCAGATAAAAAAGGTGTAAGGTATAGTGGCATGATGCATCTCTCTACTCTTCCCTGCATTTATCAAGATGTTGTATTTCAAGCTTAATATCTTTTCTTTGTTTTAATTTTTGCGTCTTAGTTGCAGAACTGATTTCATTTCTCACCCTTTTTTCTTCCAATGCTTCTGGGGCTTGGTGTATGTAAGATTGCAGGACTCCCCTAGATCCTGGGGTCTTCTAGACTTTCAAAATACAGAAAATACTTCAATGCATGCTTTGGTTGAGCTAATGCTGCTGAAAACTCAAAAATGTATTCTGAGATTCAAAAGCTTTTTGGGTAGGGTCTGAGTTTATTTGTACAGAGCTAAGTGAAAGGAAGTCTTGATTCTGGTGGGTACCTTTTAAAGGTCTAAAGGGGCCAATCCTATTGTGGGATTTTGATGACTTTTTACTTCTCTTCCAGCAGATCTTACAACAGATCTTTCACATGTGTACAGTATGGGTAATATTAGTTCTTTATGTCAAGTGGACACGGCAATCTCAAGTTTGTTAGACGTAGGTGGTACACAGCTGTAAAAACTACACAGAACAAGCAGGTGTCATTGGTAATAAAATTGGTAGATAAAAAAATAGCTTCAAAAGTGATTACCATGTCAAAAGTGATTACCATGTCATTTTAGTACCAATTTAGACAAAAAGCCATTTTTATACCTCTTTCTTACTCTTTTTATACCTGTATCCTGAAAAATGCAAAATAATGTGTCAACACGTTAATTCAGAAATAATTTCACTTTTATTTGAGAGCAAAACATTGTTTGTATTGATTGCAGATGATAAAAGCAAATGTTTATGTAGTCCAGTACCCAGTCTTTGAAAGTGAGAGCAGGTGCTTGGGCAAGAATGCAACCAGGAGACAAATGTGTTGTAGCCCTCTTTGCTAGTGTAATTACTGTGGTCCAAGACTGCTCTGATCCTTTAATGGCAGCATTTAAACTTTTGACTTCAATACCTGATGCCCTGATCTTCAGAATTTAGGAGGTTTTGGTACTGTCACTTGAAAGTACATCAGATTATGGGCTAAGCTCTAGAGTTAAAAAAGTACCGAGTACTTGTTTGGTGTAAGTACTGCCTTACATTTTTATTAGAATCTTGTTTTAAAATTGGAAGTTTAGCCTCTCTGAGCCTCATTGTTCCAGTTTTATATGCACCATCTGGCATACCTGTTATTGTTCTAATTATATGGCTGCACATTAGTTATGAAAAGCCAAATGTTTTGTGCACAGGCTTTTGAAGAAAATAATAATTAAAAAAAATAATAATCTATTTCTGTTTAAAATATGTGCCTCACCAAAACACTGAGTTAGGCTGGGATTTGCTGTCTTGTGCAATCTATATTAAAGTTGTGACTTGTGGGATGTTCTGGGGGATTTTTTTGTCTTTGATTTTGAATACTTGTGAACTACTGGGCTGTGAGCTTTAATAGGAGATGCTAAAGGTACATTCTTTTCAGTACAAAGCACTCTATAGAAATCAAAAGGCTTCAAATTTTCATTAATAGGTTTCATGCAAAGAACATAGAAGATAGATATATTAAACTATTATTATTATTGACTTTTTTCCTACAAAAAACTGAAACATAGAAACAAGCAATATATATTTCTGCATCTATCCTAAGGTAAATGTCATGTTTCTTTTGAGCAAATACTGCAAGACAGCGCAGCTCTTTTTCTGCAAACTCCAAATTTTGACTATTTCTTCTGCTTCACCGTAAATATCTGCCTGCTCTGTTCTAAAAAAAGAGCTTATTTTTTATCATTTTGGTACCATAATGCCAGTACAATCTTCGAGTTAATTCTCCTTCTAACTCAGATATCCATATGATTATTTGTAACCCATATGCTTACTTATTTTGTGTCACATACCTGCATTATTCTAGATTGATTTGTTAGATTAACAGTAATGTTGAGAGACAGTGTCTTGTCTTTTAAGATGAAGCTATGTTAAAAGTATCAAGAAAATAAATCTGCCTCCAGTTTGTGTCTCCAGGGTGATTTCTTATTCTTGAATTGTTACTGGCTTAATTCAAATTAGTTGCTGAATATTTCTTGAAGGTAATCTATCTCTTGCATTCAAAGACATTCCAGATGATTCAGTGGAGACTTTGGAGAATATCACATGAGCAAAAGAATATCATAAGTATATTTAGTTCCAAATCACATTTTATGTTTACCTCTCTCTCCTGGATAATAGAATTTGTATGATACACAATCACTCTTAGCAGGTCTCTTGTAGATAATATGTCCAGAGAAAATTTATGGGCATCATGTTACATATTCATCATCTTAGGTATGTAAAAATTTGGTGGAAGTATCCTTAAATGCCTCTTCAAAACTATTCATAAATAGAGGCAATGATGTATAATTGTGATTAAAATGAGTAGGAAGCTAATAAGGTTTTTAGTGCCTTTAGTACACATAATTTCTATTTGTGCAAAGATACTACAAGTGACAGAATCAAGTTCTGTGCCAATGGGAAGCCATACAGTGTCTAAGGACTACATTTGACCTTTCTGCTGTTATAGTTCACACCAACAGGACAATCACTGTTGGTCTTTATTATTTTCGGACTGGTGAAATGAGGGAGATTGACTGCATGTACAAAGGGGTACCACAGGATGCCTACTAGATAGTCATGTAGATATCCCAGTTAAATAGCTGTGCTTGTCCCTGCCTGTTTTAAGAGAGAGGCCAAAATTGATGGGATAAATGCTTTTCCATAGAATGCAAATGTGAGTATCTGCTCTCAGAGGCCACAGTGGTTGTAAACTTGGTGTGCTAGTTTGAAAACAAACCAGTGGGAGATTGCAAGTCAGGATTATAAGTTTCATAGGAAAATTAAAAATAAGTGCAATAATACAAAGGAAAACACTGACAAGGTCAGATACAACCTGACACCCTGTTAGTCAGGGTGGTGGCAGCAGTCCAAGTGAAGTAGTTCAGTTGAAGCAGTGATCCTGTGGAAGGGCTGGTCTCCACCTGAAGGTTCAGTGGTAACTCTTGTCCTCTGGGAATCCAGTAGACAGGGGAACCTTGTGTCATTCAAGAGCCCAGGTTATATCCAGGTGGGAATGCTTGGCTCCTCCCTCCTGGGTGGAGCATCTCACAATGGGATGAGATAATTCCATGAGTCAGGTGGTGAGTTCTTGGTGGCTCATTAACAGTTATCAGGGGTGAGTCACAGATTGTGACTCAAGATATTGACTGTTATCTCAAGCAGGAGATAACAGTTAATGCCCTACAGCTTGTGGTAATAGAATACTAAATACATCTATATTGTAACCTAGGACACTTGGCCAAAACTTTAAAAGGTTTTATGCGCCTCCTTTGATGTCTGTGGTTCTTCCATTCTGTCACAGGCAGTAGTTATTTGAGCATTGCTGTTAAAATACATAATGCTGGAAATTTCTGAAAATGCTGATTTCTGAAAATAGTCATGGTTGTTTCAGGGTTTTTAGATCCATCCGATTAGATTTGTCTGGACGAAGAGAGAATTTAGAGATGGAGTGAGGAAAAACCTTGGGCTCTGGTACCCAGCAGTGTCTGGATGGGCATGTGGGGCAGCAGTTGATATCAACACCAAGTAGTGGAATTGGAGCTCTCAGGGCTTCATGGGCTTTCTCTATCTGTGTCTTCTCTCTGACAATCCAAGTCTTTGGGGCCATGTGAATAGTACAGGGAGAGAGAAAAAAAACAAACTGGTGTTTCCTGTCTTTTGAATATTCAGCTACCTAAATGTTAACTATGCAGTGTAGCTGTCAGTGTCTAACCTAGGCATCCAGCTGACTTGTCAGTGGAAACTCCTTTTTTAGGGTATGCTACCTACTGAGAAGTACCCTTTCCTTTTCTCTGAGTTTGAAGGGAGCTTAGAGTGCCAAGCTCAGATGGAAGCATCTAAAGGAAATTGCAGCTGGCTACTATCCACATTGTCCCACAGAAAAATAGTCAGAGTGCAGTGTCCTTGGCTGTCAGCGTCAGTGGTACAGCATGGAGAGCTCATTGGTCACACTGTGTTGCATAGTGCTGCACATGCTGCACTTGCCTTTCACCCTTGAATAGTTTCTGTGGATGTTCCATCAAATGTGTGGCAGCACCGTAGTTATTGAGTTAAATCACTTTGATTTTATGCTGTTTGATGTTGTTTCAATCCAGTTTTAATCATACTTGAAATCCAATAGACTTTTGATTTACATTTTAACTTTGTTGTATAAAAGAGGATTTTTAGTTATTTGCTCAAAGAGTAGTAGGTTGAATGTCATCAGTCAACATTAACTGACACTTGCCAATTTGAAACTAAATACAATTTTTCTATAAGCTTAATTTTTTTTCTAAACAGAAGGGTGTATTTTATCTTTCCATTTAACCATAGGTAATCATAGATTTATTTGTATTTCTCGCTTTTATTATAATAAAAATTACATAGACTCTCTGGTTTGGGTTAACATTTAATATTAAAGTTTTTACTACCCTGAAAGAAAGCCTAATCTCTTTACAGTATTTGACTGTACTGTAATTCGGTTTTGATTACTGTAAAAGCTTGGATTTGAAGGTTAAAAGCACTTCTTAAAACAGTGTATTACATTATAAGATAACAGCATTGATTTCTTTGCTGCTATAATCCTGCTTGTTAATAACAGACTAGTAAAATCATAAGTGTGCGTGTAAGATTTTCTGTAAATCTTTCTGTCTTTTGTTTTTCTTTTTTTTTTTTTTAGATTAAGTATGAGTTGCAGCTTGAAAAAGAGTGTCATCTGCGCAATTTGGAAAATAAACTTGGAGAGTATATTGCTTCTTTAGCCTTTCAAAAGACTGTTAAAAAATCCAAAATGCTGGAGCTGTATACTGCTATCATAAATGTGCAAGCTTTGCTCTTTGAACAACTGAACACATCAAACACCCGGTCAAAATTGGAATGTATTCAGATTTTAGAGGCACATAATCCTGTAAGTAATGTAGTTAAGAGAAAAAAAATCCGGTTAGGAAACAGCAAGTATTGGAGTATCTGTAGCTGCTGGTTTAGCTGCTGGTTTGCAGCTTCTGGTGGCCCAGACTTTAATTTCTGTAATTATGTACACTTCAATGCATTCAGTAAAAGACATAAGGAGAAGGAAAGTCTTAGAGCCGAGGAATATTGTGTATTATTATTTTTTATTTTTGTTATAGTTCCATGCAGTCAGAAAAAGTAGTATTTTGGTGTCTAATTAGTATTGTATTGATTGAAAGGACGACCGTTGGGAAGTGATTGGGAGTCACAACTGGAATAGTAAATTATTGTGACAGTCTTACAGAATTGCTCATGTTATAATGATGCCCAGCCATAACCACATGATATGCTTCAATTATCAAGTTTTTAAAGATTATTTATACAGCCTTCTACCTGTCTATCT
Source organism: Grantiella picta (assembly GCA_013397955.1). Lineage (NCBI taxonomy): Eukaryota > Metazoa > Chordata > Aves > Passeriformes > Meliphagidae > Grantiella > Grantiella picta. The sequence continues at coordinate 1,003,739 of VZRM01004507.1, read as the reverse complement.
CCCTCCAAGCACACTCATGCAGTTTAAATAGTAGAAAATCTGGAAAAACCTCTTCCCTTCACCATATTTATTACATACTTGATATATGCCAATTTTGTAATCCTTTTTTAATACTTCAGTGCTCCGTATTCAGAAGGATTTTTTTTTCTACATCTGCTATTTGGAACCATCCAAGTGAGGCTTGGGGAGAGCATTGGAGTAGAACAAACAAAATGGGTTTTTGAGAAAAACCTCTTTGCTAGAGGGCATCATTAGACAGCTATTGCTGTGAAAATTCCTTGTTAAATTTTCATGCAGTCATCTCTACAGAGTTTGTCATACAGTGGCAGTTAGAATGCTTAATTGCCTCCAGTTTTGCTTAAATTTGTATTAAATCTATAGGAAATAGTGAAATTTGTATGTAGATGGAGTATTTTTGCCTCTTATGTACTAAGTATGAGGGGACTTTGCAGAGAGGTTGCTTTTAGCTTCTTTGTCCTTGAACAAGTGAAGAAAAAGGATTATAGAAGGGGCAGAAGTGACACCTAGAATAGCTAACACTGGGTTAAATACAGCTGTTGAGGCAGATTAAAAAGATAGATTAAAATTCAGCATTTTTTCCAAGTTGCAAGTTAGGATGTGGGGCACTGAGATTGTAAACAGTGTAAAGGTTGAGGTGAGACAACCGTGATATTGGAAGTGGGAATATGAAGCCTTCCTTCTGGTGCCTAGTTTGACTCTTCCACCAGAGGGAGATCTTTGGCAGGAGGGATCCAGTCCCCTCAAGACTTTGTGGTTTAACCCTTTGATTTTCAGAGCATTGTGTTTTAACTCTATCAGACTAAATGTTTACTGTCTTTTATCCTGTTATTAGCTGTTAATTTGGTACAACTTAAACTAATTAGTCTGAGTTTCTCAAGCTGTTTCAGTGGGTTTATGCAGCTTACAGATTAATTTTATGTTGATGTTCCTTAGTTTTGATCTCAGCCATGCTGACAGTGTATTTGCTGGATGTCCTCTGCAGTAGAAGGTTTCAGAGGGCATTGACTTTTAACACAATGAAAATTGAGTCATAGCTTTCCTTGTTGTTCTGATATTCATAACGTGCCAGTCATGTTTACTGAAGCTGTGCAATGAATTGAAAAGTGTAATGACTACAAGTGGCTGGGTAGAATAAGAAATGAATAAAGTAATATCAGAAAATCTGATACCATCATCTTTTTTCTTCACTCCAAATGAAATTTGTTCTTTCAAGTTAAATTAGATCTTTTTATCATCATGCATTTTCAACCTCTAGGAGATTGAAGAACTTGACCGGAAGCTGGAGTATGAGATGTTGCATAAGGAGTCAGCGCAGCAGCATGTAATGAGTAGGCAGAGGTGGATTCTGGATGGTTTGGGACTCTCAAATGAAGCTGTGGACACAAATGCAGAAAGACATGTGACAGTTCTGTTAAGACACGCCATGAATAAATGTAGACAATTTATAAACCTATACCAGCAAAGGTAAGTTCTTTGGTCTCAGGTTTTACTGTGTTACTGCAGTTCTTCTGGACCGTAAGATATCATGGAGAAACAGCAGATGGAATGTTCTGCTGTGTTGGGAGGGACTGTACGTCTGTGTTTGAGCACTGCCTTCTTGTGCTATGGCCCAGAGCATAACTGAGTCTGGGGAATATTGAAATAAGAAACATGAAATAATAACTTGGTAACATATAGATGGTGCTGCATAGCAGTCACTATTTTTTTGACAGGGATAGTGGAGAAATAATGATACTCCTTAATAGTAAGGAGGAAAAGAATTTTAATCCTGTTACTTTGTCTCCCAAGAAGATAGGTAGGGACTTCAGAGAAATAGGACCTGCTGGGGTCAGAGGAAGTAGCTGAGACAATTTAAATTGAATTTCCATCTCCATTGTCGTACTGTAGATTGAATTCCCTGGCACACAATTATTTTTGATGAGATGTATAAACTCTTCTTCAATTTCAATTTTCCCTGGCCAGTTCTTAAGTAAAGATATAAGTGACAAATAAAATGCCTCTTGGGAGGTATATAGAAATATCTGTCTTGTCATAAAAGTTGACTAGCAAAAATGGGTGATAATTTGCAAAATTGCAGCCTATTGTATTACTTTCATTAGAGTTACAGGAGGTAGAAATGACATTTCCATGTGTATTGCACAGTATTATAAGCCTAGCACATTTCAAGCTTCCTGTAATATCCTCAAATTGTGCTTTCCATTAGAAAGAGTGTTTTCCATGAAATCACTGATATATTAAAAATGGCTGTGATAGTGGTAAATCTGTTTTAATTCTGAAAAGGCTGGAGCTCTACTCAGTTTAGATGAACATTTTTGCTGTTGCAGAAGTAGAGAGTCAGTAGAAGGATAGATAGGTCTTTGCAGGAGTATTCACAAGTGAGTAACCTATCATGGATGACTTCAAAGAAACTGGAACTAGTCATTACCTGAAAACGTATAGGAAGAAACAAGTTTTGTACTTTCGTACATTACAGGTTTTGTATATTATGTCACCATGTTTTGGTCTAGGAAAAAAAATCACCAGCAGTGCTACAAAAAGATCCACAACTTGACATAAAGTGTTATGATGAAATTTAAAGAAGAGGATGGGGACAGGTTGAATCACATTGCTTTGGAGTGATTCCCGATTTGAATTGTTCAAGATCATAGCCTTAGATTCCCTTCTGATGTTTGCTTGGAGGTTCAGGGAAGAAGGGGAGAGAATTTGGCATATATTAGAAGTTACACTGCTCACAACAGCTTTGCTGACAGACAGATATGCTTCCCGAATGGGTGACCTTCAGATTTTGTTTCCTATAATACAGTCATTGCACTTGGGAAGATTTCAATGTTAATTCTGCTTTTCATTTCAGTTTGAGAGATGAGCAATGGAATTGCGTGGTGCTTGAAGATCTCCTGGAAAATATAGAAACGGATGCATTTTTGGCAATTTATAGTCAGGTAAGCATGAAATTGAACAAAGCTTCCAGGTTTAAATTGCAATTGTATCTGGATATCAACTTTTCTTCTTTTTTGGGAACCATTAGAGATGTATTTAGAGTTACTCTCTGCCAGTAGTTGCTACCAGTTTACAGCCTATACTGTCAGTCACTTCAGTTAATTCTGACCTGCTTTCAGCCTTTTGAGTTTTACTGAGTTGTTCTTCTGTTTGTTCATTTACAAATCCTTTCAGGGTTTGTCCTGTTACATTTCATTCTGTGAGAAACTAGTGCCTGATTTTCTGGTTAAAAGACAGATTTACAGCTTGATTTTCATGTAATGAAATAAGGGTTTTGTTTAGATTTTGATGAGTGTTAGGAATGATTTGCATTGATTATATTTCAAAATTAAATTATAGAAGGACTACTAGTTAAATTTTCTAGTATCTTCACTCATTTATGTTTTCAAAAAGAGCATCTTGTCTTCAGGTAATTTGCTGTCCATTGGCTGCTTGTCAGTCCTGCAAAGGCCTTAACAATGAATCTCTTGACTGAACCCAGTTTTTATCTGCAGGCCTTCAATGAGATATGTAGCTAGCATCAAAATAGACCTGGTGGAGCAGCTTTCTGTGTCCAAGTATCTTGCCTCCCAGGGACATGTGTGGTCGCAGTCTCCTGTATCATGAATTGGGAGCTTCAGGGAGCACCAAGTCAAGGAAAGACTACTTTAGTCCAAGGATCTCTCAGCTTTTCCTGTATCTCTGTTTCTGCTGAGTCACTCCAGAGGATCTGTTCCATAACCTTACCAAGCACCAAGGTCAGGCTGACAGGTGTCTAGTTGCCCAGATCCTCATCCCAGCCCTTCTGGGCTGATAGGTATTCCACTTGATAACCTCCAGTCAGCTGGCACCCCTCCAGTTCGCCAGGACTGCTGGTGAATGATGGAAAATGCCCCAGTGAACACTTGTGCCCATTTGCTCAGTCCCCTTGGGTGGATCCCATCCAGCCCCATTGACCTCTGTGTGTCTGAGTGGTGTAGCAGCTGACTGAGCAGTTCCCCTTGGATTATGGCAATTTGTCTTCCCATGATGCTTGTTAGGTTTCTCTGATGCAGATGCATTGTGAAGGGGCTTCTCAACAGCATGGCATGCATTTTGTAAGTTGAGAAGTTAAAGTCATTGTTTTGTAAATTACCAATTTCATTGGTAAGATTCTCTGAAGAAATAATTTATTTGTGCAAATATGCATCAAATATACCGTTGGGATTTTTGTGTTTGTATTTTTTAATAAAAAAAGTGTAGCCCAGAGATACCCTGCAACATACTTTATTGAAATTCTGTAATACCTATACATATTTACCCTGCAGATATATAAAACAAAATTTCTGTTTTCAGGAAGGATAATAGTCTAACGACTCCCAACTGTATTTCCAAACCTGACTACTCTTAGTTCAACTGTGAAGAAGTATAGCCTTAGTAAAATATTAAGTTATTATTTTATTAAGGCTCATGAGGTAACACAGTCCTACTTTTGGAGGTGCTTATCCTGTGAACTGATACTGGAAATTTATTTTTAAATCTTTTTTCCCGTCGGTTTTCTTGCAATTTGTAGAACACATTGCATTGATAAATGTTATGAAACTATAGCTATCTTACACTCATTCTTTTCTTTAAAGAATATTTGCCCCTTAAGACTAGTTTTCAGCGCTGTAGATGGCACTGTCTCTGAAAGGAGAAGTTTTTCCTGTATTTCATATTTCAGCTTACATCCTTATCAAGATCAGATCTAGGTCAATAAGATATTTGCTTGAATGACACTGAGTTCAGGATCTGGAGCCCCTGGCTGAGATGTTACTTTTGAATAAACTCATAGCTGTAGCCCCAGGTACACTAACTGCACTTTAGATACAACAGATGATGCAGGCAGACTGGCATGTGGAAACAGCACAGGAAGCTTGAAATACAGCATAGCTTGAGTTCATTGATTCTTGCATCAGTTGTTTAAATACACATGCTCAGTCCAAACACTTAAAAGCAATTCTGCTGTTGGTAATCTACAATTCATTCCTGATTTTATTTTGACATTCTGGGAATACAGATGAGGCTGTTGGTGGCACAAGTAGGACTTGTATCCATTTGTTGTCATAGGAAAGTGAATTCCTGACCTTTATGGTATTTAACATTAGTATCCCTGAAGAATCCAACTCATCTCATGCTGGAGGGCTTTTGATCTGACCATTCCTGTGTTTGCACACACATTCACTTCTTCCCACTTCTGCAAGCTGTTCTGGGTATCTGTGAGCATCTGGAAATGGTGCTCAGTGCTAGTTCATGTTCACACACCAGCACTCCCTTTGCCATGCATGTGCCAGGTGTATCAGGCTGATGGGCACCTGTGCCACTTCTGGGACTGTTGACAGCTTTGTGGCACCCTTCAGAATTGCTTAATTGTCACTTCTGCTGTGCTAGAAAAGTATTAAGGGTTGTCTCTCAGTCCAGGTCATAGCTGGTACAGAAAGGTAATGGTCAGAGAAAAGAACATTTTAAAGAGGAAACTGCTACAGAAGAATGCAGTACTAAATTCATTATGTATATTCATATATAAATAATTGAGTTAAAGGTCCTGAGACCATTTAGTCAAAAAGAGCAGAATAGGTCTCAGAGATCTGTCTTGTTTATTCTCACTTAATGTTGCATTTTGTAAGTTTCTAGAACAGTTTTTAAAGACCAAAAGTACAACACAGTAATTTAGGAATTAGACTTAGGTGTCTGTATTAAGATTTAAGCTCTTACTTGCATTCCTCTCCAGAGAAGAATCAAGTAATTTCTTCTGCTAAGTAGCCTAAACAAATATCTCTTTGGTGTTCAACTTTGGTGCATGTTTGGGCTGAAAATATTTTAAGAACTGCAGCAATTTACTAATCTCTCATCAATTTTAGGATTTTGTGTTGTTAATTCTGTGTGATCTCAGTGGTTTCCATGGAAAATCTTTTAACAGAAGAGGCCCGGAAATTTTGGAAAGGGAATGGTTTTCCTACCTTTTGGGGAAGAGTTCCCTGCTTGAAAAACAATTATGGGGAAAGGAGGTTGATTGATTTCCTTTTTTTGTGTTGCTCTCTAAATTTGGTTTAAGACTGCCTTGCTGGTGATTCTTTGTTTCTTTCAAAGAAGATTCAGTAAATCCAGGGATCTCCTAGGTGCATGCACTCCTTTGAAAAGTTGTCATGCAGAGAAAGAGACAGGGCTCAAAAATTTGCTGTGACATTTTGAAACCACTGTGGATGAAGAACTTGGCTGTCTTCCTGCATGGTGGGACCTTGTGGGGTTTTATGTGACATGGGCTCTGTAGTCATCTCCTCCGTCATCACTTACAGGAGGGTCTGCAGAGTGGTGATTACTCAGCTCTCTTGAGTCATCTTGAGTGACTCAACTTCAGCTACCTGAGTTACGTGTATGGTTTGAATAGACAACAAGCATTTAACTTGCTTTCATTTGCCTTACTCTCTTCTTTCCATATAGTTCTCAATGTATTGTAGAGTTTTCATATTTGATATGCATGAGCGATTTGCAGAAACAGCCCTGGGGACACAATATTTATGACAAAAGAGCAGAAAATAGCATGGAATTTTGGTGTTTGGAGGGGGGCAGGAAATGGGGTTGGCTGAGTGTCTGTGGATCAACTAAATTTGAACTCTGTCTATTTGAACATTATAAAAATATGCTTTACTACCAACCTTTGGGCCAAAATGGACAAGACATTTGGAAATAAAAAAATACCACTGAAACAAAGGCAGGTGTTTTCCTCCACCTCTTAACAAATGTTACAAGCTGTTCTCTGAGCTCATCACAGAATCTGGTGTTAAGAGAAGCTGAACAATGAAGCGATCAACCATGACAACATGTTAAGTTTTTAGAGGCTATTTTTCTCTCCGTAATTTTACAGATCAAGGAATGCCATATTGCTTCCTTGCTATCTTGAAAGGATTTCCTTACAGTAGTAGAATGCATAAATTAGCTAAACCTTACATGTTAGAATATAGTTGCATTGAGACTTTTCAGACCAAAGGGAATCAAGTACATGCGCTTAGCAAATATGGCAAAATCAACCGGATATTTGGCATTTACATTGCCTAACTCCCAAATGAAATTGACAACCATGATATGGTGTGGGTAGAAACAGTGAACATGGAGGTGTGACCACTTGACACCCAAATGTCACTACTAAAATAATCTTCAGTAATATTTTTTGTTTCCATAATGACTATTTATTTAATAACAGTGATTAAAATGGGCTAACATTTATTTTCATTGCTAAATTTATTTGTCTTTTACTCATTTAATCCTCTAGGAGCTCCGTCTGGCAGGGTATTTAGCTAAACTGACCAGGGTGCCAATGGGGGTGTTGCACAGGGTCCTGAATTTGCTGCTGCCCTCCAGCTCACAAAGTGAGGTTCTTTCTGTCCTCGATTCCATCAGTAAATACTCAGATGGTGGTGTTGAAAGTGACAGTAATGCAGATGAGTCTGGCAGCTGTAAGAAAAGGTAGGTATGATGTTTTCTGGTAGACCACTGCTAGACAAGATTGTTGCTTTATGTATATATATATTTGCTGGACAGTGAGACTGACAGCAACAGAAAAAAATCACAGGTGCATAAGTTTACTTTTGAAATATTTTTCTGGGATAAAAATACTTCAAAACTGCTACCTTATTTTGTGAAATATTTTAACTATAATAAATTGATGGATAAAAAGTTTTAAAAATTTATAAGTTCATTAATTAAACAGTTACTTAATAGATTTATAAATCTTGTTCTGATATTTTTTTTTGTTGCCTGAATTGGAGTTTGTTAAAATATTTTCCTTTCACTTTTTTATTTATAATGTTCATAACACACTGGGTTTTATATGTCTGTGGCTCTTAAAGATGTAAAGGACATCCTCCTTCCTAGTAACGGAAGTTTTAACCTTGCAGATGTCCGTCCCTTTGTAGTTAATTACTGAAGTTCCAAGTGGCCACTGTGTTTCCCTTTTCTCACAGACACAGGTAGACTCCCAGGGCCTTCATCACTCCAGTTTAGCCCCATTAACATGAGCTGAAATCTGTGCAGTAGCACCAAGGGATGCTCATGGGCTTGCTCTCCCAACTCCCTACCATGACTTGGGAAGGAGACAAAAGCAGATGTTGTGGCACTGAGCCCTCTAGCTGGCAGATGTGAGTTGTCAAGGAACAGATAAGGGTCCTTGGGACCATGCCCTGAGATGTGACCTCAGCTGACTTAAATGATTAGTGGCAGCAAAAGTACCTAAACACTCTTACTGACTCTATTTATGGTGTTGCTGTCATGGGTTTGGTAGCTAAAGTCAGAAAGGGAAGAAAAATGTGTGTATTTGGGGATTTGCTGCTGGGAATTTTTTTCTTTCCTGTTCCTTCAGGAAGAACCAAGAGCTGTGGCAAGCACTGGAGAACAAAGTAAAGCAAGATCTGATCAACAGAAGTTTAGAAAAGATCCCTTCTCTAAACAAGAAAAAGGACAGGTAAGGGGAAAACCAGAACAAACATATCTGGTTTTGGGTTTTTTTATTTAGCATTTATTTGATGTCCAAAGCTTCTTCTAACAACTGCTAGAAATCAGAAAATTAGTTCATAAGTATGCATTTTCTAATATTTTTCTATCTAGTGTTTGTGTTTCCTACAACATATTTACACATAATAAGCAGTATAGTAAATGCCTAAAAAGATTTTTCTGTGCATATCCACAAAATTCTCATATTTTTCATGTACATGGCTCATTTTCTCTGTTCAGTTATTTTAAGGTTACTTGTCCTTTTGCAATTTTGTATCTCATAAAATGATGCATGAATTATTGTGGATTGGAATGAAAATTACAATTTTCTCTGTTCAAATATGATTTTCTTTAGCTTCCAAAGCCACCACTTCTATGGCAAGATATGATGTAGGAAGCTATGCACTTTTTACCTCAGTTTTCATTTTTCAACTCTTTTTTTTTTTTCATTAATGTAGCTTGGTGAAGAAGAAGCAACTTGCTCTCTTGGAAAGAGCAGCATTCATTCATCTTGGATGTTCACCTGCACATCCTCATATGGAACAGCCTGATCCACCTGTTTCTCTGAACTCTGCAGCTGCTGAAGCTATAGAACTGTTAGATACAGGGGAGAAGATATTTTTGTTCCGTGAGCCAAGTGATCCAATACCTGCTTTGCATAATTTTCCAAGAAAAAAGAAAAAGAACTTTCTTAACTCTAAAAAGGCTGCTCGTGCAAACATGGACTCATAGGAACAACTTCCATCTAAAGTATCAGTCAGGAGAGAGAAAGTTATTTAAAATTCAGTAAAATGTTAAGAATGAAGTGTATGGTTCAAATAACATGTGTGTTGTTTTAATCTGATTTGTCTGATATTGGAAATAGATGTAATTTTAGAATGGCACAGTTAGTGATGTGCATCTTGCATTTTTTAATTCTGGTCAGTGTTTGTTGCACTAGGTGAAATATGGGTGTTCTCTGATCCGCATTCTGACAGACAGGGCTCTGTGTTCTTTCAGTACATTTTGGTCATTTTTGCACTGATTTTACTGTAGCTGTATTTTCATAATTTGTATAGAAATGTTATTTATTATATATAGTAGGTACCAATTTACTATTCTTGTATTTATATTTTTGTGGTAAACTACAGTATAGCAGATGACATGAAGAGATTAAGTGGATGAACCACAAGTCCTCTGTTCTCTGATTTTACGTTATTCTAGTTAATTTACTGTTTAACATTGTGTTCTTAATAGGCTTTGCTTGTTACTCCTGCAGTATGTGTTCTACAGTGACAGCTGGTAGTCCAGATCTTCAGCACGTATGTGTGTGCCTTACATCCTTGAGTAACTTCAGCTTTTTGCTGTTGTTTCTAAACTTACTTCAGTTGAACTGTGACTGTGGCTACAGTTTGAAACTGTTTAATATTTACAACCTGTTGCAGTCTTTGTCTTGGTGAAGCAGTGCATCACATTTGCTCAGCAGAAAAGTGAAAAATGTAAATGAGCAGGTAATGCTTTCAGAAGCTCTTTTGATTGCAGTGCTGCCAATATTCACAATTTCAGGTATTTTTGAAGTTCTTATTCCTGAATTTCTCTAAATTGATGAGAATATAATTTTACATTTAAGAAAAAGTTAATTTTTAAACCTTTCTAGTTGACTCAAAGAATCCTATAAATATGAACCCTAGAAAGAGGAGCAGGAAAAAGCTAATTAAAATAACCACGTATGTTTGTTAATATTTTATATTATTCAAGCCTGTTTTGAGGGGATTTTAACTGTATTTGAATGGTATGCTCTGAGGCTCCTGTGAACATATATTTTGTATTTTTTTATGTACAGATCTATGTCTTTTTATTAATAGGATGCCTATTATTTTAAAAAGTAAAATGTTACAATCTACGTGTGTCTGCTGTTGGCATTTTTCCCCACTTCTCTGACAAGTTTGGATATCCATCCCCCAGTAAACAACAATTAGTGTTTCCTATCACTTTTAGCATTAGAAAATGTAGGCAGTAATTAGACTGACAGTCCTAATTATTATTTGATTGCATTCTTCAGTCTTTTCATGGAAGTATTTGCTGTCACAGAAAGAGGAGTCTGTCAGGGTTGTGGGAGTTCAGAGTTGCTGTGTTCATTTCATCCCCAAGGCACAGGTGGGTGAAGAGCAGGGTCTGTCCTGCCCTGGAGGTGAGTCAGAGCTGGAGAGGAGGAGCCTCAGGTGTTTCAGAAAGAGGTTTGGCCCTAGGCAAGAGAGCAGTGTGAAAACCTGGACTCTGCTCATGGCTGCAAGGAGCACTTGAAAGCTGAAGTACCTCGTTGAATGTCAGTCTCTTCCAAGATTCCTTTGCAAGCCCAGACTCTTCACTGTTACAATATAATAGCGAAATGACAGTAACTCATCGCAGTTAAGACATGGAGGCCAATAGCTCTGATAGGTTACAATAATAAAATGCAACATCTGAATATTGATTACAATATCAATTTATTATCCTTAATAGATAATCTGTATGGTAGAAAGCTGATTTGTAACTCTCACACCCCATCACAAATTTGAAGCAGTTTAGTGATTGTAACTATTCTAGCAGAGAAAGTCATTCCCTGCTATGAGTCACTCTCCTATCATGCAATACATATTCAAAGAAACATCCAGATCTTAACATCTCTTGTGCCTTATGAAAGAAGTATTAACTAGAAAATAGCTCACTTCAGGAAAGAGTTGACTTAGGTTCAGCTTTGAGTCATTTGGAGGATGGAGGAGGGCCAGCTGTTGATTGGGCAGTTTTGTGTGTGTGCCATAGGCATTACCATCCTTATTTCACAGCTGAAGTCTCCCAAGGAATGTGTGTGCTGGACAAACCATTCAGATTCTTCCCATTTAGCTTTGCATTCATCAATAAAATAAGTAAAATAAGGACAAATTCTTCAGTGTTTGAAACATTGTCCAAATCAACAGTGTTCCCCTGGAAGTTTGTTGCTTCTCCTGTTGCCCCTGACAATTCCCAGTGTACTCCCATCTCCATTGCACTGTTGTCTTCCCTCAACCTGAAGCCGTTGGACAAGGAGCCAAAACATACAAACAACAAGCAAAAATAACTGTCCTTGGGCAATGATACTTTAATCCACACAGTAAAAAACAATTTACTGGCAATGGTGAATTTTATTGAAGAAATTATTCTTCTTGCTAGACTATTAAACTGTAGCTTTGTAATGATTTTTTTCAAAATGCACTTCAGTGATGTTAGCTTGCAGCTAACAGCCCTCATGCTCAGAGTTCAGGATTTTCAGGAGGCTTAGTTATGCACAGGCTTCTCAGCATTATCGACAACCCACCTTTCTGCTTACCTTGCTAGATTTTTGGCTTGGGATATTTGGGTACGGGATTAGCATGCAATACATATTTCTCACTCTGTCAAGCTTTTATATAAAAGATTACATTTTAAAGGTTGGTAGTTTTTTGATAAAAAGGATCCCACGTAGTGAAAAATGTTTTAGGGAAGATTTACAAAAAATGTCCTGCAGTGATTGAGGTGAAAATGCTTCTGTGAAACAAATGGGTTGAAATGTCCTATGATAAATTTAATTTCTCTAACCTTGGTATTAAGTATGAATTTATTATAAAGTAGAATACACATGCTAAGCCTAATGAAGAATAATTCATACCAAGAGTGAATAACTGGATATTCTGGGAGAGAGTGTCAAAGTCAATCTATTGTAAACAAAAGTGAAAATACCTATATGGACCTGGCACTTCACTACAGAAAAATGTAAAAATGGAAGAAAAAGGCTTGTCACCTTTGTGGAAATAATTGTTATGTTTAATAGGTAACTTTTATCTTCACTGATTGCTATAACTGTTTTGGGTTTATATGATTTTTTAAAGTGATAATGTCTCTTTAATAAGGTCAATTCTGCAAAATACTTGTCTGCCTTATTTGAACCTGGAGAACTCATGCTGCTTTCTTTCATTATCTGGTATTTACCCAGCTGCTATTTTAACAACTTCATTTCTTCTGGGGAATGTTAAGTTTTTATGCTGTTACCTTTTTACAACCCAGTGCTAATAATTACATTGCCTTTTATCAACAGCTCCAGCTTCCTGAGAGACTGACAGAGGGATTTTCAAAGCATCAAATGCCAAGTCCACTCATCTGTTGCCCCATGCTGTGCTGATGTAGCTGGTGCAGCCATAGGTGTACCAGCATAAAGCTTATTTTCCTTGCTGACTTATAAAAGCTGTATTGTCATAGGCTGTTGAGAGCTGTGGGAGAGTTCATGTGAATAGCAGTATTATGCAAGTGATGAACAATATCCTCCTAGCTGAGTGCTCCAGGTAGGATCCAGCCTTTTCCACCTTCTGTTTCTCCACTCAAGGTCTGAAAATGACTGGCAAAGGCCACCAGCTCAGGTCTTTAGTGCTGTCTTTCCACTTGTTTTCTTGTTATTCACAGGGAGCAAGGCAGGGAAAGTCAGTCAGACTCCACACTTGTGAAAGACTATACAGTGTGCTCACCTGTCGTGTTGCAGACAAGCTGTAATATAAATTTAATTTTATTAATATATTTAATGAGAACTGGTAGTGGCCACCTCTGTATTTGAGCAGTCTTGCCTGTTGGTAAATAAAACCACTCATTTTTCTCTCCACAGCTGTAGTAGCTTGAGAGTCACATTGAAAGCAATTTGTTTTCTCCAAGGTTCGGAGATTCCTCTGGAGAGCAGAAGACAGTCATTTGGTTCTATATGCAGGGAAATGAATCATATTTTGAAAAAGTCAACTTCTTTGGAGCATCTTCTTAAATTATTCCCGAGAAGCTACCTCAGAAAAGAGGCTGTGTATTTTCAACCACTTTTGTCTGAAAAAAGATAACTGAAGAAGAAAATAAACTAAAACCTGAAAGTGGCAGGTATCATTCCAAGCCAAAATAGCACTTAGAATCTGAGGGCAGAATTTGGTGCATTTGAGCACTGCTATTAGAATTTAGTCCTTGACATTGTGTAGTTGAGAATGATAGCTGGTTGCAATATGTGGATGGTTTTATAGTTACTCAGCTGAGCAAAAACATCCCTACACAGTGTTTCAGAAGAAGTAAAATGTTCCTTTCAGGAGTATGAATTGAAAGGCAATTATAAAATACCTTGAGTGGAGAGACGTGCAATGTCTGTGCTAATTGGCATAAATGTGTAATTGTCATAATTTTCCAATATATTGTTTTTCAGCTTATGGCTTGACCATCACTAGTAATTAAATCTTGTCATGTCTGCCAAGAGATTTTTATTCATTTCCTGTTGATTGCTGGTAATTCGTCTCTCTAAAATTACTTTCTTGGTCCTTGCTTTGTCCCTTCCTAAACCTCCCTTTTTTTCCAGGAGAATGAATATGTTACAGATCATGATGTTCACTGGTGGCTCAAACCCATGTGAATCCCCATTTTTTTTTCTTTTTTTTTTTTTTAATTTGTTTTCTCTTTATTTGTATGGCTAGATGATGGTTTAATGAACACTGAGTAGCTTTGTGGCTACCTGAATTGCTGGTGCCAAGTCTGTCTTGCAGGGACACTGCACATTGCTTTTCTGCACACAACTTTTTTTTTTTTTTTTTTTTTTTTAAAGAGGAGTATGAAACCCAAACAAACCAGGATTAGTACAGAATCTGTCAGTGAAACTTATGTGGCTTTACAAAGAGATATAAGCCTTTGAACAAGTTCTAGAATAAGGCAAGACTTTCTTTTCATAGGAGAGAAGAGGAAAAGCCACATCTAACCAATTCAATTGGTACACGTTAGATTTAAAATTCTGTTTACTAACTTTTCACCTTATTTATGTAACAATCCAGCATGCTCTTAACATGATTGTCTTTTTGAAGGGATATAGTACCTATTGTAGAATATGTTCTTGGTTTTATAGATAGTGGAACAAATGTAGTGCTGGGGTCCGTGGAGTGGTTTCAGATCCACATCTGGGTTTCAGACAGAGCTGGAATTGTATGGTTCTCCTCGTGTGAGGAGAATGGCTCTGTGCAGCAGCTAGTGAAGTCTGTAGTGTTCTAGAAACTCTGTGTTCCCAGCTGAGGAAGATAATCCTTGGGGAGATGTTTGTTTTTGGGTTTTTTTAATGAGGTCTACTAGACCAATATATAAATGTATGTTTACTTTGCAATCTCATTCTAGCATCTGTACATAGTCCCAGTTGTGTCAGTGCTAAGAAGCTGCTTTATAGCATTGGATCTTTATCTTCAGTGTCTGCAAACCCTGAGAGTCATTGTGTCATCTCTGCTCAACACCCTCAGAAAGCACCTGGGATGAATTGATTCCCTACAGATCAGCTCCTCCAGAGTCTCTGTCTTTTTGAATGGAGATGTGACAATTTGTTACATGTACTGGGATCCAAAAACCTAAGAAAAGCTCTGGTCTTTTTGTCAACTCTTCTCATCCAGACACAGTTTTCTGTCATGAGAGAGTTAATCAAGAAGCCTGTGAGAATCCCAGTGGTGGATGAATAATGGTCTGGGAACCAAGGCCCTGATGCACTTCATTTCACTTAAATGGAACAACAAGTGAAAAATCATACCAGCAGTGGAATAAGGCAGTTCTCAGCCAGCTGTTGAATATGCAATATAGTCCTTCATGGAAATTCACTCCCAAATAGCAGTGCAGTGGTGAAAAGGGGATTTGTGGACAGTATCCTCCAAAGCAGGCACAGAAAAGCCATGGGTTCAGCAGATTTCCTGTGGGTTTTTGATACAAAGCAGGAAGCTGTAGCAATAATGCTGCATGTGCTGACAAAGATCTTTAAATGCATCTTGTATGTTGCTGTTAAGAGTGAAGTTAATTTCTTATACCAAGCCGAAACTGTGGAAGAAATACAATGAAAATTACTTTATTCTGAGAATAAGTGTATTGCTGCCTTCGTGTCTGTGTTTGAGAGGTTTTGTTCCTAGTTGAAGTGTATGAACAGAGCACTTCATTTGGAAATAATATTTTCCAGGGATATGTGATAAAAAAATTATCATAAGAAAAACGCTATAAATTTTGGGGAGAAAAAAAAAACCCTGCAGAAATGACTAGGCATCTTCCTGGCTCCTCCAATTTTTATGCATAGGAATAGTTCCTTAAATGTGATACTATTTACATAAATGAAGATGTCAGGGTTTGGTTAGTACAACCCTGCACACAGTGATTCAGTGTCATATCACTCTAGAGAGTAATTCAGTGTGGCACAAAATCCTGCTAGCATGTTCTGGCTGTCAGAGCACGCTCTGGGCACAGGGTATGTGCTGCAATTTGTTTTGCTTTATTTTGAGCATCTAAATGTCATGGTGTCTAATCGAAGCTAAGTGTCATGGCTTTCCTCACAGCTGAGAGACAGATACAGGCACTGCCCTAGGATGGTTTCCTCTTCTCTTGGACTTTGCTGCGTATGCCTCCTGCAAGGCAGAGGTGCATGTTCATTGTAAATCTCAGAACCTCTCTGCAGAAACAATACCAAGTTCCAGACATCGTGGTTAGGGGGAGAACAGCTATATTTTATTAGACTAACAAATATATTTGGGCAAAGCAGAGTAGTTTTACTGCTATTAAGTCGTTTTTCAAACAAAACCAGAACTTTTCAGCTCTTGGCTGCAGTTGCTGTGGGAACATTTTCAAGCAAATACCTTATTAGAACTGGTCAATGTTTATAATGAAGGAATGTCTTTCATTTAAAAACAGAACTTTTTCAGCACATATTAAACAAAATTAAATAAAAACATTTAGGCTGCTTTGTTTCCACTTTCCATTTTCCTCTTTTGCTAAATTTTGAGTAACTGAAAACCTTTTTCCCTTTTCCTTGAATTTATTTAAATAGGCTTATTTCTTTTTTTTGTTTTTTATTAGAGGCAAGATATATTATAAAATGCTTGTACAAAAGAGTGGTTTATTTAAAACCAGTTCTTCATGGCTAAATCCACAATCATGTGACCTTGTATTAGTGCTAATAATAGGATATGTATTTAGCGATCCAACATCCAAAATATTATCTTCAGTGAGCTCTTCTTTGAAACCACCTACATTTCAGAGGCCTGAAATGTAGCTAGGCTTTTCCAGTTACCTAAATTTTAATTAATTAGTGCCAGTAGTCCCAAATTAGTCCAGTCTCAGTGGGACTACATAGCTTGGTGTCTGATTGATCCTGAAACAGGTTTGTCATCTAGAAATTAGGTGGGGGTGGCTCAGGGGAGGCTTTCCAGCTGTATGATGCTCCCAGACCAGCATATCCTGTGGGAACACTCGTGGGGCTGGGCTGGCCAGGGGTAGCTGCTTGACTGACACAGATCACACTTACTAGAGGAATCACAGATGTATACAAGCTTTCTTATTTAAGAGCTGGGTTTTTTTTCTTTCTAATGTCTTCCTAATGACTCATAAGGGCTTTAAAAGATGAGCGTTTTAAAAAGAGGATATTTAAATTAGATATTTTAATGTTTCATCCTCCAGAAACAGTCAAATGTATATAAAACAGTGCTAGAAATATGTGAAAATGCAACTTGATAGCCCTCTCCTGCGTGTATGAATGGAGGCACTGTAAAATTGAAAGCAGAGGTATTCCCCCCCACCAGGTTGAGTTCTGATACTATCAGAGAGGTAGCCTTTACACTGTTCAAATCCTCCAAAACCCTTAATGTAGTGCCTGAAGTCTGAAAATCCAATAATGTCATCATTTCAATGGGTGGAGAAAGTGAGGCAACACAGTCATCTGGGCTTGGCATTGTACTTGTTCTGGATCCTCAGAGCAGTCAGTGAGGGGAAGCTGAGAAATGAGCCTTGTGCTCTTTACCTGCTAGTGTTAAGCAATACTTCAGACTATCACTTCATAACCATCATTACAAGATTTTTAGATGAATGAAAGATTTCTGGCAAACAGTTGAATTTTGGCACTGTCACACTGAGAAATATGCCTTTGATGAAAGCATTCAACTTACTGCTGCCAGTTTTCATGCCCAACAGATTTTTCCCCTTCTCCAGCTTCTGTGAGTGAGGACTGGGGCTGAGCCCTGGGGGAGGTCAGGTGCAGACACTTTACAGGAGACTGAAGGATATTATGAGGCCAATATGCTCAGGATGTTGCCATGCTCAGCTGAAAATCACAGTGCTGTGGGAGAGTGTTGGTTTTATTGCTTAGAGATTGTGTTAATCAAAATGAACACCAACAAATCTTTAGACTCATGACGGTTAATATCTACAGAGCCTACAAGGCTGTCTTGGAGATGGATTTGCCTGGAAGTGCACAGCTCTATAGCTGACACAAGAAGTCTGATCCTTCTGGTTGAGGATGATGCCATTGTCAGCAGGAGCTGCTGCTGCAGTGGACTGAAATACAAATAGTTACTCATGTGCCATGCAATTGCATTACAGAAATTAAGTGTTACTCATATCTTTCCATCAATCCCAATAGGAAATTTTATGTGTTGGATAATTTTTTCTTAGTTTTTCCTGATGTTGAATTAAAAAAACAGTGAGTTAAGAATGTAAATGTGCTTTGTGAAATGCTGGTGTTGTATTACACATCTGTGAAAATTTCACTTGGAGCCAGATCTTGAGCACAGATCCATCAATGTTAACAGATGTCTCCTAACTGGTACCCATTGAAGCTCTTTTGTTGATTCATATGCTTCTGCTACGTTGTTTGGTTTTTTTTTAATTTCTCTTTCTTCTTTAGTATAAACATATAAACACAAGAAATAAATACATCTGTGCATACTTTCTGCATTTTAATTGGAAACAAATCCTTAGCCCTAAAATCCATGTCTGCTGTATTTATCCTTGTGTACCCTTCCAGTGACTAGGGAATTTTCATTCCATTTCATTCCCACCACAGCTAAACTGTATAATTCTAACTACTTTACGTTCAGCCTGTCTGGTAACGCTGAGCAGCCTTGCAGGGCATAAAGAATTGCAGGTGGAATGGTAACTCCCAGTCTAGTGCTGCACACTGTGGGCATGTACATCAAGCATAATTTACATCACTTCCTTTTACTCATTTTCAGTGATTCCTATTATTTTATAAAATAATTCTTTGTGGTTTAGCAATATGGACTTCTCAGTATGGACTTCCATTCCTCCAGCATTTGTTTTGAATAAACATGTTAAAGAAACATCACTACTATAATTTCACAGAGGCAGAATTAAAGCACAGAATAACTAGATTTAAAGAAAGAGAGTGATCTTTCCAGTGGACTCTACCACATTACATTTATCCTGTGAACATTGGTTAGGAGTAGATGATGCCATCTCTTCCCAGTGAGGGGTGAAGATGCTATTTCACAAGTGCCCTGAAGATGAAAGGACTGTGAGAACAATTGAGGGGAAAAGGCAGCAGCATGCACTTCTAGAGCTTGCAACGGTTTGAATGAGGGACTAAAAGTCTTTCACTTTAGGTAGTGCAGAGTTGTCATTAAAAAGAATATCTTTATTACTGAGACTCTCAGTTATTTCTTGAGAATACTTTTCCTTTCAAAAGTACTTTATTTTCAATTCTATTGTGAAAGTAATCACTTAAAAAAAGAATATGATTTCCAAGTAGTTAGTATGGAATTAAGGGCTATCCAGCCAATTCTACTACTACTATTTCAGTGAAATGTGTGTGGAGAAAGAGACAGGGATGAGATGCCACTTCCTTTTCAGTGGATAGAAACCTGTTCCCATTGCCATGAAGTTAAATTACTATAGAGTCAGATCTAAAATTCAGGAGCATGGATAGCCTCATCAGGAAGGGTTTCAATCAGCATGCAGAGAGTATACCAGCTTGAAAAATATGTGTGTATACAGCCCTCCTGAAGCTCAGTTTCATGCAGCAGCTTCTGAATGCCAATGCAGTCCTGGCCTAGCAGAAGTGATCACTGAGGCAGCAGTAGGGGTTAATGCTTCATTGTTCAGAGTTACTGGTTGCATTGGCTTGGATTAGTCACTTCATGTTTTGTCTGAACATAATTGTTGATTGTAGTAGATAGAAGGAAAATAGCTATCCTGGTTGCCTTTTCTTGAATAAAAGTTTGATTAGTTTCCAGAAAGATCAGAAAAGTAGCATTTGGTAAAACGTCAAGTATTTTTATTAAAAATAGGTCTGCTTGCAACCCTGGGGCTGTTGCTCAAGGCTGTATTCATTGTCCTGTGCTCTGTGCATGGCTCACCGACTTGGCAACAGGGGAAAGCACATCCTTTAGCATTTGCATTGCATTTCAGCCCCTGCCTGCTGGGCTGTGCATATCACCAAAGGGAGAACAAAGGGGTTACTGGGAAGAGAAGACTTAGAGAAGCTTAAAAGCCAAGCTGTCCAAATTGGGAGTCCTTGTTCTAGAAATGTCATGGCAAGCAGTATAAACTTCTGAACTTGTCAGAAAAAAACCAAAAGGCTACTGCTACAGTCAAGATCAAAAGTTACCTGGAAGACAATATGAAAAAAAAATCAAGTCTTGATTCAGAATAACTGACAGAAAAATTGAGAAAACATATTGTTCCCTGTCTGAGTTCCTTCCCTTGGTCCATAATCTTTCAGGTGATGTGAAGAAGACAGCTGGACTGACAAGAGCAAACCCATGTCTGGGAGGTATTTGGTGATCCCTGCTGTGCTATATCTCCACACCAGCATTTTGCTCCTTAGTGGTGACTGAAACAGGCAGCATGGATTTGAGGCTGTGTGTGCCATGATCTGCACCCTGGCCCCAGCCCCAGGACTCTGCTCATCTGTATCATCCCTCTTTCATGTCCTGTCCCTCCCCTGCACCGTTCCCTGTGTGTGGCATCCATCTCCTTTTGGTTTCTTTTAGGAAAGAGAGTGGG
>VZRM01004507.1:804215-983344 GCA_013397955.1 Grantiella picta | reverse complement strand
GGATGGAAGGAAGGAAGGAAGGAAGGAAGGAAGGAAAAAATATTTAAAATTTTAAAAAAAATTTTAAAAAAAGGAGAAATGAAAATAAAAAAGAAAAAGTCTAGGTATCTTTAGCAGCAGTACAGCCAGAGAGGCAGCAAAAGCTGTTCTCTGTGCAGTGCTCCCCTAGTCTGGGATTTACCAGGTCTGGACAAGAACTTAACATCTCTGTTAGTTTTTTGTGTGTTCCCATTTTGTCCTTTAGAAGGCAAAAACAACCTCAAAGAGCAGTGACAATTCTGGTTCCTCTCATTTTCCAGAAGAGACAGCTAAATGCTTTAATGCCCTTAAAAAGACTGACAAATAAATGTATTTTTCATTTAATAGAGTTCCTCTGTACAGGCAAAGGGTAAGAGGTAAATGGCATTGTTAAATTTAATTTCACTTTGGCTTTCACTTTTCAAATGGTTTAAGTGTTTTCTTCTCCTCCTTTTTATCTTTAAGACAGGGTTAAAAAGATTTACTGGAGGCTGTTGCTATGGTGCTCATATCAAGGTGTCTGCTTTCATTCCTCTGAAACTTGGTTAGCACTTGTACGTGTTTACAGCTTTGTCTGCCTGGATCTATTTGCTCTATCATAATTAACAGAATGCACCTCAGCTAGTAAAAAACATGTGCTTGGTTTTGCCTTGAGAAGACACAGAATGAATGCAATGTGAAAGCAGGGTCTGCAGGCCTTTTAATAACCTTCTCAAGTGTTTTTGTAAACTCAGAATATGCATGTGCAGAGCATGCATATTCTTGAGAGATGCTGTATTTGGCAATGTTTACAAATCGGGATAAATTAGTTCAGTTATTTTAGTAATTAATTAATTTTAATAACATTTTGAAACATTACAACTGAATGGGCAGTCCTTTGCCAGCTGATATTACAAAGAGATATTCCTGGATGACATTATCATTGGAGCTTTTTAGAGAGAAGGAAAACAAACAAACAAACCAGCACAGTTTGAATGATCTGTGCTGCAGCTCGATGCTCTAATATTAGTGATCTTTTTTTAATGCTGATTTAATTTTTTGTGATGCAGACATGGCACTCGCTTTTTACCATAAAAGATTAGATGGTCTGCAGTCCTTCCTTTGGATACAGAGCAGAGAAGAAAGTCTTAGAAATTCCCAGTGCTTCACACACCTTGCAGCTAGGCCATGTTTACTTTTGCCTGTCTTCTATCTAAGCTGTATTTACTATGCCTACTGGACAACAGTTCTATAGTTGAAGACAAAAATTAAAATTTCCTATTTTTAGAGTAAATAATATGAAAACGTCACCTTGAAAAACATCTCCTCACAGTTTGGTGACTGACAGTACAAGTTTTATCTCACTCCGGTTTGTTTTTGTACTTATCACCAGCATCTGAACCTCTCACAGTGCATCATCACTACTGCTTTCTGGGGAAGGATCATTTTTCTTCCATGGAGGGAGAGCTGAGGCATTCGAGGTCTGGTTTAGCGCCCGAGAAAACTGATGACAAACCAGTTTGCTAAAGGTCAATCCAGGAGTCTGTGGCGGAGCTGGGAACAGAATAACAGCTCAGTACTTCAATCTCTGGACCATTTTTCTCTCTCTTTTGCAATATCTTTGCAGTTTTTTCGAGTGTTATCACTTGTCAGAATTCACTCATACACCTACATCTCTATGATGATGTATTATTAAAATATTTTGGCACTTGGCATATATGTTCTGCTTCATATTTGCAATCAGTTAGAAAGTGCAGTTTCCAAAATGAGAGATCAGTGGGTGAAGGAGCAGTGATTCATTTTTCTGTGGGAATATAAAGCATTGGTAATATCAGACTGTTATTTTCTTTTCTTGAAGTAGATCTGTTAGGGTAAGCTGCTGTATTTTGCTACTGCTTAGATAGCCTAAGTTTGTTACAGGTTTTCTCCATTAATAAATAATCCTCTAATAATTTGTTTTCTGTAACAATAATGTATGTAAAACTGAGGTTTATGTGTGACCGAGAAATGCCATGCAGTAATTGTCCTCTCCTTCTTATTTTAACTCTTATTTTTAACTCCTGAGCTAGTTAAAGTTGTCCTTGCTCGTTACAGGGGTCTTGGGTAGATGAACTTTAAAGGTCCCTGCTGAACTATTCCATGATTCTATGATTTAGGTTTTGCAAACAATGGAGAAAGGTATATTTTCAAAGCTCTTACTGTGGTTTATTTTCTCTGCAGGGTAATGAATTTATTTTTTTTCTAGGATATTGAATGTCATTTTAGAAGTGTCATGATCTTCCCCCCAAATAGCCCACAAGATTACTGTGAATTTATTTATTTTATCCTTTTTTTCCTGATTCAAAAGAATAATCCATTACTGTATTTATATTCAATGATAAAAAGTTTAGTAGCATAGGCATATTTCTGGATTCCTTTTAAAAACTGGGAGCAGTTTCAGAGAAGCACAAACAGTGAGGAATATGAGGAAGAATGATAGATTCCTGGATGAATTTTGCTGAAACAGTCATAAGAAATACTCAGAACTTGGTAGGAATAATAGCAATCATGGGCAGAGAGATCGAAACTCTCAGCAGAGCAGTTATTGCTGCTAAATGGCACTGTGGGTTTAAATGACACAGCTCATGTATTTTCAAATGAATGCAAGAGCAGGACAGAGCTAAGTTAACCCAAACTACATCTATGGCAGTTTGTTGTGCTAAAATTTAGGCTGAGTGAATCCTGAATAAAAATGTTTCTAATGAAACAAGATCAGTGTTTACCAAGAATTACTGCCTTCTGAAACGTGATAGACTACAGATATTGCCTGAGATGTAATAGTGAAACAAAGACCTTGATTCCAGATTTCCTAATGACATTGGGAGGTTTTTCATTCAGATCAGAAAATCTGGGTTCTGGTCTTTTTGAAGCACATCTTGTCAGCCAGGCTGGAGTGCCTGTCACAGATGGATGTTCAGTTCCTGGAGAGATGCTGGCCCTGTGTTTATATAACTCACCCACAGCAACTGCCAACAACTGAAACACAATGCTTTTCTGTCTTTCTTGGTCTCATAGTAAATTAGCACTGAATTCTTTGGCCATTAAATCCTGCAATCCACTACAGATATTTACTGTTAAACTGAAAAATTGTTCACTCATCAATCAATAGCATAAAAACCTCAGTCAGAACAAATAAATTGTTCAGCTGAAGCTATTACAAAATCTGTTACAGCAGGAAATTAATTTCAGTTCTTCAGTTAATTTAATTGACTAATTTGATTCGTTTATTTTAAAATAAACGCTTATTTTAAAACCCTGAACTGAGGACTGAATCTCCAGGTCCATATATTTTATTTCTGTCATTCTTTACTTCCAGGTCTCCAAATTCCAGACTTAGTGGTAAGTCTCATTTAGCTTTGACACAGACTACTCAGAATAAGTTTTGCATCTATAGTTTTTCAGTTTATCCCATATAGCTTAAATTCCTAGGCTGAACAATCAAGATTCCTTTCTGATTTGCTCTGTAACTAAAAGTTAGTTTTTTCTTTCTTTTGTTGTAAGGTCTCCATAAAATAAATAATGGCTGAAACAGAGTGTCATTTAACAGCAAGCCATACTTGGAGGATCAAATAGGAACAGTGACAAACTTCCAGATGAATATATTCCTGGAGAGAAATGCTGGCAACCTAAATTTTCCCCTTTTAGCATGTTGATAACAGGAACTGTGTTTTCTGTCAGGCCAACTCGAACTGAGCCTGCATTCACCTAAGCAAGGTCAGCAATGCAGCGGATTTGGGTGGCATTTCTAGAGGAGACTACATAATACAGAACACAATACAAAAAACAGGGTTTGGAGAGAAGACATTTCTAAGCTTCCTTTCATTACATTCTTGGGGTTTTTTGCAGTTGAAAAAAGAATGTGCCTCTTATATACTTGAAGTACTGTTGAGCTGCTGCCATGCACACTCTGTAAATTGTTTAGCTGATGACTCAGTCTAATCCCAGACCTTTTCCCCACATTTGTTGTAGGGTTTTGTGTAACATGGCCCCTGAAATTGTATTGCAATACCAGCTATTACAGTCAGCAGCTAGCTGAGAAGGAGCCTGAAGGAGTGAAATGGAGAAAATGAGACTATTTTTTCAGAAGTGTAGGTGCTTGTGGAACCTGGGTACATTTGCTAGCATTGTTAAGCAATAAACCAAGCAGTTAAATCTCAGCATGCTAAATATGTAAAGTGATTTTAAAAGAGTTGGCATTTTGTAACTATTGAGATTATACAGTGAAACAAGTTAGGAAAAATTCTAACCATAATTTACATTCTATGGGCTCTTCCTCTACTTCAATAAATTTTTGTTTTTAATTTTTAAATACGCTGGAAAAAAAAAAGTTTAACATTGCATAGGTTTGATTTTCCTTTTTCCCAAAAGACAAAACCCAAGGTTTTTTTGTTTGCCAAAAAGAGTTAGGAATTATGAAATTAATTTTTTAGAAGTATAAATGAAGATTTTTTCTGAGAAATTTTGATTTCTAAATCTGCCAGTATTCTTCTATGAATTTTCTGAGCAATAATGTACTTGGAATTTCCATTAAAATGCAGAGATTTTATTCAGAATTATTATATCTGCTGTAGGCTGCTGCACATTCTGTAGCTGGTTTTCATTCCCACCTTTTCGTCTATATTTATAGCAAAAAAAAAAAAATTATTGCTAGGAAATAAAATATTTATGCAGAATTAATTCCAGCAAGGCCTAAGGAGGAATATTATTAGAATAGGGCATATTTATTTAAATTTCAAGAACAATTTTGATAACTAGACATCTGCTATTCCAAGAAGTCTTTATAGAGAATGCAGTAAAAATTATAATGACATTCTCTGATAGAATCCACTCCCAGAAACAACAAGCCCAGTGATGACATTGACTCTAGGTTCTGCTTGGGTTTCATGCTCAATATAGCCTCACTAATCAGAATTTTTGCCATCTACCACATAACTCTCATGGAACATAAATAAAATGTATTCTCTAGATACGAGGTTCCTATAGGAGACATGTTACAGCTGGTAAAATTAAAAGGTCTCTATCTCATAGAAAATGGGCAATTTCAAATTACATGCAATTGAATTTCACAAGTGGTGTTTAAACTGGATTTTCACAGTGAGAAATGGAGCTGCTGCTATAGACTCTCTGTGGAGGTGACCCGTTTCTCTTTGACAACAGTAGCTGCACCTGAAGCAACAAAGGGCTTTGTACTCCTAAAACCGAGTTCTAACAGGACTCTGGCTTCTTATGTGTCAGATCTCCAGGTGAGCCTTCTATCCTCACTTGTTCCCCATTTCTAGTGCACACTGTAGACCACACTCTCCTAGGGAATACCTTAACTATCCCCCAGCTCTTCAACTTCAGGGAGGAGGTTACTAGGACAGAACAGTTTCTGCAGTAGGGAGAGTGAAATCCTGGTTCCATGGGAATCAGTGGTAAAACATCCATGGATTTCAAAAGGATTGCAATTTTCTGTATGGCTTTATGTTACCTTCTTTTGATGTAAATACCAAAAGATCTTCAATGACAGCTGAATTTTAATTCCATCTAAAGATAGCAGTTCCAGTAGAATGTATTAGGTTCCTGTTGACCCTAATAAGCTAGGAAGAAAAGTCAACAGCAACAGAGATGTATTGTTTGGAAGGAAAACACATAACAAAAATGATAACATGAAAAGGGTGGGATTTTAAAAGGCAGAATCAAAAACAGTAAACGCAATGTCTTGACATTAACAGTACAGGAGAATAAAATATTTTTTGTCATCGCTCTCAGCTTCCATTTATGCACTTTAGATGAAAGCTGAAGCCTAGACATACTATCTGATCTAGGCAAGTCTGAAAGACTAGAGTACGTGGAAGGAGTTGAGAGTTGTGTCCACGTGAACTAAAAACCTACATATCAGTTCAATACTCCATCTGTTTCCTTTGGTGAGCTTAGCAGGACTGTGTGATTCAGGCAAAACATTCAATGCTATCTTAAATGATAACCCCAGGAAAATATTAAAAATAGAAAACTACTTCTCAATCATTAACCTTTTCCAAAGAGTTTAAAAATTCCCTTTGTAGCTGGATTTCCAAGTTACACTTACTGTAACTGAACACAGGACAAGAATGAATTCTTGGAAACTCAGGAAATTGGAAAAATTAACTATCAGGCACACAGGTAAGAAAGTGTTATTAATATTGGCTTACAGTGACAGTGCAATGTCAGAATAGAACTTCAGTGATCAGATCCAAAATGCCTGGCTTTGCAGAGCCATTCCCCTGTATTCCTAGCTGTATAGGGAAGCAGCATCAGCCCACCTGAGACAGGAAGAGCTCAGAAGCCCTGGATCTTCTGGGATTTGGTTCCCTTGCCCTCCTGGACTGCCGTCCCTACATTGTTTTATGGGTTTTTTTAATGAGGGGTCAGCTTATTTTTTTGTTTCAAGCCATATCCTAAAGAGAAGACACGTCTTCCTTTTTGTTAAGCACCACTCTCTCAGTGAGTTCAACACATCCCTTAGGCTCAGGCACACACATTCTCTGCTCACCTGACACACACCAGACATCTCCAACAGGTAAAATGGGAGTATCCCCCACATCCCATTTCCCAGGGATGTTGTATATTAAAGGAATAGATGATTTCTGAAGCTGCAGGTGAAGTTCTTACCTTTATTCTTACCCTCAGCTTTTCCTTATTGTTTTCCTCTGAGCATTTGTATGCAGGATCTGCTGCACACTGCTGGATGTGTTTGTGTTCTTGCTGGTGGGGCTCCTGCTACAAGTGACCATATTGTGTTCAGAAACAAGGATCTTCTACACTTGCTCCTGAATCCCAAATGAGACATTAAAGTTATCTGGCCACGCAATTTAACCTTTAATATCCACTGGGACACTGGCAGTGCCCAGGAGTGTTTCTTCCCTGTGGATTACTTTCCATGTGAATATCTCACCTTTGATAAAACTGTATAATATAGCAAGATGAAAAGGTGAAATATCTTTTCAGAAATGGAATCAAAATTATAGGAAGACAGGTGCTGAACAGCTGTATAAAATACAGGACTGTGAGAAGTCAAACTTAATGTGGATATACTTAAAAGACTATCAATACTTACCCATTAAACCATATGAAATCCCCCTGAAGGAAGATTAGAAAATTGGGATTTCTTTCACTCCCTTCCTGCTGAATCCAGACATTGATTAGAAAAGTATGGGAATGAAAAATCCTGTGCTCCTGCTGTACTTAGGGTCTGATGGCATCAGCCAGCAGAGTGCTCATTTCCTGTCACATCAAAGCTGGGTGTCTGATCCCTTCTCTGAGCTGCCTGCACAGCCACTTCTCCCTGAGCAGAGGCACAGCAACAGCCTATCCCTGTGGTGAAGTGACTGCTGGTTACTCAAGGGAAAATTGCTCCAAATCACTGTCTATCAGCTGCTCATTTTCACAAGACGCAGGATCTTGCACCTTGCTGTGCAGGACGCCTGTGGGATTTTGCAAGTGTAGTTTTGTTACATCTGCTACCTTGGGAAGGACACAGGGCTCTGCTTTTACTTGCAGTTTCCCTTTCCCATCAGTATATATTAATGAAGTGAAATATTTTTCTGTTACAGAGTACCAAAGTCCCATGGCATTTCCAGTCTGGGAATTGCTGGCTTTTACAAATGGTTTCTGTTGGGTTTTTTGAGACCAGATTCTAACTATTGAAATAATACATGATCCTAAAAAAATTAAGGCAAAACTAGGAACATCCAGTTTTGACAGAAAATGGAAGCTAAGATGAGCAAACATCATTTCTTTTCTGCTTTTTGCATTCAAAACAAATGTGTATTCATGACATTTCTGAAGTGTATGAGTACTTCAGAGAACTTGACCTGAGCAGTGAGTGCCTTCAACAGGCTCTGATTGCCTCAGGACCTCATGAATATGTCTCTCATTCAGGGTCTGCAGCACTGGGATGCAGGTGGGCAAGAGCAGGTGTTTCTACCATGCAGGTGAGACCTTTCCTTTTAAAACTTTCCTTCCAAAGTGAAGACGGTTCTTCCCTTTCAACAGCTCCATAATCAGGGATCTCACATAAAGTGGGCAGTTTGTTCATGCTCTCCTCTGCCTCAGGACTGCCCAATCCAGTACTGCAGGAAAGGCCATTAAGCACAGAGGGAGGTTTTCTCTGTGGATGCATTTGGCAGGACCCTTGCTGAAGCCACACCACTGATAAGCAAACGAGAAGACAAAATGTTGACATTGGAAAGGGAATTTACCACATCCTGCTTCCCTCTATATCCTACTGAGGTCCCAAAAATCTTTGTTGCTATAAATCTGGGATGCTGCTTTTCTCATTACTTGGATAATAGAAACACTGGCCATAATTGCTGGCTTTTAAACAATCCCCTGTAGAAGAGACAGAACCTTTCTGGAAAATACTGCTGGTCTTTAAAGGAAAAATCAGAAGTTTTCCACTGAGTCTGCTAAATTGCTTCTGGACTTTCAACCTGTTTTTGTGAGCTCTTGTGCTGATCCTCCTTTTCCTGGCACTCTCTATAATTTTCCTGTTTTTCCATAACCATATCATAATAATATTTTTGTGTGTAAACAGCTAAAACTGTCAAGAAGCCAGAAAACCAGGATTGTCTTTTTGCTTTAAGCTGGTAGAAATTTTTCAAGAGAGCACATTCTGTCAGATACCAAAAATTAGCAGAAATCTGCACTTTCTAAGGGTATATCTCAGTTTCCATGAAATGAGGAGAGGAGCCTTTCCTACCAGCCTGTTCCCCAACTCCCTGAGTCCTGGCAGTTCATATGTGTCAGCTTTCCTGCCCTCCGGTTTTGGAGCCACCAAAACCCCTGCTGTGGGACTGTTTGATTGTTTCAAGGCCTTCTGGTCCTGAGATAATGCTTTTGGAAACTATTTTCATGGGAGCTGGTGAGCTGTAATCACACAGTACCTCATTTGCACTTATGTGTCCTCAGCAAGCCTGAAAGAACTGGCTCTTTTGCACAGACCTCTGTTTTCAGTGCTTGTGTTTTCCCTGTTCCCTCAATTTCTCTATGGGAAACTAAAGAGGGGTGAAATGTGTGTTGTCCATTTTACAAAACCATGGACAGTAGAAAATTAAGTCTCTGCAGGGGATTTTGATCCATTGGGCAGCAGTTCTTCCATCCATCCCACAAGAATCTGCTTTGTTCTGGCCTGACAGATCCACTTTCACCGCAAGCCCCTCCAGGGCATTGCTCATTGTGCTTTTCCTTTCCTTACTTACTCCTCCCTGGGCTCCACCATCTGTGCTGCCTCTTCCTGGCCAAGATCTGCCAGCAGTCCCAGGCTCCACATCTCTTGGTGTGTCTCAGCCTTAACCTCCAGCCCAATCTCCATGTGAAATCTCAGACTGTAGTCTCTTTCCTTGCTTTTTTCCCTCTTTTCTCCACCTCAGCTTTTCAGCCCAGGTGTTTTCAGTTCTCCCTCACCACCATGCCCACCTTTTCTCCTTCTCCTCCAGGCGCTGCTCCAGCTCTCTCAGCTCACAAACACACCACAGCAGCATCCAGTGAACACCTGCTAAAGAAAGTTTTGATACAATTTTGGTTTTATGTTTCTTAGGCTTTTACTGAATTTGATGCAAAATGCCAGTGGGAGAGGATCAAGCAGGATCCGTGACCTGTGTCCTTCTGCCCAGGTAGCTTTTGGTAGCTTGTTGGGTACAAATCATATCATAGGAATAGGATAAACTGGGATCCTGAGAGCTGCTTGTGGATGAGGCTGTAAAACACTTGGCCTGGATTTTACTTGGACCTTTAGACAGTGTAAACTTGGGGTTGTGCTCAGGTGCCATGTGTGCTGGACTGTGCTTGTGCAGAAAAACCCAAACTGTGCTGTGATGATTTCTTTGCATCAGTTTGCAGTGTTGAGTGCAGCAGGTGAGAAAGGTGTTAGAGTGAAGGCAGATTCCTTCAAGGTGAGTATAGCAAAATACAGTTCTCTATCTTCCTTCTCAGTGAAGGGTGAATGGAGAAAGAAATATCTCTTGAAAATAAATCAACTTGAGCCATATATCAGACTTGGATAGAATATCAATCACTGAGTGGTTAAAATAGGAAGTGGTAGGCGACAGATCAAAACTAGTTCCAATATAAGTGATGTTTTTCTATGCATCTCTTCATGCTTAGTAAAAAGTAAAATACTTGAATTTTTCATTACTGGCCATCTTTCCTTCAGATGGACTGTGGGAAGGGACTCTTCACTTTTCTAGCAGACACTGATGGCTATTTAAAAAGGTTAATGTCTGTCAAAATAATTACCATCAGCATGTCAGAAGAAAATATTTTGATAGATTTCCATTCAGCAGCTTTTACATTTTACCTTGGAAGAAGAAGAAAATGCTGCGGCTGACACTTGCTTTCATGTTGCTGCTTTGATCTTCCAATGGAAATGGATCTATAATAGCAAAGGTGACTTCCCCTGCTTCCTTTACATTGAAGTGACCTTTTCAGGTAACATGATTGCTTGATAAAAGAAAAAGGACATAATGCTCCTTATTTTGGGTCACTGCACATTCCTCTCTTTCCTCTAAATTTTGTGGGGGGACTTTCTCACAGGCTGGCTGAATGGTGTTCACTTGCCGATTTGTTTTTGTAGCAAATGGAACAAATTTTCTTAGCCTTGTGCACCCCATTTTCCCTGTGATACACACTTCTGTTCTTCTGGCAAAATAAAATTTCACATGAGTGTTAATGAAGGCTCTTGCCAGTTGCATTTTTTGTTAAAAAAGCTATTTTCAAACTTACTCCATCCACTACACCACATTCTTCTTCCAACAAAAGGAATCATTCAATGTAGTTGTGTTTTGAATAACATAAATTCAAAACCAAGCCTCATTTCAGGACATAGATGTTTTCAATGTGCTTTCATAAAATGGTTGGACTTACCTAAAAAAAAAGTTTGTCATCTAAGAAAATGTTTGTCATCTAGTGAAAGACAAAACCAAAAACATACAGACATTAAGATTTGTTGAAGCAAATAATTTTCTTCTACCCAATGTAGAAAAAAATGCCTGAAATACATCAAAGCTACCACTGAAATAGAATTCATTCTCATTTTAAAAAGATGAAACTGAGAAGTGTTCCAGTCTCTCAGGATTCTGAGTTACAGTTTGAACACTTTCATATGAATACTGATTAGAAAGCAGCAACTTTTTGTCCTGTAGTTGATCTTGAGAGCAAGTAATATAGATGTGGAACTTGAACAGAATGTATTTAGAGATTTTTTTCCTTAATTTTATGTCTAGTGTACTGCATGCATTTTGCTCTTCTTTACAGTCCTCTGTATAAAGACATTGTGTTTTCTTTCATAGCATTTTCCCCCGAGTTGAAGGTTTGTAAAATAATCTGGGATTCCTCAGAGACTGGGAATAAAAAAGAAAAAAAGGGGAAAGAAAAAAATAAAAGGATGTTTCTTTCTACTGTGTGGCCACTCTCCTGGAAGGATATATTTTAATTTCCCTGGGCTTTGGAAAGTTTCAAACTAAAGTTGAATATTTTAGCCACTCAGTTCCCTTATTAGAGCTCATAATTCTGCATCCAGAAGATCCAGAAGGGCCCAGCTAAGCCTGTATCTAGGAAGAGCTGCCAAAGATGATCTCACATCTCCATGGCAGAAATGGCACCCGGAATGGTGAAAGACGATCTTTCTTTGAAGAACAAATAATTACTGCCATTAAACCTAATAAAAAGTTATATAACTTGATGATAAGACATGGCGGGAAGCAGAGGTGCTCAGTTCAGATTTAACTAGAAATTCTTGAGAGGAGGAGGGTCATTAACACTTGTGAATTGAAAGTGGGAAAAAACGGAGAGGTGCAGAAGGGAAGGTTGAAACACTTCAGAAAATTATGATGTAAACAGACAAATTTATCTGATAACATGAGAGAAAGGTCATCTTGTTCAAGCTGGTGGCAAAAAACCCCTTTTGCTATTAATACAGTACATCCAGGTAACAATAAACTATGGCTGGAGCAACACAAATATGCTTAAATGCTTCTTTTATGTCTGGTCTTGCTGGTTTATGTTTAGGAAAACATCCTTATTTGGGAAGACATGATTTAACCACAAATCATTATCAGATTCCAAATATTTTGCCTGGGTGTTTTTTCTGTCTCCTATAAGCACTCCTTTCTCTCCAGCCCACTCTAACTAAATTTCTGTCTTTTCTAGCAGGAAATCTGCAGCTTTCAAATCCCTCGGGAGGGAGCAAGATTTTATTTTTGAACACACTTGTAGATGTGGTTGAATTATGTCCCATTATGCTTAAGCACATTATTTAGCTTGGAAGATTGAGGCTTCTGCCATCCATTGACAGGAAAAATCTGTTTTCTCTGTTATAACTGTTATCCTGTGGATATTTTCCTGTATGTTTGATTCGTCATTTGTAAAGGGGTATATGTTCCAAAGATGCTGGCGAACATTTGGCAGATGAACTAAGTGTCTCTCACAGCCAACCCTTTTAATTATAGATTAATATGTATATGCCACATAATGACCATATCACAGTGTAAAAGATCACAAGGATGGCTGCGTTATTTCAGTGGAAAGAATTTTGGAATAAGCACTTTCAACAAAAATGCAAGCATATTTTCAGTAGGTAGCACCTTTTAAATCTCACGTCATTCATTTGTGAACTGATTTCAACAGTTGATAGGAACTGAGAAAAGTTTTTATTTGAAGTGTACTAAATGGAAAAGATTTAATTTGGTCTTCTCAGCTAGTACAAATAAATACTCCTTTTTCAAAGAGCAAAATACAGTCAAACAATAGGTTCATACATATGTATGCTTGTCAAGAAATGCAGGGCTGTGTCCCTGCTATAGGTACTGGCTCAGTAAACCAATAAACTTGGCCCTACCAATAAGAGTGGCAGCACAACAGAGTGGAAGGTGAAAATCAGTATTGACACAGTCAGGGTTGGAAGGAGCAAGCTCAGGGAGTCAAACACATTCCTGTAGTACAAATATGCTAAAGCCATGCAATAAAATAGCCCAGAGCTTTGCTGTGCATTTAGATGCTCAATGCATACCCATGCTCAAAAAAAACCCAAAAAAAATTTAACTCCCTTTCCCCCAAGACCTACAGTATTATGAAACAGGACAGAGTGAAGTACTAACAAGTTCATGTATCTTAAACATGATAATGGAGCCTCATATCAAAACTTTACAGTCCTGATAGGGCAATTGTAAATTTTCAGTGCAATTCACAGACAAGGTTTTCCCAGAGAGGAGCAACACAATGTCTTAGAGACACAGAAATCTTCATTTGTTTGGGAAAACTGAAAATACTGTGAGGGGCAAACATAGAAATGTGTTTGTGGTGTGTGTTGCCAGGGGCATATTTGTATATTTAAAGAGGAGACAAATTACAGTGAGCATAATATGAAGTAATGAAAGATTCAGAAAAGGCTTATTGTCTGGGCGTATTAGTCTTCAAAATAAAAAAGAAAAAGTAGGCTAAAAGACTGTTGATATTAAATGGTATTATTTTTTAAATTTAGTTCCCAGAATTTGACCTGTAGGATTCAATATTGCTGCTACAAGCTTTAGCAGATGCTTTATCTTGAAGAAAATAATGAGCAGAAAGTACTGAAACTTGGTGCTATAATCTGAGAGCACACTGTCAGTTACATACATTTTCTCTGATTTCTCTGCCCAGACTGTGTGGTTATGCCTCTAATTTGCAAAACGAAGGAGCTATGCCACTTACTCAAATAGCTGTGCCAACAAGATGGGGAAAACATGTCAGAAATCTCTTTAAAATAAGTGTTAAAATACAAGACAAGCAGCCTTACTCTATTTTGTTGGCTGTTCAGTATTAATGTGTACCTCTGAAAAAGGTAACATTTAGCTCAATACTGAAGTAAAAGGAATGCTGGCTACAGGAAACACTTTGGAACAGTCTGGTGGACCTGCTGGGCTTTCAGCAGACTAAGCATTTCTAAGACCTTTAATTCCTGGAGTTTGTGACTCAACAGTGACAGCGTAGGTGGAAAAGCAAATCTTTTGGATGACAGGTCACTGGTGACAGGGGATGTGTCTGGGGGTGGTGTTTGGTTGGACTTCGGAAGGGCAGTAATTGTTCTGTTCAGTCAGAATGGTGTTGAGCAGGGACGGATTTCTGTGCTGCAGTGCAGAGGTTTGCACTCCACATCTGGAGCAGTGAGCAACCTGCCAGACCTTGGGGAAGGCAGGATTTATGGAGAACCATGCAGAGTCTCACCAAGAGGGTGAAGAAGCAGCAAGCCAGCTCTGTTGGCAGCTCTCATCCTCTTTACAGCTTCATTTCAGTTCTCCACATCTGCCTTCAGAAGGATTCTGCAGATGCAGTGATCTGTGATCCTGGGTGCTCCCACTGGCCTGAGCTGGACCAAGGACAAGGCACAGGTTGCAGCTCCTTGTGTCACTGCAGCAGCACTGCCAGCCCTTTCTGCACTCTCCCCAATTATAATGTCTGAGCGTTCAGACAGAAATGGGAAATTTATGGCCTTAAAGGAGATGTTGCACATAATTGAATGTAGAAAAATAATCCATAAATCTGCATTATAAGGGTGCTCATTACATTTGTGAAGCTGATTTCACTGTTGCCTGCTGCCCTGAACACTTTTTTTCCAGTTTATCCCTGGCTTCAAGGTATATCTTGTCAAGCTTGTTCAAATTGTAAATTCATCACAGTAGAGTCTGACTTACTTTAATGTGTGGATATAGCATTTATCATGATAGGACTGAAGACTTAGAGCAGACTTAGAGCGTTCTCTCATTACTAATTAACCACAACAAAATTGCCTCCATACCTTTGCACAAAGGCTGGAGAATATTATACTCACTACAAAATTGGGAAGAAAAGTACTAATTAAATGGTATAGTACTCTTCCAAAAGGGATTTTTCAAGTACAAAATTATCACTGTGGGAAAATTCCAGGGCTGTATAATAACACACATCAAAACAATGTATAGTAAGAAACAAAAAATTCTCAAGAGCACAAGTTCTGACATAGTTTTGTCCATGAAAGTGTCTGTGGCTACATGTAATTCCATTTAAAGGGCACTGATTCTGCATAACTCTCGATTCACAGGTATGCATTTTAGAAGGACTTGCATTTTGTGATTGTTCTGTCGTGTTTCTCTTAATGGATATTGAAAGTTACAGTAACATTTCTGTGCTTGCTTTATTGTTTACAATGCACTTAAGCCCATGAACACCGAACAGCAGTTTTCTGCCCTCTATTATAATTTCAATTCTGTGGGAAGACTCATGAGGACAGTTGGGCAATTTTGTTAAAAAAAATGGTTTAATTGATTAGATACATTCCTCCTTTCCAATTAAAAAGGACAAAAAAGGGAGTTTGTGACTCTGAGACAATTTCATTGATGTATAGAGCATAGCTAATATCAGTCATTATTGAGGTCCTGATTGTACCGTGTGTTTTCTCACAAACATGATTATAGCAAACTCATTTGCATTGCTAAATGAAGGCTAAAAATACCAAAACATCTTTCCCTGCCGGCCAGAGTGTAGCTGATTCAATCACTAAAATACAGATAAACAGAAGTAACTACTCTGATGAAAGTTGAGATGATAAAGCACAATGTGCATAAGAAATTAGTAATTTAGCTACTAGTATGCTCTACAGAAGAAAAACCACAAAGCTCCTGTTTAAAAATCACACCAATCTGTCTTGGAAGTTTTTGTGTGGCAGCAGCAGGACCTTTAAAAGTTTACATTATCCCTCATTCAGAATTTATCGCAGGACATGTTGGTAGCATGTGCTAGGGGACTAAACTGCAGCTGATGTGTAGGAAAAAGTAATTCCTGCTTTCCCTAGCAGGACCGATGCCTTTGGCTGCAGCAGGTGCAGCAGTTGTTGTCCCTTTTGCTGCACTAGAAGGCAGAGTCTGAGCAGCTCAGCACTTCTGACTGGGGGGCTTTGCATTCCTTCGCTTCCTCATCAGAGTCTGCACAGATGGACTCATTTTGTCATGGATGAAATCTGGATACATATAGAAATAAAGGAGATTACTTGCAGGACAATGGTTTGTTCCAGGTCTTCTCTTGTGGCAGGTGCTAGAGCAGTGAGGTTAGCCTATCAAACAGAGGCAGCCTATCAAACCTGTGGGTTTTTTACTTAGTACACTTTGAATATATCCTTGATTTCCAGCTCCCACCAAAACTGCAAATGTACCTGTCCAAAACCTCCTAGCTCTTCTTATGCTGGCAGCCACTTTTTTCACAGCAGAAGTGTTGGCATACCTACCCACGTGAAAAACAGAGAAATGCTTTGGGTCTGATTCAGCCAACTGCAGCTTCTCACCCCATTACACCAATATTTAGGTTAAACTGTCAGAAAAAAGTTTGAAATTGTGATCACATGTTCCTGCAAGCAGAAAACATATAAATGAATGGAATGAATGGATCAGTGCCTATTATTTCCCCTATAGTGTACTTAGCTGTCATTTTGAATGATGTGCCAAGACCTACAACCAACCCTCCAATTCTCCCAAATCTACAGGAAAATCTTCTAGAAATATTACATTAATCATTTTTGTCAAGACTACAGATGAAAGGAGCCATTTGTACTTCATGAGAGTTGGTAATTAAACATTTACTGTACTGTGCCAATATTTAATACACAATGTAGAAGGAGCAAACTGAACAGAAGGTAAATCTGGCAGAGTTTAACGTGGAATGATGCTGTGGGAATGTGCCTGTGTGATCAGAACTGCAACACCACAGAGTAAGAGGCACTGCAATAAGCTGTGGTAGCAGCAAACTGCTTTTCCAGCTGTGTTAGACTTCTTTCTCTCTTCCCTGGAACAGAAATGAGAAAAAATATTTTTATCCTTTAAATGACTTGGAGAAACCAGATGAGACTTTGGGAGTCAAGATCACCGTCTGCTTTTGCAAGACAATAAAGCTGTGTCGAATAAATGAGTCCCAAGGAGTTTCTTCTGGTTTTATGACTGTCCTGTTTTCTTTCTGTCCTCCATCTCACTGAGTATATTGTAAAAACCTTCTACATTTTATTTAGGAATTCCCTGTTTTCATTTCTGCTGGAATGCAAAACAAGTGTATGTTTGTGTATTTTCTTGTCCCTCTAATACCAACTCACTTAAGGATGAAAACTGTTTAAATCTCTCTTACTCCCATTGAATAGATCAGAAATGCTCCCATTTTTTCATAGGGATTAGACTGCAACTTGACAAATTGTCTGTGACATCACAAACAAGATTCATCTGACTAAATGTCAGTGCACAATGTGCACATCCACATCTGAGCTGTGTGCACTGATGCTGTAATCCATGGAGCAAGAACTACAGGCAGAACCACCTGCTAAAACAATCAAGACAGGG
This sequence comes from Grantiella picta, assembly GCA_013397955.1. Taxonomy (NCBI): domain Eukaryota; kingdom Metazoa; phylum Chordata; class Aves; order Passeriformes; family Meliphagidae; genus Grantiella; species Grantiella picta. The sequence continues at coordinate 965,963 of VZRM01004507.1, read as the reverse complement.
AAAGTGCACCACATTCTAAACGTATTTTTTTCCTTTTTCATATCTATTTTTGAGCCTGGATCTGGCTAATTAATTTTTTCTTATGTCTAAAGTAGGAGAGACAAGTCTCAACCAAGCATTTCTCAGGCATGTTCTCAGGCATTATGACTTTTCTTGTTGTGTGTGTTCTGTCCCCACACATCACATTCTATTAAAAATAACCTCTCTTCATCTTCTTCTGCACTATTATCAGAGCTTCCTATGGCAAGACAGATCCTTAGAGACATGTTGGCTGAAAGGAAATTTTAGTTAAGAGCATAAGTGTTCCAAAGAGATGGTGGAAGCCCCATGCCTAGAAGCATTCAGGGCCACATTGGATGCGGCTCTGAGCACCCTGATCTGGTTGAAGGTGTCCCTGCTCACTGAAGGGGAGCTGGACTGGATCACCTTTAAATGTCCCTTGCAACCCAAACCATTCTAGGATTCTTCGATTCAGTGTTGGGTCTCCATGGTATAGCTGAGGGCATTCACTGATCTGTGTAATAAGTGGACATAGATAATTATATGCAGCACAAGGTACAGCTTGCAGTCAGTGGAAGTGCCATAGACTATGGATAAAGCTGATTGGTGCCATGATTTCATTTTTTTGCAAGCAGTACAGTTGTTTGGGAAATGAACGAGTGGCAACAAGCGTGAAATTAAAGTGTCTGAGTGAGCTTGCATTCATGCACAATACTCTGTGCAAATATATTTAAGTAGATGCAATCTATTGAATACCCAGGCTCCTCTCAAAAACAGCTTAGTAAAGCACTGGCAAAGACACACAGCAACAGCCAGATCAGACTGCAAATATTTGGTAGAATCCTGCTGCTAATTAAATTCTATCAGCAGTGAGCTACTCCAGTTTTTAATGCAGTCACTGATGAACTTCTTGCACTGTGAAGATCTTTCATTCCATAAACTTCTCATTCTATAAACCCAGGCTGCCTGGGGGCTGTGTGTGCACTAGCAGTGCAGCTGGACAGGAGGGGCTCTGCTGACCAGACATCCACATTTGGGGAAGTTCCATCTCAGTTTTTCTCTCACCTGTTCCTCTGCTCTACAGGCCCAGGGCTGCGCAGATGGCATTAAGGGCTCTCTTGGAACACATCTTCTGGTTTTGTATCATCCAAAAAGCATCTGATTCGGGTGCTACAATATGTACCAAAATGCAGTAGGGCTGTAAGGTTGAGACATTAACTTCAAAAATGCCTTCCTAGCCCCAGTGCTAGCACAGTGGGGTTCCATGTGGTTGATGTACAAAATCACCCAGAGTAACTCTTCCTGCTCAAAATAAGTAATCACAGAAAAAGAGTCAAATGTGCAATTCCCTTTTTTTCATGTTTTTCCAGTTGGAAAACTTTACATGGAAAATCTCAGTAAATTACTGGTTCTCTATATAAACATTCCATGGCTCTAGTCTATATCATCTGATACATCATCGATCCTGCAAATATTACTTATGATACTAACCTAGTAACATTAATTTCTGTGGGATTACTCAAATAAATAAAATATTTTCTTTCAGATCCAGATCAAGGTCCAAGATCACAATGCACTTTGATTGGAACAGAACAATAGGTGTTTGCAGAAATTATGTGAAATGTTATCTTTGGTCCTTCTCAAGGGAAACCAATTAAAAAAAAAGAAAAAAAAAGGTCATTATAAGAAAGGATGGATATGAAATTGTTTATTCTCGACAATGAAATCCATCCTCTTATGACCAGAAAAATTCTGCTCCTTTGCTTGATTCTATGATTATTTCAGTCTATAACCAAATTAAACAAATAGACAAACACCATGCACATGACAGATGTAAAACCTTCATACATTTGTTAACTGATATACTTGATAAGAACACCATATCATTTTATGGAGTGATAAAAATCTGTATTTGTGAAAAAATTGTGACCAAAATTACATATAACATGAAACAAAATTTTAAAATAGATTCAATTACAAACAACTTTGTTTTGTAAAAGATAGAATGGAAACAATGCAGTAAAAATAGATTATTTTAAATAAAATGTTTTTCACTTTCAAAACCTAACTTACTTGTTTTAAAAGGTTGAAATGAAATTTGTTTACAGGTGGTAACCCTTCAAAATGAAAGCGCAATAAGACAGAATAAACATGCATTTATTATCAAAATGTGGATGTACAAGTTGTAAAATATCATAAAGGCTCAGAATTTTGAGCGCTGTTTAAAATAAAACTATTTCATGTCAGCAATATTTTGACTAAAGTGTGTTTCTTTCTATTCAAGATCGTTTCATCCAGAATAGATCCATGAAAACAGACACATGTAACTTCTTCACATTTTATAACACCTAACTATGGATCAGAGCAAATTCTTAATGTTTTTAGCTCTCCTTACTAAGCTGCTTTTCAACTCCAGCTCAGTCAGTCTATTGTTACAAATATAAAGGTCTTTCTTTGCCATGTTTATCACACATAACTAATGTGTCTGATCCTGCATCCACTAAAATCACTAGCAAAACTTTGACTTGGCCAGAGTCACATCTTTTACTACAAAGCAGAACACATGATGCTAAAGAACAATGGGAATACACTCACACTGCAACTTTTTCAATGATTTTCAGGTATTTAAACAAAATTATTCAGTGTTTGGCCTATTTGACACTACATTCATGTATTTACATAATGTACTTCTGTTATAAACTCAACAGCAGGTGCTTAGAAACAGCTGTGTCCAGCAGTTTCACAGAATTCCAAACTGGACCATTTTAGTTAACAGAGTGAGTAGGGATAATGTAAAGCCTTCATGATAAAACTGACCCCAGAATAATGTTGTCTCTTGCAAATGTCCAGGAATGTGGCAATCTTTGAGAGGCTGCCTAATGAATTGGTTCAAGTTTTCTTCCAGGATTTTGAAAACAAAAGTCACACTTACTTAAAAAACTGTATTTTGTTGCTGATGGTCATCTTTCCAGTGGCAGAGCCAAGAACAGGGCAGAGCTGTACATGGGAAATCTCAGCCGGTGTGCTGTGTGGGCTTGTCCTTGGCTGGGGATCCTGCTTTTGGAGGGGTCAGGTGTCCTGGGCTCCAAGGGGTGCAGAAGAAGGGATGTGCAGAGAGGACCTTCCTGCCCTCCCCCTGCCAGTGTGGAAGCTGTGGGGCTGTGGCTCCCTAACTGCTGCAGCCTCTGGTGCAGCCATGTCCCAGCAAATTGTTGTTCCTGCCGTCTTGGAGTTTCTCGTGGCTCTGAAGGGATGCTCTGCTGTCGATGCTGGAAGTCTGCCCACTTGGATCCTGCTGTCTTCTTAATCTGCCAGAGGTTAAAAACATTGATAGAGCTGTCATGTGCAGGTAGCTGTACCGGGATGATGCTGCTGCCTGTCCTGTGGATAGCCCCCTACTGCTGGGTGTAAAACAGATTCCTCCACCATTTCACCTGTTTTAGCTGCTTGAGCTTTATAGTTCCCATTTCCTCAAACACTGGTGATTGCTTCCTCCTTAATATGTGCAATTAGGTCTTGGACAAATGCTGCTCCCCTTAAAGCCTACCATAAATAGCCAGCAGAGAGCTTTCTCTGGCTTTAGCACCTCTGCTCAAATTGTAATTTGATATAACCTCCAGGTAGCTTGAGGGTGATGAAAGCTGTTGACTGGGCACCAGCAGCTGCTCCCCTCTGTAGTCCTACAAAGTTACCACTAACTTTCATCAGTGAAAGAGAGAAAAACAGGAGATGAAGGTATATGCAGTATTCCTCTTATTACTTCATATATTATCAAAGCCTCACACGTGGTTTCAAGGAACAACTGCAACAAAATCCTATGTTATTCAAAAACCGCAAAATTATCTTTCAACATAATTTTCTAGAGACCAGCAACAGCCCCAGAAGCACCTGCAGTCCCCACCAACCCTGTTATCATAAAGCATCTCAGCATTTCTGCTTATAAGTCGAGGCAATCTCCGTGACTTTACTGTGATTCATGTCATATTCAGTGTTTTCCTCCAAACACAAACACAGTGTAAGTACTTTCAGGAAAGATGTAAAGATTCATGGGGAAGGCAAGAGGTAGGGACCATTTTTTTTATTTTTGAAACATGAACAGCTACTATTTTGAATGAATTATGCTCTGACTGTTTTTTCGAAATGGGAAATAGTATTCCTGAAAAAGGCACCAAGACTTGGCACCATAGACGCTATGTAAGATCTCTTTGGTACAGTGACTATAAAAGGTATATATGCTATACTCAAAAAAACCCCCAGTTTTGCAAGTAAAATAGAATACTTAGAAAATAGTCATTAATGGAAAACATGCAAAAAATCAGATCTAAAGGGTCAGTTTCAAAGCCTAAAATACTTCCAGGTGGTGTAAAGAATATGGAGACACCTTACTGAACACTCAGAAGAGAACATGAAGGGACATGAAAATACTGCAATAATTAAATAGAGGAATAGAGGAGGCTATTAAAGCAAAAAATATGAAAACATTGTCCAAAAATTTAAGTTTAAAAGGGAGACACATTAAATGAAAAGCTGTATGACAGACTGAAAAATAACAATTTAGAGGAACAAATTGCTAAAAGCATTTACCCTAATGGTGATTTTTTTCAAGTACACCAGAAATTTGATGCTGACCATTGAATCTACAGATCAATGTATGACTGAGTTATCAGAGGATAGCACAGAAAATATGAGTCCCCAGCTGAAAAGCCAATGAATTATCTTCACCAATGTTCATGGCAAATGAGCATAGGAAGATTCTTTTCCTTATGATAAATTTTCCTGTTGTCTCCAGTGAAACCATCATTGAAACAGCTTTAGAACCAGCTGCTTAAACTAGTGTTGGCAAAGCATCAAGAAAATGGCTTTTCATCCAAAGACTCTAAGAAAATTGAAATATATGATTTCTGCACAGGTGAATGGAGAATGTAAGTTACTCTTCAAACTGTCTTGGCACCATGGAAGACAGCAAATGTGGTGACTTTGGTTTTATGTTGGCTTCGGCTGTTCTTAGTTTACTTGTTGGTTTGTTTTGTTTTTTTTTTAACAAGATCTTCAAAAAAGATCCAAGAGACTACCAGGAGAGCGATTGAACTAGACTTGAGACTAGAAACATTTCGGGATCTGAGCTACTGGTACAAGACTGATGTATTTGTAGGCATCAAGAGAAAAGACTACTTGGAAACTCAGGTTGCAAAGTGTGGGTGGCAAACCTTGCAAACTGCTGAACAGTGGACTGAGACAAAATTTGGCTGTACAGAGATCTGCGGAATCATTGCATTGGTCTAAGACATGCAAGTGTTTTGTCCCTGAAATTGTGTATTTCCTTTGTTTGTAAAATGCTGAAAAAGAAGGCATTTACTGCACTGCTCAATTTAAAAGGAAAATAAGAATTCTCTCAGTAACAACATGAAGCAAGAAAACACAATTTTTTTTTTCTGAGAACCACTTGAAGTGGCACAAAGGCAGTATGCATGTAAGGAGGACAGTGGAAAAAGGAGAGAAATAAAATCTATGCTGAGTTCAAAAGATACCTCTGGCCAGATGCAATTTTTTCACTCTACAGAGGTGGTTAATATTGCTGATTTATTTCCATTATTTTACTTTATTTTGTTTCTACTCCCCAGGTGTACTATTGAATCATAATTAGAACACGGGGATTTGGAAGAACTAAAGAAATACATTATTTTAGCAGTGCTTCACTGTATTCCCTTTTCAGACATTTTCTGTTTCTGTATCTAGATTCACTACCCATGTTTCAAACTACCAAAGTAAGCAATAGGTTATTAACCCGATGAGGTGAAAAAATCAACTGATATTTAACTATTTCATAATTTATCAATCACTTTATTCAGTTATTAAGATTACATTAGGGATTTCACTCTGGGGGTTTAGTTATTGTGGGCATATAAAAACCTACTTATCAGTGGACTCTTGGGGCTGGGGAATTGGACTAAGAATCAGGAGATGCTGATTCTCTTTCCACCTCTGTTACCCTCTGGACAAATTGCAGCACTTTTCTGTGTCTCAGCTACTCTCATCAGATATCAAGGAAGCTGCTGTCAAGAATGATGGAAGCTGAGAATTTTGTGTCTCTAAGTACTGCTCTGTTTCTCACAGGCCTGAATTAAACAGGGAATTACAGTCTGGTGTCTGTGATGATGAGAAAAAAAGGTGGCATGTATAATCAAGCAAAATATAATTATACTGCATGTGTAATTATGCATGTAGGCATCATAGGATATATAAAAGCACAAAAGTAAAGAGAACAGACTGGCTAAAAGCTAGCATGGAAAATAAAATATTGAACTGAAAAAGACTGCTACGACTATGGCAGGCTGGAATGAAATTCACGAACATCTAATGAAAGTCAGTAGCAAACTTGGGACCACCAGGGAATTGCTTACAGCTCAGCTTTGTTCACCAGATGAAGAAGAATATTGAAGTTTGTCTTTAGGCTGCTTAGTAGGGTAAGTTCAATGACAAAGGAGGAAAAGTTGCAGATTCAACATAACTGTCAAAATTGCAGACTTGCTAAGACTAAGGCCTCCTCCCAAACCACTGCAGTTTCAGAAAAAAATAAAATAAGGCAATTGGTTTTATATTTCTCTCTAGCTCAAAACTGCAGACTCAGGTCAAGACACAAAGAAATGTGTGTGCACTGTCTCTTCAGTTAAAATATTGGACAGTTACAGAAGTGAAATTTTTCTCTTTTTGGTGCATTCTTGATGCTTTATTGTCAAACCCAGAGCCCTTTTCTGTCAGATGTTCTCAGCTTTAAAAAAATGTGAATACCTTGACATGTTTCCTGTAATCATGGCAAAATAAATGCAGTCTGGGCCATTCTGTTAAAAAATGGCACTAGTGCAATAAATCATTTGCAGGAAGCTGCTTTCCATTGAATGACTTATCTTGCCTTTAAGCTGATGCAGCTACAGGCTGTGATAACTAGATAAAAGCTCAGTGAGAATGAATGGCTTGATGGAGACTTTGTGGTGGATCTGAAGCAGCTACCTGCTCCTGTGCTGAATACTGTTGGCAAAGAATAAATAAAATGGCCAGCTATGGATGAAAAAGTGAATGAATAGTTCTAATCATAGTCATGTGGAACAAAAAGACCTTCAGGGAAAAGAGGCTGAAAATGAGTTTGAACAATGTCTGTAATGTTTATTCCATGACGGTTCTGTACAAATACATAAGTAGTCTCAGAGGCAATTATGCTGGGAACTAAGAGTGGTTCTGCTGAACCAACAAAGAGTTTTCCTCCCTTTCACTGTTGATCCATGCAATATTGATAGTGTGTGACACTGAGCGTTGATCAGACTCCTCTCCAGCAGTGAGGAAGAAAGAGGCTCTACCAGCCACTACAGGAAAACAACTGGAACAGTAACTGAACCTCCAGTCAAATATTAGGCTTTGTCAGTATTTCTGGTAACAAGAAAGAGCCTGTCTGAGACATGAATTGTTTTTTAAGGTTATTTTCTGAATACTTAGATTTTATAGTAAAATTCCTGCAGCATTGACTTCTGATGCTGGATCTTGAATCTGATATAGGTCAGTGGAAGGGAATTCAGAGGAGAGGGAAAAATTCTAACTCCAAAAGCCCTATAGCAGTATACAGCAATGGCATCAGGCTTTGCAAAATGCTGTGTCTGAGAGCCATGTGGAGGCTGTTACACTGCCTGTCACTCTTCTCTGTTTGCTCGGTGCATGTTAACACCTTCATGCAGCTGATCACTCCTCAGTGAGTCTTGCCAGGCTGTCAGGGTGAAACTGAAGCCTCAGAAGTGTGTTTCAAACAGAGTTGTTTCAAACAGAGTTGTTTCAAACAGTGGGCCTGCTCTCAGCAGCCATCCAGAGGGTAAAAGAGACCTTCTACTGACAAAAGAGACCTCAAGGCAGGCATAGCTTCCCCTCCTCTGAGACTGCCACACTTACCACATCCTAAAGGAAACTCACTTTATTCTGGAAAATCTGCAAGTGAGTTTGCAAATCAAGTGTCCTGGGTGTGGAGGAAACAGAACAGTCTGAGTGGGCAGTGGATTTGCTTTGCCATCTCTAGATTTATCATTTTACCTTGGTCTCGATATTTCAGACACTTTGCTGCAGAAAACAGATGCTTTTGCTTTTGGTTTGAAGGAGGGTATAGTAAGATGAACTTCAGAAACTGCAGTTTTATTGTAGGAAAAACAGCCTATTAGTGAAACCTTTTACATCCCTTGGGATAAGTCCTGAGGAGTAGATAAATTTGTGGAATGTTTATCCCAGTTATTCTTCACGAGGGACGTGGTCTGAGACGAGAACAGATGAGGCATGTCTATGGTGGCTTTTTGAAATTCACGAATCCTGGAGGACAGTTTGCTAAAAAGTCAGGAACCCATCTCACTTGTATGATTTAGCAGCTGCACAGAAGCAATGCTGATGGCTTGTGCAGATGGCCTTGCTATAAGGCTAATTCTGAACACTTCTGAATCACAGGAGAGAAAAACGACTGATCTGTCTCGGGGAATGACTGTGCTCAGGAAGGAACAATTCCATCTACCTGTCTCTGAGCATGCCATGTGTTTTGTCTACTGGACCACAGATACAGAACTCACAAGGGAGATTTTTAAAAAACCAGTAAATGTCCTAATGTCTAAATCCTGTATTTTTATGAAGAATTGGCAAATAACACAGCACTAAAAACTTTTTATTCTCAATAGAAAAGATCTAGTGATGAGATTTTGTGAAGGACTTAAAAGAAGCCAGAAAGTGACAGAACTAGGCTCTATTTTGTTATAACCTGGCCATAGGAAATAGAAAAGTGAAAGTTAAGCCATATAACTAAAATTGCCAGATATTATAATGTTGGAAAACTTCTGGCCAAATAATTTTTACAGGGTGATAGAATGCTGTAGAGGGACTCCACAAAGTAAGAGGACCCTGACTGTAGCAATGTCTCACAGGGATCCTGTCAGGGCTGGGAACACCCAGCACATCCAGCCGAGATGGGAGAGAGCTGTAGATAGCCAAGGATGGAGGGAGATATCCTGGAACTCAGGGCAGGCAAGGTGTCAGATTGGTGCCCACTGCTACAGCCCACTGTTTGCTTCTCATTTTAATTTTTACTCTGTGTGGTAATGATTCATCCAAATTTGTATGCAAACATAACCGAAAAATGCCTGGATGAATAAATCACAACAATTTCTTCCTCAAGGTGGTGACACCATCACTGTCTGTCCCAGAACACAACTAATTTGTTTGGCTGATAATTGAACACTGTTTTACCAAATGGTCCAGAATTTGCTTCATAAGGAAATGGAGTTAGTTAGCAGCTGGTTATTGAAACTGGCTTCACTGCTTGGTTCCACACAAAAGAAAAATAAATGCTCAACCCAAAGATTCTGTAAAATCTGTGGCAGTTTGGAGCTCCACAAACTAGATCCCCATCCATCTTCTTTATTTCCAGCTAAAAGGTGTAAAAAGGAAAACTCAATGGGACTTTGGAGTCTAACTGTGGCAATGAGATTTACTTGTTGTGGAAAAAGTACAGATCATATCCCTTTGTTGCTGACATTTTTAAGTGGTTTTATGCAGAGAAATGTGTTCTAGAAAGGACAGAAGTATTTGGACTGTGAGGATTCAAAAGGACTCTCACTGAGTGTGATAAAAAGTACTATCAGAAAGCTGCTGGGTGGCCTGAACTTTACACTTTGGTACAACCCTCATGAAAAGGGATATGTTTTGGTTTACATCTCTGTCCTAAATAATAAATGTTCAGTGGTAAGTAGGTGGTCGACAGGTGGAAATTAACAATGTTAGTCTAACCAGCTAATTTTCTGCATCAGCTCACCCAGCAGCCCCAAAAAGACTCTCTTCCCTTGCCTTGGCACTGAGGAAAAATGTTCACAGCATCCATAATCTCTCATGCTGTAGCCAGAAAAAGTAATTTCCCCAAAGTCATGCAAAACCTTATAATTCATAAAATCCCTGTTTAAGCTATATGGAAGCTCACACACTTCAGTGAAGTGGACAGACTACAAAAACAGGGCAAGTTTCTGGCAGTAAAATGTAGGTCCTGCAGTGTGCACAGATCTTTTCAAAAATAAATTGGGCTACATGCATGTGCATCTCATACTCCACTTTGAGATCTTCACCCATTATTTTTCTGCCATCATTTTAACATCAAATGCAGACAGTGATTATAAAAATATTGATAGCAGAGCATGGTTTCTGGGACAATAAACAGCTTGGTTTGTCATCTGGTTTCCTCCGTCGGGAGATACACTGTTGCTTAATAATTTTCTCCCTGCATGTTTTAAGGTTTCACTTATAAATTGGTCCTTGCTGTGTTCTATTTTTGTAAAAATGGAAGAAGCTGGCAGTATTTTACAATTGTAAATGAGTGTCACTCTTTCTCTTATATCTCCTTTATTCTGCTTACTAGTGCTCTTCTGCCAGGTTTTCATTCAACTGCATTTTTAGTGAAAAGGTGAAATAAAGAAGGAAGAAATGAGCAAAGGGTCAAGTTATTTTCTAACTGAATAAGCATATTGAGAAAAGTATTTTTACTTTTCAAAGCAAAATAGCCAGAAAATTTATCATAAAGGACTAAAAATTCCTAGATCTGCTTTCTTTTTTAAAAAATTAGTGAAAATGAGCCTATGAGTTGTTCAGAAGTTCAGATGATTTGCTTAATTTACACTTCCATTCATAAAGAAGAAAATATCAGCTGTGCTCAGTGTAAATCTCAAGGAAAAGAGTCAAGTCTGCCCAAATTCTGTGAAATTCCCCAATTTGAAAGGACGTGCTCTAATTTCATTGCAACATAGAGCAGAAATAATTGTTAAACCTGTTTAAGTTACCCATTAACCTGAACATTTGACAAATTATTCATCCACTTCCTATTCCCCAGGAGTACCTGGGAGGGCTCTCATGACAGCACTGCATGGAAATATAAGTCCTGTATTTTAGGCTTAGGTTCCATTCTCTCCCGACGGTAAGGATCAATGCCTGGGAGCTGAGTGAGTGGCACAGACTGCCTCACACCCTTTTGGCTAATCTCTGATCTGCAAACCAGAGCTGTTTTATTCCAGCTGCCTGTTGGGCAGCCTTTGGTCTATTTTAACCCCTTAAACAAGAAGGGAATTGCTTCAGAGAGGGATTTTGGCCTGGGGAGAATTATGCCAGGGACCACGCTAACAATGGAGCAGTATGGAAGATTGCCTATCTACTGCCTTTGAAAAATGGGCAGAAAACAGCAGTGAAGGTGGAAAATGCAGGATAAGGAGAAAAAAGGAGTAGAAATGGAGGAAGGAGAGTGACACATTTTAAAATTAGGAAGGATTCAAAAGAATCCCAGCTGTGGAGATCTAATTAATTAAAGTAAGTATTTATAATTAAAATTCTCTCAAAAGACATCTGCATATAGCTAATGTCCTTTCTGGTTTTTTTTATTAAAAATTCCTCTTTATGCCTAGCAGAGGAGCAGAAAGCGTGGGAGAGTTAATAGTGGGCTTTTCCTTCCTTTAGCCTCTGCAGAGTGATCTCAGAAATCTTTTCAGGAAAAGAGAAATCACTGAAAAGTGTATGAATTTCCCAAGCATATCTGAGCAAACAAGGAAGGCACAATCTTGCTCTGAGCCAGAGGAAGCTTGGGACACACCAGGGCAGACTTCAGGAGCTGCTGAAGCAGAGACAACATTCATCAACAGTCAGCAACATCAGAGCTGAGTCACACGACTCCAAAGTGAAAATGACTCTGTAAAAGATAATTTCCCTTGATCTGGAGTTTGTGGTGAGAACCAATGTGTGCAGAGCAGCTTAAAATGAAACACAGTGCTCCCCTGTGTCTGTGTTATAGCAGGTATGTGTTTTGGGAGACCTGTGTCCAGGTAGTCACTCCATCTGACCCCTAGCCAAGAGTGGATGTTGTGAATCTTTGGCACTTCCTTGATAATGTTTACACCTATGGCTTGCTTGTTCTTGGCCTCCTGCCCCCATGGCTGTGCACAAACACCCAAATGCAGCTGCCCTACAAGTGATGTTTGGTGTCCCATGGGGTTGGTCAGTCTGCAGAGCAGCTGTGCCTGCTGAACTGATATTTAGAAATTATATGAGCCCACAACTATAGGATAGATTGTATGCCAGCTAAATGTAGACAACTGAGAGATTAGTTCAGCCTCTCTCTAGGGGTTAATAGTCACTAACATAGATTAATTTATTCTGTTCTAAGTTATCTAATACATGTGTCACAGATCAGTCTTGGGAGATACAAGTCTCTCCTCACTGAGTATGAAAGGAGCTTCAACTAAATAAATGAATTTAAAATATATTAATTTAAAGGGATACAGGCTTGTTTCATCTCTAGAAAAGCATATATACCTTCCCTCTTTGAAAAACAGATTCAAGACCCTTCCTGTCTAGTGGATCTACAAACTCACCACACGTTGCACTGCTTAGCAGAACCAATTTACTTCTGGATTAGAGCTAATTTGCACCCACACTGTTGAGGCGTGCAGAAATTGAATGGTTCCATCAGCCTGTAACAAGCACATGCTGATAAACTCTGCCAAGAGCTGTGTAGTGAAATCACCAAAGAGAACAGGGTTGCAATTGCCTGTTCATCCATGCAGACGTGCCTGTAGCCTCTTCAGGCTCTGGCTCTGCCAGCAATGGATTTCTGCATGACTGGGGCTATGTCTTGAAAAATACTTTGTCATCTAATTCCCATTTATTTCAAATACCTCTGAAAAAGCTTGTGTACAGCCTGTGGGTAGGATTTCGTCGGTGTCTAACCACTATTTAACTCAGTCTTTGACCCCAAACATGTTCTCTTGGTACTGACTGCTTTGATGGAAACAGTCATAATCTCAGGTCTGTTTTCCTAGTGCTCTGTGGCGTGTTTTGACAGCTCAGTAGACTACCAAGTAAGTATTCAAATATATATATTATAAATCCATTTAAATTTAAATGGACTATTTTCAGACCAGAAGTTATGCTTTGTTACAGCTGAACGCGAAAAAAAATTGGGGGAAGTATCCCCATGTAGCACGTATGTCTTCTTTTACCACTGGCACTCATGGCATTTAGTCCCACCCTTTCCAAAAATCCTTGGGGAAATATTCTTAGAGTTTGGGTAATTGATTCAGGTTGATGGCTCCTGCTGAGTAATTACACTCAGTAAATGGCTGTGAATATAATTTTCTATCAACCAGCAATTTATAATCAAACCTGATGGGTTCAGGTGCACACACGGTGTGAGTGACATGTGAAATACTGGTGTGCAGAAGGCAAGGGAAAATAATACTGGGTGCTGTAGTGTGTTGACTTGCATTATCTTGAGATTGTCTTGTTTATCCTGGGATTTGATAAAGAAAAATACGTGAAGATGTGAAGTAAATAAATGAAGATTTCAAATTATGTGCAGTCATTTAAGAAAATGCCACTAAACCAACCGATTAACACTGACATTAAAGCCATGTTCAGATGAGTAAAATAGGTGTCTCTTAGAAGTGGGCTATTGTCTGTTCAAGACCAGGTGCATCCCAAACAATATATGTTTTGTTCAGCCACATTTTAAAATGTGACAGGCTTTTCTAGATAGGTTTGCAGATCGACATCTACAAGGAACAGGAAAGCAGCTATGAAATCTCCCAGTAATATACTGGGGTTTAGACCTTTTGGGACGACAGGGAAAAGATTCTCTTCCTAGTTAGCTATAAAGTTTTAAGACTACAGGCACGTGTCCACACATGAGGATACTTCTCAGCAGTGTGGGTCAAAAATAATTTCCAAGAAAGACATTAATTTCCTAGCCTACCTTTGGTGTGTGTCCTGCAGGATGTAGGCTCACCCTTTTGTTCAGCCACCCGCAGATGGATAGATCACATGGAGGGCAAGGGACACAGTCTGTAGCAGTTCATGAAGGACTGCAGTCTGTGTGAGGAAACTCCCCTTGGAGCAGGGGAAGAATGTGGGGAGGAGGCAGCAGCAGAGAAAATGTGTAATGAACTGTCGGCATTCCCCATCCCCATGTGACCCTGTCATGGAGGGGGTAGAGGATTTGAGAGTGAAGTTGAGCCCAAAATGAAGGGACGGGTGGAGGAGAGGTGTTTTTAAGATTTGGGGTTTGTTTCTTGCTATCCTGGTCTGTTATCTATTGGCAATAGATTAAATTAATCTTCCCCAGTATGAGCCTGTTTTGCCCATGACAGTAACTGGTGAGTGATCTCCCTCTACCTGTTCTTTTCTCAACCCATGAGCCTTCTGTTGTATTTTCTTTCCCCTGCACAGATGAGGAGGGCTGTGATTGACTTTTGTGGGCACCTGGTATCCAGTCAGGGTCAACACACCACGAAAGTCAATCTGGCTCTGCCTAATTATTTGGACCTGACAATAATAATATTCTCAGGCTGACATATGCATCTGGGAGTAGCAGGTTCAGCTCTACCCTTCTCAGAGCACCAGACTTCCAGGAATTAAAGCTGCGAATAGCCAGGGAACAGCTACAGCCTGCACTCACCTCTCTGCAGGCTCATCGCTCTCCACCTATTCCTTATGGAAGATTTCTCTGCCCAGTCCAAAACTTAGCTTCACAAGAAGTCTGATTAACTGTGCAGCTCTTTCATTCCCTGAAGTGTGGACACCCCAAAAGGAAACTGAGCCAGGAGCTCAATTGTGATTGCACAGCATAATTGGCAGCCTTCAGTTAATCACCAAACCTCCCTACGATGTGTGGGAAAGGCCATGCCTAACACAGGGATGCCCAAAAACTACTCCATATCATCTAGATGAGTCACTAAGGTGCACCCAAAAACAGAGCAGGTATTGTGCCCCAGGTGGGACACAGGAAAATTACCTCTACAGGGGAGGTCTTCCCAGGAAATGGGGGATGTGTCCTGAAACACAGCAATGGACAGTCTGAATCTTACCTCAATCCCTTACTGCCCTAAGCCTGCATTTCTTCTATTTCCAAAGGGAGATACATCATCTATATCTATATATCTATATCTATATCTATTTATATACCTATAAATATAGATCTAGATCTAGATCTATATAAATATAGATATACATAGATATAGATATATACATATATCTATATATATGTACACATACTTGCATATATGCATACATATACACATATACGTATGTACATTTTACTGTACAATGCTTGTGCTATTATGAAGACCATAGGAAAATGGAGGCCTTGTAAGCTGTGAGCAGCCATAAATGCACATACCCAGCCATTCCACCTAACAGAGCTTCCCCTCTCTCACCGTGGCCTGTTTCAGCCACTAGTGCATGCTGTCAGAGAATGAGCTGAATGGAGGCAAATGTCTGCTGTGACAAATCCCCCTCGCTTCTGACATTTCCAGATTTCCTGAACCAATGACTGCATCAGGGGCCTCACATCTCAAAGACCTTGATGGATTTTTCCCACAAATTTCTCTAATCCTTTTCTGAATATTTTTGCATGTTTAACATCCAAAGCACCACTCAGCAACACGCTGCATTGCACAAAAAAGAGCATGGTTTGTTTTCTTTTAAACCTGCAGCGTGATAATTTGGTGACCTTGGGCTACCGTAAAGAGGGAATAATCACTGCTTAGTCATCTTCTCAATAAGTTTCAGAGCATATTTTTCTAGTTTCTGTCTTTTCAGTTGCCTCTTCTCTGAGTTTTAA
Organism: Grantiella picta; assembly: GCA_013397955.1. Classification (NCBI taxonomy): domain Eukaryota; kingdom Metazoa; phylum Chordata; class Aves; order Passeriformes; family Meliphagidae; genus Grantiella; species Grantiella picta. The sequence continues at coordinate 950,302 of VZRM01004507.1, read as the reverse complement.
TTAGTTCAAGTCTATTAAATCCTTCAACATGACCCATGTTACATCCCTGGCCAATCTTGTTTATCTTGAAACCTTTTGAAGTCCACTGTAACTTTTTTGAGGTAAGGGAGAAGAACTGTATACAGAATGAGAGATACAGGTGTATGTATATAAATATATATTTATATGTAGCTGGTTTTTTCAGGTTTTAATGTATCAACACTTTTCTGTCTTCCACTAAGCATTGTGCTATCCACAGTTTTTTTAAACTCTCTCTCTTTCATAACCAAAGTTAATTTTGAGTCTATTATCCTAAAGGTAAAGTTTAGATTTTCTTCTTCTTAAGGTATTTGCATTTATCAGTACTGAATTTCATCTGCCATTTTCTTACCCTGCAACTCAGAACCATGGCTATCATTATCTCCTGCAGCTCTTTGCACACAGATTTTGACTACTCTGGTATCGTAAGTGAACTTTGTGACCTCACCATTCACCTCCCTTTCCAACTCATTTATGACTATATTCAACAGATGCACGGACATCAGAGTGACTGGCAGTAATCACGTTATCTCATTACTGGCTTGTTTGTGTATTGCTTCAGCAACTGGCCCCAAAATGCTTTCTTAAAACAAGGAGTTCAGTCTTCAGGACTCAAATTCTGGAGACTCATAACAAATGAAAATTTATGTTATTGTGGGACATAAAGAGAGATGTGGAAGAATCATGGAGGTAATCACCTGTGGCAATGGAACAGTCATGACCTGTTATGCAGCCTTTATCATAGATATGATTTGTCCCATGTAATGTGTCTAAAAAAATAAAATATATGGTACTCAGAACTATATAGTTGTGTTTCCTCTCCAAATTCTGAGATATACAAATGAAGATGCATCTTTCCTTTGCCTGTAAATTGACTTCCAATTAATTTTTATTTATACTATATTTATATATAATATATTTATATTTTAGTTTTCTGTGAATAGAAACTAATTTCTGGCAGCCAGTGTTGAGGATCTGCATTTGTTATCCTGATCCTTCCAGGACCACATTTCAACACAGAGAATGCCCTGAAATATGCACCCTCATGCAAATTTTCATTCCCAAAGTTGAATGGTGAAGTGTAGCCATTATAATGTCATCATTACTTGTTTGGGAAAACTTTGACCATTTTTTCTGGAAGACTTTGAAAATGAGGTTCCAGATACTCATTAGCCTTTGTGGGTTTTTTTCCCTCAATGGAACTGTGAAGGGAACACATTGAAACAATGGCTATTGTATGACCACTTCTTTCTCAAAATAAAAAAAAGTGAATTTGAAGGTATACCTGTAGAAAAATTACCAGCTTGGGCCTTCTGTGCTCAAACTTTTAGGCAGCTTGGCTCACTTAGAACAGAGTGACATTTGTATTGGTAATTCCAAACCAGTAACAATGAGCAGGAATCAGACAGAAGTGAGCAGGCTCGTGTCAGTAAGCAACTGTTGTTACTGCCTGAACACAAACCATGTTCAATCACATTCAGAAAAGCAAATTTCTAATTGCAAGAGCAATCTCCAAAAGCAGACATATCCATCACAAAAGGGAGAAGAAAGGTTCAGTGAATAGAAGTGCAACCACTTGAAATGCTCAGAAAGAAATGGATTTAAACTGAATTCAGGTCAGCAGAAGGGACAAGAAAAGGACTGTAGCCTCATCCAAAAAGCATTCAGTTGTTAGAAGGATTATGATAATATAAATATCTCCAGAGACACTAAGTGACATAAAATACGTATTAAGAAAAGTACATTCAATGAAGTATACTGCAAATCATTATGAATATTCAATTTCAATCAAACTAAGATGAAAGAGAGTACTCAGGGACTCTGGATTTGAATCTGAAAAGACAATTTAAAGGAAAGAAAAAGAACTAAAAAGAAAGACATAATAAATTTGATCTCATTAAAAAATGCAGAGAATATTAAGCATTTCACCTGTGATATGGAAAAAAGCAGACAACATAATTTTAAGCATCTTAATATGCTTAAAATATGCTCCCTCAAGTTTTACTGTTTATTCTGGGAGCAGACAGCTGTCTGTTCATCTTGAGCTGTTCAGTATCATTTACAAGAGAAGTTGATGTGCTCAAATTATAGGAATGATAGTAGGAAAAGACAAAGTAATGTGCTGCAATTTCTGGCAGAATTTTTTAGCTTGGTAGTATTGAACAAACACTGAGAAAAGGAGTAAGGTGTATTAGTAGCTTAGGACAGAGACAAGCCTGTTCAGATCAGTGGGGACAAGACAGCTGAATCTCATAACAATGCTATAGCAGCGTATTAGTATTAAGTAAAAACTTCCAAATTCAAAAAATCACTAGTAATGTTTTGAGTTATTAAAAACATGGATATTTTCTTAATCAGTTCATTGCATTTGTTAAAATAGTTTTGCAGAATTCCAACCCATTTTCATGTATATTGGATATCTGAAATACATGTTCTACTCAGTAAAAGGTAATTACATGATTTTGTTTTCTTTAGCAGGCTGATAATTTTGATGAAGTCCTTGAACCATCTAACTGAAAGACTATTCTGCCAGAAAAGAAAATATTTCTTGTGTTTTCTTCTCTGTTTTTTGTTTTCTGACATATTTAATCTTAAAGACGTCTTTCAGGGAGAAGAAGCAGCTAAGGAACCATAAAGGGTAAGAAATATGATTTCACTACAAGCAAATATTGGGCCTATTTCTGAATTTCTGGTCATTTCAGGTTTTGGGTAGTCATAAAGAGATTAAGTTTTATGTGAAGGTCTGTTTAGTGATAACAGCACAAAAATAGCAAAATAATCTGTGCTCAGCTTTTTAATAAAGCTACAAGCAAACAGTGTGGCTTTATCTGTACAATCTCCCCCACCACAGACACACAGAAAAAATTTAAAAAAGAAAATTTCAAAAGGTAGCCTACAGCTTCTAAATGAGATCAAATTCTTGAAAAATTGCTGACAAGTCTGCAGGAATATCCATTAAGATACTGCAGAATGTTTGGTGCTGCATTTCTGGATATGAGAAAGTATCACATACAGAAATTGAATTAAACCCCAAAATATAATTATTTTGCCATCAAAAAGTGGCGGCAAAGAAATGGTCACAAAGATCCCTGAAACCTACTTCAGATCATATTTCCCAGCTCTCAGTGTGTGGACCATTTTTATATCAAAGTTTATTTAGTTTATGTGTTCAAAACTAAGAGACTACACTGACACTTTCAAGAATAGAAAACAAATCCTGCAAAAGAATTTCCCTGTGTTATTTTACTTTGGATCAGGGCAGTGTGTGCCCCTCTCTTGAAGGTAGTGGAAGATAATGTCACTGTGGACAGATGCCATACCCCCGTGTCATAGCAAAAGACACAAACACACACACACACACACACACACACACACACACACACACACACACACACACAGGTGTTTTAATTTGCAGCTCACATCCACTGAAATGTTCAACAGAAGATGCTGTGTGATCAGGAGTGGGTAAGGGATTCATTTCTAACTTTTTTTACCCACTTCTGACAAACACGGACTACGTATCTTTGTCCAGGAAGCTCTTGCTAAAACATTCCTACAAATACCAGTTTTCCATTACTTATGGAATAAAGAAAATGTGCACATTCTGTCTTTGTCTTCGTTAACTGAAACTATTTACTTACTTCAGCTTCTTCTCCTGTGTTTAAATTCTTTTTAGCATAGTAAGCCTTTTCTCTACCTCTCCCTGCTCCTCTTATCTGCAGTCTAAGAGTTTCTGATAGTCTCCTGAGCTTCTTGGCAGGAAAGCAAGTATGACATATTGCAAGATTTGCAGTGTCTATTGCAGGATGAAAGACACACAGTGGAAAAGAGGCACAGTGTAGAACTACCAGCAAGGCATTCAATAAAATCAGACTCTGTTTCTCATAGCAGATATTTTGAAAGTATTGGATTGTAAGATATTGTGGAACTGGGATGGTTAACATCACACAATTAACTATTTCCTTGAATCCTTGTAGTTTGAGGAGTCTCATTTTTTCCCTTGAAAGACGTTTGTTTTTTTTATTCTTTATTAGAATTTATGCAGTGTTCTGTGACACTGAAGTAAACAGAGCAGAAGTCTTAAGTGACAAAAAAAAGTAGATTTTTGTTGCTCAATATAATGAATATCTAAGGAAATATGCAGATAGTTTCAACAGGTACTACGTAGAGGAACAGGGAAGGATATCAAAACATCTGCCTGCATTAATCTGAGGCTGATTTAAAACCCTGTTTGGGATTGACACCTCACCTAATGATACAATCACATATTAACAGGTATTGTGCTTGTAGGAACAAACAGTTAATGTCTTTTAACATCTGCAGCTGTTCCTAAGAACTTGATGGGCTATGTGGCTTTGGAAATCCATGTAAGCACAACCTTAGCCTTTACATTCAGTCCTGAGGGCACAGAAGGTCTAAGGAAACCCACCCTGGGTTCCTCTGGTGTACACTGTGTAGCTTCTTCTGGTAGGATGACATCTGTGCCTGCCATTGCTCCTATTTTGTTCCCATTAACTTGAATTAATTTTGCCCTTCAAACATTTGATCTCTGCTTCCACCCATCTTAACATTTTTGTCTTTGAAAAGTATTACAGAAGTCTCTCCATGTCCTTCTTAAGCTATAATACAATTTAAATGAGAAATGATTGTGATCTGGCTTTAGACAATGCAGGATCTGTTGTAGGTCTGTACTAAATATTTTTCCTTTGCCTTGTCAAAGCCAATCAAGTAATGACCAAAACACATGCTTTTCTGATTGAAGTGCATGTGGTTTACCTTTTGCTTCCATTTTACTTGTAATCCATTTAAACTTCTTGATCTCTCACCAGCCTCTCAGAGTTCTTTATAGCTTGCGTTGTTACTACAGTTGTGCAATATGAAACAAATGGAAAAAAATTCCTAAGCAGAAAAAGATTTAAGAATAACACAGTAAAATCATGATAAGAGAAATTGTTCAAGCTAGTGAACATGCCAATAAGATTTTGAATATGTTTTACAAAATCTGGTGTTTTAACTTTCAAAAATTGCTGCATATTGCAACATGATATATGACTCTGGAGTAGGTGAGAGACTAATATCTGGAAATGAATTAGTTGTATGAACAACCTCTTGGAAACTCATTAAATTTATTTATCAATGTAATGTTTTTCTAATGTTGTTACTATGATCTTAATAACTTTGATTTTTGTGGGTTAAACTACAAAGCTCAAGCATTCATTGGTTCAACTGATTCAGAGAATCCACCAAGATGCTTCTGAAAACCTCCATGGGCTGGCTTGGTCTGGCTTCTCTTGTTTATGGCTTTTACAGAAACAAATGGCTTTTTTGTGCAAGAGATCATGCAAAATAACATGAAGAATCTGCTGGACCTTCCTTTTCTTTCTAAGACCTTGCTGTAGTTTCTGTGAGCAGTCAGTATCAGTCACAGAAATGTCCCACAGATTGTAACAGGAAAAATGGTATTTCATGGCATATTTTCCTTCATGCTATTGTGTGAACTGTGCAAGGTTGACAATTCCTATTCCAGTTTTAATTACAGAGACTGTGATTACCTGCATTGTAGGCATTAAATGAAATAGTCACAAATTTTTAATTAAATGTTAACATCTCATAACTCTATTAGGAAGGCTTGCATATATAATTACATCAAATAAAATCACGAATTATAGTTGAATGAAATGCAGTAATCTGACCAAAGACACAAACAACTCCCTTGTCATGAGGTGCACCTGCTAATACAAACAGGCCCATAATGGTTGCAACTCAAATGCAGTAAACTATGAGAAATGTAGTGCATTAACAGAAGCAGGAAATTATTGTTGTTCTTGGGAATCAGTATTGTGCTTCTGTAAACCTTGACTAACCCTTAGACTATAAGTTCTTGCATCATGTCTGGTACAGGTTTAATACTTAGCTTTGTTGAAATAGTTAATTTTGAAATATGCTTTTTTTTTCTTTCTTTTTTTAAAATAGTGGGGAAGTATGAACAGTGTTTCCAAGTCAGAACAGTGCAGTTCATATAATCAGAATTTCATGGATTTATGACTTGCCTTGGTTTTGTTTGAGTTGCGAAAAAGCAGTACCTTGTACTTCCTTTGCTTAATTGCTGACAGTTTCTCTGGGGAGTTTCAATAACATTTACCTCGTACTTCTAACATACTTTCATCACAAGGTCTTCTGCTTGCTTGCAGAGATGCAAGAACTACAAAACCATCACACCAGAAACTATAAGAGGAAGAATTCAATGGAAATCCAGTCTTTTAGGCTCTGCTGCTGTGATCATTAATCACTTTCCCTTACACTGTGAGAAAAAAAATAGTTCTCAATTTAATTTTAGTACTGAATGCTAAAGAGGCATTAAGAAATGCACTTACTTCTCTCTGTTGAATATGATGAATTCTTTCCTAATGGTTTCCAAGCACTGCTGCAGGTGTACGTTCTTTAAAAAACAGCATGAATAGGTTGATTAAAAAAGATGAGAAATCATAGACAAAAATCACAACAGAAACAACACTGAACAAAAAGGCTTATGAATGAATACTATCAGGAGGCATTTTGAAGACTCATTAAATTGGGCTATGATAGCACAATCAATCTTTCATTCTTTTGGAAGTAGTTCCCTACAAAGAATTCCTGAGGATTTTTACATCTAGGAAGAACAGCTTGCATGAACATTAAAAATCATTAGGAGTAGCAACATAATTTATAAAACCTCACTGAAATGATAATTCAAGTCTGGAAATTATTTTTAATCTTCTCAGTACTCTTGACTGTTCATACAATGCAACTTTCTATATGGGACATATTAGTCAAGAGTGGAAGAGACATCTTAAACATATTTATAAATAAGGAGCCTTTTCACTGCATACTTTTCATTTTTGGTAGTAGTAGTGAATAAATAGTCTTTGTATCTGTTTGTCCATATGTGGGAAGTGTTTTTGGCAACTGGCAACACTTTTTCATACGTTAAATGAGCATCTGTGATAATCTTAAAAATTATTATAGCTTGTTGTTACTATTTGATTGAAATAAATGGTTCATTTTCATCTTGCTTTGGAGATAATTTATGCAATGTATAAAATGACAGACAGAGAACTTGAGTCTGTTTTCAGAGGTGATAACACTGAACTTAACTGAGTTTGTCTATTAGAGTATAAATAAAATGCCACTGACTGCAGTCACAGTCTCCATCTTACCAGTGGGCAGCTTTCCTTAGCTCCATCTTTGGATTTGTTTTTGGCAAGTCGCTTTTTCTTTTTGTGGAGAGGCTTGGACTCTAAAATCATTTCTTCAAGTTCAAACGTGGGATCACAGTTCAGTCTTCCTTTCTGGTACAAAAGAATTCAAAGTTACTCTTTGAAGCATCGTTGTGATTTTTTAGTTTGCTCGGCAAGTGTTAATAGCAGTAATAATGAACCAGCTCCTCAATCACATCTGTAAAATGAAAACTATCTTTTTAGGCCTGGAGTGATGCTCAAGGTTTCAATAACGGAGATAAGATAAAAATCATATTATAAAGCAATTATAAAGAGTTAGATCCTCTTCCTAGTTATAAGCAGATGTAGGCTTAGAGTGACTAAACTTATGTTTCCCCAGTGAAAGAGATTAATCTGGCCCAGGGTCTTCATCACAGTATCAGTGCTGTAGAGTATAAATGGCACCTTGTAATAGTGCAGGAGAGACAGAGAGTACCTCTAAGACCTTGTAGAAATCTGATTTTCTGAAATGTTGCAGTGAATTCAGTTACTTGGGTCCTATCCATGAGAACAAAGGAAGGAGCTGGCCTGTTTTCGTTAGCAGGATTTATATAAAAAAAAGGTTCACAGAAATAGAATCCCAGATCAGAACAGATCTCAAGGACCATCTGGTCAAACTTTTCTGGGCAAAAGCACAGTCTCCAGTCTGGACAAGATGACCCAGGCAACCTGTCCAGCTGAATCTTAAAAGTGTCCAGTTTTGGGGAATTCACCCTTTTTATGGGCAGATTATTGCAATGGCTGATTGTTGTCCTAATGAAAACTTTTCCTCTTGTGTCTAAGGAGAATCTTCCCACTAGTAACTTGTACCATTACTCCTTTTCTTTTCCATGTGACTCCCTGTAAAAAGGGAGTCTCCATCTTTGTAGCCAACCTTTAAATAATAGGACATGGTGATAAGGTCTCCCCTAAACCTTCTTTCTCAAAGCTCTACAAGCCCAGCTCTCTCAGTCTTTCTTCTTATGGCCTGTTTCCCACTCCTGTTCTCATCTCTGTTGGCCCTTCTCTGGACCCTCTCCAGCCTGTCCACATCTTTTTTGTGTAGTGGGGACCAAAACTAAACAAGTATTCCAAGCATGGCCTGGCAAATGTGGAGTAGAGTGGGGCAGTGAATTTTTATCTCTGCTGGTGATGCACTTGTTAATGCCACTCAACATCCTGTTGGCTTTCCTTGCCATGGCAGCACCCTGGTCACTCACATTGAGCTTGCTGTCCACCTGTACCTCCAGAGCTGCTCGAGCTGTCCCCCAGCTGGGTAGATCCCTCCCTGTGCTACACCCCTAGGTGGGGAAAACCTGGACTAGGTTTTCCCAGGTTTAAGACCTTTACATTTGTTCTTGTTGAACTTCATAAGGTTCTTGTTAGCCTGCTTCTCCACAAGTCTTCCTGCAGGGTGGTTCTCCCAAAATGTCCACTTCCCCACTCAGTTTGGTATTGTCAGTGAACTTCCTCAGGGTACACTTGATCCCATCACCCACATCACTTGTTAAGGTATTAAACAGTGCTGGACCCAATATCGATCCCTGGGGAACCCCACTTGTGACAGGCTGCCATTTTGAGGAGCTGTTTGCCACCTCCCTCTGGGTGTAACCCATCAGCCAGTTCCCCACCCATCACATGGATCACTTGTCTATTCCATAACACATTGATTTCTCCAAAAGGTGACTGTAGGAAACTCTATAAAAAGCCTTGGAGAAATCCAGGTAAACAATGACCACCACTTGCTCCATATCAACTGAGTAGGTTACTTTGTCGTTGAATATGGTCAGGTTTGGAAAGTACCATTTGTCCTTGGAGAACCCTTGTTGGCTTTTCCCAATCATGTGCTTCATTCCAATCTATTATTCTTTTTGTATTCTGTCCACTTTATTAAGGTTTTCCTTATCCATTACATGCATTACTTAAATATTTTGAATTCTCCATAAAAAAATGTTATGGTAATTTGTGATGCTTGAAGCAAACATTAAGATTCTTTGTTATACCAGGAAGTCCTTTACAAAAAGTTTCCAAACAATTTGAATTCTGTGGTGGAAGATGTTAAAAGGAGCCTGTTTTCCTCTGGGACTTCTGAGAGTTCAATCACACCATTGTCAACTGTCAAGGTGGAAGTACTAAAATAAGTCATACATAAATGACAGATATTTTTAGTAACCAAAGAGACTAAGCAGTAAAATCACATCAGAAATTACTTGTACAACTTGTGGTGTCCTACAATGAAACAATTGGAGATCACTCCATCATGTTTATTCCTAGCAAATGCTGTACACTCCGAGCATAATATTCAGATATCTGATGCCTTTTCCTGCATATTATCCAGCCCGCTTTAGTAAAATGTATTTGGTTTTTATTAATGGCAGTTTAGAGCTTATTTATGTTTACTAATGGATAAATAATTCCTTAGGTTTCATCAATATCAGTTCTTTTCTTGATCATGCATATTTTTGAGATTTTGAGTACTTAAAAAATATATCACTTTAATTCTGAGGCTTTAAAAATAAAAGCAAATTTTATTTTAAAAACCCTATGAATGTTTTATGACTCCAAGCTGAATATGAAGAAACTAACTAAGCCATAAAGAAGCAAATGTGCTAGTTAAGAACTATGTTTATGGAATAAACTGTAAGGGAGAAATTAAACTATAGGGTATTGCTCCCACAGGCCTCCTGTGTGGTCTCTTAGCTGCAGAAGGCAGACAGGCTCTGGACAGTCATGGCAAGCTGTCAAAATTTATAAAACTCTCTAGTTTCAAAACATTGTGCTGGTCACAGGGCCCCAATTCACCCTCTCACCAAAGACTGAAAAACAAGAAATATTTTTTTGTGTGGCCCCAATTAATCAGTGAAAGTTGTGCTGGTCCAGCAGAGACTACATTCCTGAAAAACGTGACAAAACTTGGTCTCATGAAACAGAAAAAATTCTGTAAAAAGAAATGTGCTAGAAAAGACACTTTGATTCCCACCTGATCCTTTTTCCTGACACATTTGATCAACCAGGTGGAACAAGCCCTGCAAAATCTGACTATGTATGGAAGTGTCTGGTAGAGATTGTAATGGGACTTTCAGATTATTCTGGATAGATAAATGAAACATTTTCCTCCAATTTCCTTTTAAATATAGAATTTTATTTTGCTTCATTACAGATTTCCCATTCAGCTTTATAGATGCCTGCCAAAACACAAATAAAGTGAATCCAAATGTGAAAAGAAAAGCTGTCTTTGCAGAGTCTGAGACTCTCTTGGATCCCCAAGTATGTTGTACCTTTGGGTATGAAGAACTGGATCTCCCTTATAAAATACTGTGTTGTGAAGTTTTCCACATGCTAACAGCTGTGGGTTAAACTTTTAGCTGGGAGTAGGAGGTGTAAATAATCTGTTGAGTTTTGCCTGAGAAGAAGTCAGCCCACACCTTTGATATCTCAAAGAGAAACTCTGACTTGAAAAAAGGAAAAGAGGAAAGCCAGTCTCCACTCATGTTGTAGATCCACACCACCAGGAGAGTGGAGTTCACAGTCCACCAGCACAGGAGGGATCTTAGCTCTGCAGTGCTCTGCTTAGGGCAGTGACCTGAGAGACTGTAGGGGAGGATCCTGGCATGGCACAGCAATTATTCCAGCTGCATGGACACCAAGGAAGAGTGAAAGAGTCCTGGCCTGGTAGATGACATTCATCTCTCCGACTTTCATCTTGCATGAGGATTGAGCTACAAAGTGAGACGAAGGAGTTTCCTCACAGGTGAACATTGCTATGGAGTGCCTGCAAGAGGGGTCTTTCCCTTCTCCTGTTGAGCCAGTCACCTGCTCTATACCTGGGCTTTTCCCCAGTTCCCTGAGAGATGCCCTGCTTGCCCACCCACAGCTTTCTCGTACGGCAGGATGTTGCTTCTAGAGAGGCTCTGGTCAGGAGCCAAGAAGCCCAGCAAGCATGGCCAGCAGTGCCTTGGCAACACACCTGGCTATCTTTGCTCCATTAGGCAATGTCCTCTCACCTTCAGCTTCTGAAGGGCTGGATCCTGTCCCCATTGTGTTTAGCATGAACTCTGATGTGTACCTGGATGAAGACAGGGTCTACCTATTTCACCTTCCTCATCTTTATTTACAGTTGCATAAAAAAATCCCAGAAACAAACCTTGGTATGTTACAAATATGTTGTTTGGAGAAGAATTATAGAGCAATGTACTAGGTTACAATATAGATATATTTATTATTCTATTACCACCAGCTGTGCAGCATTAGCTGTTATCTCCTGCTGTGACTCACCCCGATAACTGTTAATGAGCTATCAAGAACCAACTGCATGACTCACAGAATTATCTCATCCTATTGTGAGATGCTTCACCCAGGAGGGAGGAGCCAAGCATTCCCACCTGGATATAACCTGGCATTGGAACCACCCAAGGCAGCCCTGTCTACTGGATTCCCAGAGGACAAGAACTACCATTGGACCTGCAGGTAGAGACCAGACCTTCTACAAGATCACTGCTTCAACTAAACTTCACTTGGACTGCTGCCACCATCCTAACAGGGTGTCAGGTTGTATCTGACTCTGTCAGTGTTTTCCCTTGTACTATTGCATTTTTTTTTAAATTTTACTATTAAATTATAATCCTGACTTGCGATCTCCCACTGGTTTGTTTTCAAACTAATACACGCAACATGACTAAAAAATGTGAAGAAGCATATTAACACCAGAGTAATTGCTTTTTATTCGTGGCCCTCAAATACATTTAACTTGAAAATTATCAAAATGGAAATACCCAGAAAATACCCACAAAATGGGACCATGGTAAAAAAGAAACCACCAGATTCCCTTACAGAATCGAAAAGTTTTATTGTAAGAAACTGTCACAAAGGAAATAGGTCAGCCTTTTGGAATGCTATTTTTTAAATGAAAAAGTATCAGCATAGTGGGATGTTAAAAGGTTTTCCAAATGTTATTCAAATGTCCAACTTTCAGTCTTCTTGGTATTCTTTGTCTCAGAACTATCTCTGACAATTATTTACTCTAACAGTTGAAATGCAAAGTCTGGAAAAAGTTTTCTTTTACTTGAAAGGGAACAAAAAGTGAACCAAGGTTAATTAGGTTTTGTTGTGATCTATTGAAAAGGGAGGAATTTTCCCTTAGCTATGACTGAGCAAAATGAAAGTAGAATCCAAAGTAAATCACTGAAGAGCAATAAATACAAGCATAAACAATTAAAACAGCAGTGATAATTAAAGTCAGAATTTACAAACACTTTTCACCTGGAATATCAACTTACATTAGGAACAAAGCCTGGGGTCACAGCTTTCTCTAGAACAGCATCCCAGTTGACATCAGCTAGGTATGGAGAATTTTGGATGTCTGCAAGGCTTGAAAGACGGCACTCTGGGTCCTTAGTGAGGAGCTGTGATCAAGCACAAGGCATTTTCTAAGGGACTGGATGCCATGCAGAAGGGTAAATGTATTACATACATAAATTGTATGATACATATTTTTAAGTAAGAAAATGTCTAGGGAATCTTCTAACAGATGATAGAAGTCCCAATTTAAAAAAAAAATTAAAAGTAATAACTCATAGGATATGAGTATGATTTAATTGCCACCAGATGACTGTTGCAGGCATGAAGTGTATAAATGTATTAGCAACAAAAGTCTGTTTACAAATACACAAGAGCCCAAGTGAAATGAAACATCACAGTTCAATGCCACCCAACAATTTGTATTTTGTCTTTAATTTTTTGGAGGATACAGTTACACTGAGCATCCTGGCAGCAATTAAAATTATCCACCTCACTGCTCTATCTATTCAGAACTCGATTGCTCATTGCTGCAAAAGACATATATTTTTTATTACACTATTCAAACATTCACAAATATTTCCTGTTTAATCATTAATATTGATGATCTGAAATACCTAAAGGAGACAGGTTATCTTTGCAGTGTGGCCAGAAAATTAAAGCAAACAAAAAACTGGGATTTTAGAAAGAAAACAATATTTAGTGTCAGATGAATTCAGAAAGAGCCCTATCTTGTAGCTTAGGGACATTTACAACAAAGTGGCTTGACTTTTGTTGGTGCAATTACAGCAACATGGGACAGGAAGAGATACAGACATTTCAATTTCTAATCTTCCTGTCTAGAAACTGCAGCAGAAATTCAGAGAGCAGAGTGGTCCTTCATTTCCTGTCCCATTGCATATCCACAGCTCGGGGGAAATGAGGCCAGGGCACAGAGGAAGAACTACTGATCCCCAAACTTTTACTGTCACTAGTGAATCAGCTTCAAAATAAAAGAAATATTAAATTTTTACTTCTTTGAAGCTGTAAAAAGCCTGAGTCTAACCCTAAGAATAATGCACCTTCTGAAGAGAAAAGACTGCATCATTCACATTCAGAACAGCCTAGAAATAAGCCCTGCTCTCTTGTCCTTGAAATGTTGACTACTTAATGTGTGTGTTGGATGCCTTCTCCAGTGTTGGAGGGGCTTCCAGAAGACGAGAGAACAGAGGACAGAAGGTATTTGTGCTTTCTTACCTTTTTCAGTAGTGCTATCATGCCCTTGCACCATGTAGATGAGTAGTGAACTCTTTCTATCTTGAACATGTTGAGTATCTCATCAATGGGGGTGGCTGAATGAATCTCATAGGGCCTCTGGGATAAAGTTATATAAATATCAAGTCAGCAAGAATAGATAAAAGAGTGCAGACTATTCACGTTTTCCTGAGCTCAGTATTGTTTATGTTGGAAATATCAAAACCGCAAAAACATCTTATAACAATTTTGAGTCTAATCTGTTGCATGTGTGCTTTTCTTTGGTTGTAATGAATGTAATTACTCATAGGTGCATTTCCTCTGCAGATTTTTCTCTCATGAAAGGAAGTATCAGTTCAAATGAGATTAATAAAAAATTTTGTTCCTGGGGCACTCTATGTGAAATGTGGATTATTTACTGTTTTTTGCTTGCAGTACTAGTGATCAGTTCTTGTGACTGAAACTGACAAAATCGAAAAGAGGTGGCTGAAAGGAGATTTGTCATCCTGACTTTACTGAGTAGTAGATAAAGAAACCAAAAAATGCTTACAAAAGTCTTTGTCAGAATCACAGGAAAAAAGAAGACTCCAAATCCCAATCCTTCTCCTTTTCCCTTTTTTAAAATCCAAAATTAACCCATTACATGGATCTGCTGTCATGTGTTTGCAGTGCCTAAATTCTTTGATAGATGAAGAAAGGCTCTGGACTTAGCAATGCTTTGTTCATGAAGATTTCTCTGATTTATCTTTTATTAAATGCAGAGTTTGGAAATAAAAGTACTACATATAAATTTATATTCTTGTTATTTTCTGTGCACATACTTGAATGTTTGCAGCAAGTTGTTATAATTATACTTAATGTATTTTTGTAAACAAGGACAGAGAGTGGATTGTTTGTGAATTAAATTGTACCCAGCAGGTGATAAATATGTGATATGAGATCTGCAGCTAAATGCCATCCTAGCAGCAGTGCGCAAATTAATGCATCATAATTCAAAAACGACATAGAGTTACCTATTAATCCAATATCCTAAACAGCAAAGGGCAGACACCCATTACCTTGACAAAGAACTGAATCATCCCATTTGCTAGTATGTACTAGTAGAAGATTATAATTTAAGAATATGTCTAGGTGGTTGTTAGTTATCTAATCTGTTAAGGAATTGGAGTCACTCTTCATAAACACCCAAACATATTCTTATTCTGGGAACACTGAACGTATTTAACTTTGAACAGGTGTATGAAACCAAGTTCATTCCAGGGCACTGGGGCATTCTAAAAATAAATTCAAGGAGGGCTTAAATCTTTTTGGTTTGATTCACATGCAGCTAGCCTGTTGTCATTTAGCTATACCATGTCTTTATGAATTCAACAGGACCTAAATGCCTGCTCTAAAAACATAATTTCCTCGAATCAGGTTCAAAATTGTCATTAGAAATAGTCTGTCATATGCTTTTCCCTACCTGTGGTAATGTTGCCATGAAACAGTTATTAAAAATGAAACATTGACATATTTCCTGTCATCTAGAAGTAACCTACTGCCGACTTAACTTGATACAACAATGTGATCAATAGGATCATTGAGACAGAATGTACACCAATTGTTGAAAATGACAATTAGCTCTAAAAATAGCAGCTATAAAGAATTATGAATCATAAAAAATTTTTCTGTTGAGGATATTTCTGCCAACGCCTTTTTTCTTTAGGGAAAATCCCATAAGCTTACCTTATTTTCAAGATTATTAGCATTCTGCAGTCTTGATTTTTAGAGGTTTTAAATATTGTTATTAGTTAATTTGAACTATAAATGGCCATTATGGTCTTTTGAGGCCCTTCGTACCTCTATCTCCCCTGTTTTTCAGCTATTCAATCCACTTGAAGGTCCTATCCCTTTAGTTCTATTTTGTGAAAAAAGAAAAAAGTCTGGTTTGCTTTTGTTCATGATTTTTTATCAAAGTTTGTTGTGAATTTTTCACATGGCAGTGAAAGTCAGAATCTGGGGATCTCACCTACTATCTCATTCGTTCACATTGTCTCTACTGAATTCATGGTATATACATTTATTGTAGCATTTTATTAGTTGTCTATAGCTCAGGAACAGACTGACATTTGGCACAGTTCGCATCATACAGTTTTAATTACAGTTTAATTTCACGGACTTGGTGAAAAGATCAACGTTTGATGCAAAGCTGTATGAATTTGCTTTTTCCTTGCTAGGTGTTTTATTAGCAGCTGGGTAAGGAGAAAAAGATACCTACAATTTATTGAGAAATCAAGGCTCTACTGAGGATAACCCAGTATAAAAATAGTCCAGACAGCTCTTTCCTGGACATAACCTGCTCCTGTAGCTGCAGCCACATTTCCAGCAGAGCACTGTTTTAGCTGCCCTGGTGGGAATGGGGCTGTTTCCACAGCTGGACAAGGAGCTGTGGGAGCCTGGAGGGGCAGGGGCTGCATGCCTGCAGGTTTCTCTCCCAGCCCTGTGACATCAAACTGTGCCTTGCTGGCCATCTGCACGGCGTGGCTGCGGCAGATGGGGATCGGAGCTCATGGCTGTGGAGGCAGCAATGTGCCTCGGGTTAAGCACATCTCCTCAACCCACTGCTGCTTCTCCTGTCATCACCCGTGTCAGTTTAGGCCTTGTCTAGACTAGAAGAGTTTAGAGAAAAGACACCTTTTCTTTGTCCATACAGTGGTGTGGGCTGCCAAGCCATCCTCTGGCTTGCTCAGCAGCCAAGAGTTGCTCTTCAGGAGAAAACAAGCAGCTTGACTTGAGCAGGTACAGATGGCAATGTTTGTAAAAAAATAAACAAAAAAAATGGATTCAGTCTCAACTTTTCTCTGTTTGGAGCCAGATTGACTTATTCAGGAAAGACAGTATGGATCTTGGCAAATGGATATCAGTTAACATCATTTTTCATTTCTTAAAGTGAATTGGTCACATCAAAGTGATTATTTGTAATTAGCCTTGGGAGTTCTGCTTTCATTAATAATCATTCATTGCGCTCCCTTCTTGGAGACACTCACTGGTGAAAGGGTTGGTATAAAACCATCAGAATGTTCTTTTAATTTACTGTAAGCGCAGCTAGAACTACCATCTGTGACTAGGACTGAGGATGTATTATGCTTATCACTGCCAGACATCTCCATTCCAGGAAGAATGTCAGCCTAAAAACTCCCTAAGGTTTGAGATTTATGGCAGAGAAAAAATGATAATAGTTTTTGGTTTGCTATTTTTGTTAAGCAAGGTGTTTAATCCTTCTCTGCTTTAAGAGCTGAAACAGTCTTTGAATGGGAGAGACCTTTGTCTCAGGAGCATGACTTTTGCTATTTCTATGGAAATACAAAATAGATTGGCCAGATTTTAGGCCTTTGAAAAATGTAGCTTCTGAAGTAACGATATGCAGACACTCTGAAATTACATTTTCCATCTAAAAGTGGGAATAATAATTATTCCTTATTTCTATTTTCCTTTATCTGTCATCCTACATGAAATTGTGAGGTCATTGTGGGATGGATTGTCTGACAAGACAAGGTGGCAGAACTGTGTTAGCGTCATAATATAAAAAGTACTTCTTCCCTTTCAACAAAAAAGCATACTGCAATGCAATAAAATCCCCTTTCCAAAACAGGAATGAAAAATAATAAAAAAACCCTCAAACAGCTACTTTAGCTATGTCACCAGCCTGAAATAGTATCTAAATTACTGTTTTCCATGGGGAATAGTAAATATTTAAGCAACTGACTGCAATCCTTTGAATCAAAGTGGAAAAGAATTTTCCATTATCTTCTGTGATATTCGACTGTGCTCAGGAAGATTTTTCATTAAACTTATTCACATAATTGATTAGATAAGAAACAAATGCACTGGAAGATAAGCATTTTCTAACTATAGCTGGGCCAAGCATCTTAGGATATTATATTAGATCTCTAATGGTATTAGCCAAGAGAGTCAAAGATATAATAGAGTCTGAAGTAACTCAACTTCTATTTGGAAAAAAATACCACTGTTTGCAATGCAGCATTGTAAAGAAGCCATTAAATATCAGGTCTTTTCTTAGCCAAACTGAGGCAAATTTTCATGATGTATTTGAATGTGAGGTGAAACCTTCCCGTGAGTGTTTTCAGATGGGAAAGAACCAGGACAGCATTCCTGACCTGGGCCTTGCACACTCAAATTTTATCATGCACTCAGGAGCACTGCAAACTTGAGACTTTTGTTAGATAACAACAAACTCCATGATTCTTACCCAACCCCTCAGTAATTCATATGCTGTAATTCCTAGCGACCACCAGTCTACTGGGTACGAGTATCCTGGACCTCCATCCATAAAAGCCTGGAACACTTCTGGAGCTAAAACAGTAAACAAAATCGAACAGAAGCGCACTTCATTAAGGTTAGACCATAGATATTATTTCACAGCTGAAAAATGAATAAGGAGTCAACGAACTGGAATTAAACAGACTTGGAAACACAGCCTTTTCAGGATGGAATTTCAGTTCCTTTTTTTACTGATAACAAACCTTGGCCAGTCATGGTTTTTCAAAAGTAAGTAATTTCTTATGTTAATTCTTACCTGGTTCATTTAAGTTTTAAGTTATGTGAATAAAAATAAGAAATAGGAGGGGAAGTTTTTATCTGAAGTGTGACTTAGAACCTTTAGGGTGAACATTTTATGGGAAAAATAACTGCAAGTGAGGTGATCCTTTGTGATTGATGGAGGTGTTGAATATGGTAAAACTTACCCTTATTCTACATTTGGATAGAACTAATCAGACAGATTTTAAAGATATTCAACATAGAAAAATGGTAGTTAAATAGAAATCCTGACTTTGATTTTATATTGTGAGAAAATGTCATGACTGGAAGAAAACACCTTGTCAATGAAGTAATGACTTCCATAGAAGTATTTTTTGTGGAGGAAAAGAAAATGTATTTTCAAAACAAAATCCACTTGTCTAATCTCAGGAAAAAAACCTAAATAATGCCACTGTAGTTTCTTCAGAAAACCAGATAAAAATAAGAGTGGATATGGTATGATATGAAATGAATTGAAAACTCAGTCATGCTTTTCTAATGATTTAACAGAAGAATCTTAGTACAATTGTGAAAACAACACTTTCACTGGAGGTTTTCGAAACAACACTGTCCCAGCCATAACATCATGCTAGATTACAACTACCATGTGAGCCTCTTCTGGCTGTGATACCGAGTCTAATGCACCACATTACCACCTGATTGCCATGGCCTCACTCTGTGATGTGCACACTGCAGTGAATTATGTAGTTTGGTCACGCTTCTGACTGGCAGGTTGGGATTTGACTATTTATGGCATTTAGTGAAGCACCTTTAATAAATGGAAAGGCATTCCTTTTAGAGAAGTTTTTGCAGTCCTTGCATTATGGACGGCAACCTAATAATTTACAACTCCAGACCTGACTTCAGAAAGTCTTCAAGAGCCAAGTATAAGAGAAGATTTCAGCATCCATCCACTAGTTATGGCAAAACTCTAATCTGTACAATAAACAGCAATGAATTTCTGAAAGGGAGCTTATACTCTTTGACCAGCAGGACCATGTCTAAACACATTTGGTATGAGATCTGCAGGTGCCTAAATAAACATTTTTGCTTGAATACTTGTGTTTGGAGAATAGATGACCAGTGGATGTCTGGCAGAGGAAAATTTGTGCTGTGATCCAGTATGACATGAATCAACGATGCCATGAGCGTTATCACAGAGTTCACTCTGTCTCACCTCCAGATGACATAGTTTCCTTCAGCATGCTGCATCTTCATGAGTACTTCAGCTCTTGTTTGCATGCTGGAGGTGTGCAGACACATCTTACAGCTGTGCAGTCTATCAGAGGGGTGCTGAGAGCTTAAGCAGCATTTTTGTTATTACTTTAGTGGATCAATGCACCTAAATTGCGCATCAGGCACCGAACTTATATTTTGAATATCACCATAGGCACCTTGTAGTGAAGGTTCGCTTGATTTATCCCCATTCGTTACAGTTTTTGCCCACCGTGCCTAGATGATGCACAATATCTCATTACAGAAAATAGCCTTTGTGGCATTTTTACTGAGCTATGCAGGTATAATATTGTTTCACTATTTCTTTTATAGCTTTAACATTTTAATGATGAGACAGATCACGATCTGATTTCTGTGAGACAGAGGTGAAAGTACTTTCTTGATGTAACCTATGGCATTGCCACGACGGTGCAGCTGTTTTGCTAATTTAGTGACTGAGCGATTGGCATATATTTTATTGTAATTTCTTGTTCTAAAAGCTTCAAGGTCAACTCATCCTACATTAAGCAGATCAGCAGAAAATGCTTTCTTCTGCCCTGGAGTTTTGAAGCTGTTTTCTCACCTTATGGCCATGGCATTCTTAGGTTAGAAAGTGAGCAGCCAAGGTCCCGATTTTTAAAGCAGATAGTCTCTTATTGCCTGCTTTAACAGCATTATTTTCAGTCCAGCTGGAATGCCTCTCTGCATTCCATCAGCTCCAATGAAGCAGTTGCAAACACTCTTTTCCCATGAGGGGGGGAATGTCAGAGGTGCAATATGATTTGCAGTAACCTATGCTATGTACAGGTCTTTTCTCAGGGTGAAATCTCAACCATGTTGAGGCCAAAAGGCGTTTCTCCAGTTTGACAAGACTGTTAAATACCCACTTCACACTAAGCTTGTGCTTAATGTGTCTAAAAGTCTTTTTGAACTGAGACATTAGGTGCAAATGAAGGGCTCCAGGGTGTGTGCAGACTTCTGGATTTTGCCTGCTCATTCAGAAACAGAGCATGATCTTACAGAAAGACAGCAGAGCCTCCAAATAATGGAATTAGCCAAGCTCTGAAGAACTAGAATTGTGAAATACAGGACATAACATTAGGTTTTGCTGTAAGAAATATCTATGCCAAGAGAACCAATTCAGAGTGTAAATTGACTCGGATGAAAGCAAATAAAAACTCTGAAAGGAAAGATGAAATTCTACATCGATTTTCTTTAACATTGTTACTTAAATAGACTATCTGTAATCTTTGTAAATTTGAACTTGATCCCACACTCAGCTTGGACAGCCATCCTGCAGCTTGCTCTGGGTAGACTCTTCCAAAGGATGATCAGATTTGAGCTTGCCAGCTTGGAGCAAGGGCAACAGCTCTGCTGTGTGCACCGTTTGTGAACACATCCTCTCTTTACATAACAGATTTAGGATGAGAAGAACACTTCATCTTTACCCCCGTGCATCTACTAGGCAGTATTCTGCCTTCAAGAGTTTGTGTGAACAAGAGTGAGAGTACCTGCAAGAACAAGAGTTTCAGATCTTTTTCCTCAAGCACTTTCTACTGAACAAAGGCTTTTCAGGAAAATAAATGGGTTTAATAATGGGTTTGATCCTGCAGACTCTTTTGGCTGAGAGCTGTAATTACGATCACATGCACTTAGGGAGAAGGCAGTAGATGTGTGCATGGCAAAAGCGCAACTTTTAAATAGTGAAGCTAAATCAAGTAATAGCAGCAGGAATGAATTCAAAGAGAAGTGGAGAAGTGCTGCAATTGGTAGATCCCACAGGTCCCCACAGCACCCCGACCTAATTTCTTTGATGTGATGGAGAACTGTGTATTCCTAGAGCCGTCTGGAATGACTGAACAGCAGAAACCTGGCCCAGCCTCACTGCTCACCCTGCTTTGAGCAGAGCTGGGCTAGAGGCTCCTGGGGCTATCCTGACTCACCCCACAACCTGTGATCCTAATGAAACTGGAGCAACCAACTCCTCACAGCACATCTGAGTGGGATCTCAGAGGCAGATGAGGCCAGAAGCCTCAACGGGATCTTTACAGCCTCTTCGTCTCTAAAGCAGTCATCATGAACTGCATGGGCTTTCCAGCTCTGCTCAGGCACCTGGAAAACCTGTCACCCAAAGTACTGGGGACATTTAAAAGCCTAGAACTCAGAAGCAATGAGGTCTTTTTGTTTGGGTTATTGCTTTTCATCTTTTGTGAAGTGTGATCTGATACCTTTCATGCAACTTTTGAAAATTACAAAGAAAAACTCTTTAAATACCAATGCCATTCCAAGCTGGGACATCTGTACTAATCTTAACAGAGAAAACAATAAAGTCAGGAATGTCTCTGTGTTTTATATAATAATGAGTAAATGCACATATTTAACTACAGCAACCAGCCAAGCTAAAAGTCCTTCCATTGTTTCTTTTCTGCATCTATATTTTTCTCTTAATAATATACTTTCATTACTTTATTATCTACTTTGCTTTCTTGAAAAATTACATAAATGAATCCACTTTTGTACTGCATTGTATGCTTCAGTGCATTTCTTTCTTGTCCCCAATACAAATTTCCAGTCAATATTTTTTCCAACTAATAAATTAAAATAAATCCTCTTCAGAGATGTGCCTTTTGATGCTTTTACACTGTATCTTTTTAGTAATATTACTCCAGACTGTAAATAAATGGTTATTTCTCTGTAAAATAAAACCATACTAGAGGACAACTTATGAACAAACTGAACATGAAAACAAATCTAGTAGGTCTGCAGCCATCTCAGAAGCAATGGCTTACTGGGGTGTCCTTATTTCTGTTCTGTAGGTTTGTGCAAGAGGGAGTAATTTCTGACAAATGCACTCATGTATGTAACTACCCACTGGAATTTTCATAGCAGTCAGATGATCTGCAATGTGAATTACGTAAATGATGCATCTCATATTGTATACATATTTTCCTAGAGGTCTGTAACAAAAATAAAATTATTCAAAATGAATTTTTATGTAGCTGGTTGGTAATTAGCTACCTTTATTTGAGGAAAGATATTAGTATCTAACAATATGATTCATGAGCTTGAAATAAAAGAGAATACAAATGTAAATACAAATTAAATTTTCACTATTTTTTCCTACTGTAAAAGTCCACTTTGTACAAAGAAAAAAATGTTTTAAGTAGGGTTTCTGAAAATCTGCTGAGTATCATTGGTATCACAATTTCATAAATTGTAAGTGCTCTGAGTCTCTGAAATTCAGACTATTTTTAATTTGGTGCTCAATGGTAAGTTTGAAAATGCTGGCCATGATAAAATGATCAATTTGAAGACTATCTCTTGGTGTTGTTGGCAAAAAGAACAGCTGTTATTATTTCTGATGGAGCATCTACATACTGATAAATCAGTCTATTTTAGCAATAACTTGCAAGTCAGTCTTGCAAGATGGACTACTGTAAGGAGCTGACTGTCCATGAAAAGCTAAATGTTGCCAATGACAGCTGGTCATCAGTTCCTGCAAAATGCCCCGTGCCAGTGTTATCAATATGAGAAAGTGTAAAATTAAAAAGAAAAACAAAACAACAAACCCGAGTGGTTTAGTCTCTCTCTCTTTTTTTTTTTTTTTATTTTAAATTATTCAGTTCAGGTGAATATGTCCAAAATATTTCTTAGGAATGAAATCCCTGACATGGTCCAGTCGTCTATCTACAGCTCTCTGAAGTCTATTTGCATCCCAGCAGAGACCCTACATGTCAGTAAGGGGAATCAGAGGTGTGTGGTTTACAGCAGGTGTTGCAAAGCAACGCACTGCTGTAGTATTGCAGCAAAACATACTCCAGTGGAGTGGGTTTTATTGCAATGCCCAAGATTTCAGACTAGAAAATACACTCCAGGGTCATTAACTGAGATTCAGCACAATACCACACTGGCAGGTATCATTGGCCTTCCACATATTAGTCCCAGATCTTGGGAAAAAAAAAAATATAAGTATAAACTGATCTATACACATATATACAATACACACAGTATACATAATATTTTGATTGAGTAGCACACGATAAGCTCTTAAAAGCTTAGACGTTTGCAAATTTTAAATGCGTGAATGAAGATGTATATAACACATTTATTGTTTCACGTTGCTGAATCAGGCTTAAGGCATGACAGATTGAGCTGTATAAAAAATGAACTTGATTTGTGGAATAATATTCCAAGAACCTTGAACTGAGATGTTTCAGTGAAATATTAATTACTTTCTCAG
Organism: Grantiella picta; assembly: GCA_013397955.1. NCBI lineage: Eukaryota > Metazoa > Chordata > Aves > Passeriformes > Meliphagidae > Grantiella > Grantiella picta. The sequence continues at coordinate 926,488 of VZRM01004507.1, read as the reverse complement.
CACTGGGATGAGAAAATATTATTTTTCACTTTCCCGTTAGAAGTGAATTCAGGGCTCAGTAATTTTTCTGGATCATGGCTTAAATAGAAAACAGAAATCAAACTACAATAATGACAAGTGATCTTCTATCCAGAGTAGAAGCTGTTTCAGGAGCAATATGGAAGAAAACAACTTCCCTCTCTCTGAATATAAATGTGGATTTGGTAAACTATCAATTTACCTCCTAGAGTTTACTTTCCCATGTGCTAAAAGGGTCTAAATTATAATGGTCAACCTTCTGACTCAGAGCTTTAGACTAGCCAGCTGCTAACTCCTATTTTATGAGGCATAGTGCTGTTTAAAGCCTGGCCATGTTGGGATGGCAATTTTCTATCATGAAGTCTGGACTTGTAATAGTCATGTAACTGATTTTGCACCATTATTCACATTATACACATCAATAGTTTTAATACTCATATTTAATGCAATTATTCAATCAAAGTAAATAATTTAGATACCATTACCTGAAAACAGACATGGCATTTAGAATGCCTTATTAGTTTTCCATATGGCTGTATAACCTCTCCTGCCCTTATTCAGCATGCTGTCCTCATACAACTATTGGCTTTACTCAACCACTGAAGAGAACTCAGCTCTTGACCTTGCACAGAGAAGCCCTCAGTGGCTGAACATCTGGATCAGCCTCAGAGAAACAACCTCAAGTTGAAAAAAGCCCAGCAGCAATGAGCATGTCATGGTCTCCCATTATTAAACACAAAATTATACACAAGCACCTTCATTGCTCCATAGAAAAGCTCACAGTGACTGCATGGTCAGTTTTTCTAGCAATTTGTAGAAGGGATTTTGTCCAAAAAAACCCATTTGGTGTTTGGAAGATTGTTCCAGTGTACAGACAGCAGCTGTTCTGCCCAGTACTGAAATTAGCTGGTCTGCATAACTGGTAATTCGCAGGACAGACTGTGTACCTGGCACGGCAGAAGGACTATTAAATACTCCTACCAGGTTAAAAAATATCTTTGCACCACTTTATGCATGCAAAACCCTGGTGGGGTTGGCCTGACCGAAGAACAGGAGTTATCCAGGGAGCAGAAGGGCTGTTCTGGGGACTATTTGCCACCTCTGCTGGACATCAGCTCCCCCTCAGATCTGCCTGCAGAGCTCCACAACACATCAGGCCCTTTCAGGCAGGTAATAAATAAATAAACAAACAAATAAAGAAAAAGTACAACCCAAAACTACCTCTTGAAATCAGAGTGGGGTTTTTATTAACTGATATAGTCAAAGAAATTATTATACTAGTAGTTTTGCTGGAAAATCTTAAAGGATGGTAGCAGGTCAGAGAGCACAAAGAGGTCAAGAGCAGCTGGAGGTAGTAAGCTCTTTCCTGACCTCCTGAGGTTCCTCAGCTGCTTATGTTCTTACTCATTAATGTCAGAGTGGAACCAAAACCTGAATGCTTGCTTGCAGCTCAGTGTTTAATCCCTTCAGCCACATAGCTCCTAGCACGAGCTGAAAATTTGTTTCAGCACCTCAAAGTCTCATATGGCCACTCTTGGTTCTTGCTTATCAGAACAAAGAGAAGCCTCCCTTGTCATGCTGGTATCTTGATATTTCCCCAGGATCAAAAGGTCAGCTAACAACATGACCAGAGAAATTCTGCAGAGGGGCTGTAAAACCCCAGCAGGATAAAGTTAAGACTTTTAAAAACTGCATTAGCTGCTCTCAAAACACGATGAGCTGCAAAACACTATTTAATTTCAGAGCACTGTTCAGTGTGAGTGTAAGAAGGACCAAAGGTTGACCACTTTTGAAAACCCCAACTCAAAATTTTTCCCTGTTGTATTTTAACCCCAAATTTGGCTAACCAAATTTAGCCCTATGGGATAATTTTTTTACATGCAAGGTTGATATCAGGACATCCTCTGGTTTCCTCTGAGTCGAATAGTACTCCTACACAGCATTAATTAATAAATATGGATGACTCATACATATTAGAAGTTCAGTGGACCAGTGTAAATCCACAATCCTCTGGTAATCTCAGGCATACAGTCATTCTTCACCATGGCAGCAACCTATGAAAGGAGCTGTGAAAACCTGAGATAACAAGCCTGTAGGATGGAAGGGGGTGGAAACGTTTCACATAATTTATGACTGATTTTACTGACTTTGCATTTTTGTCAGGTGTATTTGCATAATAAAATGTATTTCAGTGACTTGGGGTAAAGTTGCAGTGCATCATTTGAATAACTTCAGTCTCTGCTGAGAAAAACATCAGAGTCTACCTAGTCTCCCCAAACCCTCCTACCTCTAAAACCAAAACCCCCCAAAAATCAAAACAAAAATAAGAAACAACAGCAACAAAAACACACAAAAAAGCGCAGCAAAAAACCAAACAAACATTACACCCCCCAAAATATAACCTGTGAATGGAAAGTTTTTGCAAAACTCAGAAATAATACACAGATATATGGAAATCAATCATTCCACAATATTTCAGTAAGGAGAAAGTATATGCTATAGGACTCAAACACACATAGATTTGTCAAAGTGAGGGATAAACAAAAGGTGACACCTGTTATGTTTTCTAGACACATTTTACTGTTTTCCTTTCGGGTTTGGAGCTGAGGACCCTGTTGCAAGGTAGAGGGTCATCCCTGCAGATGGGTGCCAAGCACGGAGCATGTTCTTTGAGACACACAGGTATATTTTGCAGCCTCGCAGCCTTGTTAATGAGGGACCAATTTAAGAAATGCATTTATGCCCCAGTGTTGAAAGCAGCGAGGACTTCCACAGGTGCTTCTAGTCAGGTGAACTCACCCTTCCCTTTCACACAAGCCAAAGTATCATCCTTCTGCAGGAAGAAAGAGCCCCAGCTGAACAGCCCAGCACAGGCTGCAGCCAGGGAGCAAGTCCTGCCCTGCACTGGTTTCCTGGTGCACATCCCAGTGCAGAAGGGAGGGGATTGAGCAAGTGCTGGTGCTCATTTGGTGGCAGCAGCTGTGCCTGCCAAAAGCCAGCCTGGTCTCAAAAGATATTTTGCATTGCTTGCCAGGGTAGGATGACAGCCTGAAACTGTGAGTTTAGAAGACCTATTCCTACAATAAAGCCTTGACAACACCCTCAATCACAGGTGCTGCAGAAGGTTTGAGCAGTGAATTTGTGAAGGCAAAATCAGGCACATGTGACACACGGGTTTCCCAAATCAGATGAAGGTACACATTGCCTTCCAGAGCCAAAGCCACCTGAACAGTACAAGACACAAACTCAGAGGCCCCCAAACTCTAAGAAGTTGATTTCAATTCAGCATTTCAGGTCACTCCTTTGTGAAGGAAAGCTGCAGAAGCAGCTGGAAGTATTTTGCCTGACCAGGCTGTTGGCTTTGTTCCTTTCACTAACACTGCTGTCCATGTCTTTGTTCCTAAGTGTGGCAGGTGTTTCACTTGTCTGAATAAATTGGCTGGGAAGGGGGAGGACATGAAAATTGACAGTTTCTAAAAAAACATTCAGGTTCAGGTACAGTGCATTCTTCATAAACATTTAATAAGTAGGGAAATAGGCAGGGAATATTTCAGGCTGAGAAAGACTTAGGGGCTAAAAGGCGAATGTGAAGTGGGATTAAGCAAAGGCTGCAGGAGCTGACTCACACCATGCTTAGCATTACAAGATAGGCATCTTAATCAGAACAGCTAAGGCATTTTTACAACACAATATCAATCCACTCTGTTTTTTTCCTGGAAACCATTTTTATTCAGTCGTGCTGCATGTGAGCAAATCACTCCCTAGCAATTTCTCAGCCTATTTCAATCAGATTTCAAAGAGGAATGAAGGCTTTGGAGATAATGTTTTTCTGTTTATTTCCTTAAATTGGCCATAGGAAGAAGTGAGAAATCCTATAAGTGCCTCTATTAAGGGACAGGCTGGAGAGCACCCTCATATCTGATTAAACATAACAGGATCCACATGAGAGTAAGACTTTATAAACCTTCAAGAGGGGAAAAAAGCTTTCATCACATCTCATAGTGTCACCATTGTGAGAACCAGCATAGCATAAGACATTTCTTACAGAAACTAGTAAGTTTTCTTGGTTCTGGTATTCAGCAAGTACCTTGCTTGAGGTGACTTTGTCTTGTTACACCAAGGTTAAAGTGTGGTTTGAATTCCTGGTAATAAAAGCTTACCACCAACCATAGAGCCAACCTCCCCAGTTCTGTATTTTTCTATTTCTCTCATAGTCTAAATGTCTCAGGAAAAGCCACATTGAAAGCCTTTGATACAGCCTTACAGCAAGAAATCACTGCAACTGAAAAGTCCTTGTAGCATTTCATTAAAGTTATAATTCTTCACAAAATAAAAGGTGTAAACTAAAAGAGGAAAGCAGCACCAATGCATGTCTGCACATATCTGTCACACACTTAATATTTGGTTTGTTGAATCTTTGGTATCCAAACTGTGCCACAGAGAACCCTAACCCATCACTTTTTATCTGAAACAGAGGATTTTTACAGCTCTAAAAGTTTTGTTGTCTCCTTACAGCTCCAAATAAATGCAAGGGTGACTCTTCTGACTCTTTCTGAATGGCAAAAACTGCACTTGAGGCTTCTGCGACATCTTTGCATTTCCAAGAGGTGAGGAAGGCACACTGAAGAGAAAGTAAGCTGGTGGATGGTGTGATAGCCTTCATAAAAGAAAGGAGAGCATTTTTTGGGTGCTGTTTCTTCTTGTGAGATTGTTGGATATGATGGAGATCTGATGTGTGGGGAGTAGGCTTCAGGAGCGGAACTACATGAGCTGAGGTGAATCAAGACCAGATCCATTAATGTGAAAAGGTAAAATCTTTTCCCCATCTCCCACCTTTCCCTTGACTCCCTTATGTTCTCTGTCTCATGCTTTTGCTGTGCTGCTCATTTCATCCAAGCAGAGTCACTGAGCTAGCTGGTCGGGGCAATAGACTCCAGCTCCTGCTAACTGTTGATTCACAACAAAAAATATATCATATGTGAAAAAAACTACTCTCAACCAGTGCCTGGGACTGCTCTGCCACGGTGTCACAGCTGCTGTGGAGGCACTCTGCAGACACCTGTCTTCTCCGTGTCCATGGTCTTTGTGCTGTGAAAAGCATCACTGTCAATTCCTGTTTCTTGGGCACGTGCTTTTACTCCTATGACAATATGTAAAAGTGTGGCAACACAGTGGCCTTTGGTTCCCCAAATGACAGTTTCAGAGAATGGCAATTTACCGATGTTTCACCACTGCACATGTGCTGGGTGTGCTCTGGGCTAGAGAAAGACTCTTGCAGACACACCTATCTCTTAGTTCATGGTTTTCTGGATCCCAATGCATTTAGTCTTAGGCTAGTCATCTCTCCAAGCAATGTCAATTCCATATACAGAAAGAATTAAAACAGCAGGTACGTAGGAAGCCACAAACAGGACAAATCACACATACACTTCATCGTGGAAGCTAGCCTAACTTTGGTGGGACAAATGACCTTCGAGAGGTGCCTTCTGTCCTTCAGCTTCAGGGGAAGTTTGAGTTATTAACTTTGCCAAGATGGTCACATTTTTGAGACATGAAGACAGGTGAATCAAATTTTACTCTGCCAGCCTTCAATCGATCATACATTATAAATATTTGATTACAATATATAACATGGCCCTAAAAGCCATAGGGCAAGAACTTCAGCAGTTATTTACACAGAACTCTAATTTTAACAGACACATTTTTGAGGAACTCAACATAGCAAAGCAATTAAGCATGTGCCTAAATACTTTTAAATGACATTACGTGTTCTCTGCTAGGTCACAGCCACTGTGGTGCAAATATATATTCTTGTCTCAAGTTGTGGGGATTGACAGAAAGTAAAACAGCTGAAATTCTCCTGAATTTGCTTCGCAAAACCAAACAGAACCTGACTAGAAGCAGTGTAGAGATCAAACTCCTGTTTAAAAAAGCATCTAAACAACATCTTCCGTTTCCCAAGTTTTCCACTGCTAACACACATACATACTGTCAAAAAAGGAAATTGGTCACATCTACTTTATACTTTTAGAATTTAAAATCCTTTTGCTATACCATTAGTCAATCTTAATGCATAACTTTTCTTACATTTTTAAATGTCTTGAAAACTTACCCATATAGGGTTTTGTGCCAGCCATAGAGGAAGCTTTTTCTGAGCCTTTCACTATGGTTGCTATGTTAAAGTCAGTGATATGAACATGTCCTGCAATCACACAAAGTAAAAACAGAAGTTAAAATAGCACAGCATACAAATACTCCTCTCTTTATCTAACATTTAAGTGATAATTGAAACACAATTAGAAAGATTTCTAACATTAATGGACACTTAATATTAAATGTTACTCTTAACTAGAAAAATCAAATTGGAAGCAAAGTGATGAAATACTCTTCTTGGGTGTCTGCACTCACTACCTATGTGCAGTACTGGACTGTTTTTGCTGATCACCCCTGAATCTTCTCCCACCATGAGCAAAGTTGAGAACTGGGCCTGTGAGAACCTCACGAAGCTCAGCAAGTCCAAGTGCAAGGTACTTCACCTGGGTGGGGGCAATCTCAGCCATGAGCACAGGCTGGGAGATAACTCACTGAGAGCAGCCCTGCGGAGAAGAACTTGGGGATTCTGGTGGACCAAATCCTGGACATGCCACAGCAGTGTGCACTATCAACCCAGAGGGCCAAGCCTGTCCAGGGCTGCACCAAAAGAGGCACAGCCTGCCGGCTGGGGGAGATGATTCTCCCCTCTTTACTCTGCCCTCGAGAGACTCCACCTGGAGGGCTGTGTCCAGCTCTGGGGTCCTCAGAACAAGAAAGATGTAGACCTGCTGGAGTGGGTCCAGAAGTGGTCACAAAGATGCTCAGAGGGATGGAGCACCTCTGCTGTGCAGACAGCCTGAGGGAAGGGGAATTATTCAGCCTGGAAAAGAGAAGGCTCCAGGGACACCTTAGAGCATCCTTCCAGTATCTACAGGGTGTTTATAAGAAGGAGACAGACTATTTTGATCAAAAATAGTGATAGTAGAAGGGGCAGTGGTTTTATNGGAGCACCTCTGCTGTGCAGACAGCCTGAGGGAAGGGGAATTATTCAGCCTGGAAAAGAGAAGGCTCCAGGGACACCTTAGAGCATCCTTCCAGTATCTACAGGGTGTTTATAAGAAGGAGACAGACTATTTTGATCAAAAATAGTGATAGCACAAGGGGCAGTGGTTTTATACTGAAAGAGGGCAGATTTAGATTCGGTATTAGGAAGAAATTCTTTACTCAGAGGGTGGTGAGACACCGGAACAGGTTGCCCAGGGAAGTTGTGGATGCCCCATTCCTGGCAGTGTTCAAGGCCAGGCTGGATGGGGCTCTGGGCAATCTGGTCTAGTGGAAGGTGTCCCTGCCCACAGCAGGGAGGTTGAATTAGATGGTCTTGAAGGTCTGTTCCAACCTTAATCATTCTGTTATTCTAGGATTCTCTCTGTCTTCTCAGAACAGTAAGTAACAGGCAGAAGCAGAATGTGAAGCTATGTGTGAAATTTGCCTTATCCTCAGCTGCAGCCACCCCTCACATCTCAGGTGACACTGTCTACAATTGCATCCACTACAGCTTACCATCAGCACGAATTTTTCTGAGTCTTCTCAGGGCAGAGGGAGGTGAGAAGAAAAATGGTATTTTTATCACACAATAACTATAAAATTAGATCCATAGTAGCGGAAGATGTTTATGTAATAGGAGCAGGTCTCAAATGATCACCCATTTGACAGTAGGTTGCCAGATGAACAATAAGTGGAAGAAGTCAGCCTAAGGATGTGCTGCCTGACCAGCCAGACAGATGATTTAAACTGAAATAATCAGGCTGAGTGGCCCAAACCTGCAATTACTTTTTTTTCTGGGATATTTTATGATAAGCATAGGTTCAATTGCTCCACCACAGTGAAGTAATAATTGTTAATCCTAGTTTGCCATAGGCAGCTAAACTGAATATTAACCCTGTCTGAAAATCTGCAGACTTTTAATTTGACAAGTCTGTTAGGTTGTGCATCTTTGCTTAAGGACTAGTGTTGTGGAGTGATGCAGATATTATCCTCTCTGTGATTACATCTGGCAAAGCCCTGGAGGACAGGGTAGAGGGGTAGGTATTCCCCAGCTTAGCTCTGCACTCAGATCAGGATTAATATATCATGTATTGAGCTAGACTCCTGAGTGACAAATTTGTGTGTGTGTTTTTTTATCAAGGTCTTGGTCTCATTCAATCCATGGAATGGATCAGGTTTCGGGCACAATGCAATTGTTCAATGAGGGAGGTTGTTATTATGTTTGTTGCCAAAGATGAAAAGAGTGTAACAAATGACTGATGGGTGTTAACCTGGTGCCTGATGGAGGGAGAGCAGTCTCTACAAAATGCTCCAAAAATCCTGCTCAAAGTCCACAGGAAATGTGTCTGCCAACCTCTAATTGTGCAGCTATGCGTGTGTGAGCTGAAATTCTCAGAGGACCCTGGTTTGGCCAGATCTGAGCTGGTGTTAGAGGGGAAAAGGAAGAAGGCACTTCCCACTGCTAAACTTAAGGCTATTTCTCCAAATGGGAAACACGGTAGAAGTTTTCAATGAAATGGTTTGCATGCTTTTCCTCTTTTTTCAAAAAACCTGCTTGCTTTTTATTGACACTTTTTTCCAAAGATGCCCAGACCAGGAAGCCTTCTACACACGGCAGAGTAAAACTGTGAGCCAATGAAAGCCATCCCTTTATAACAGGGGGGATGTGTTAGGCTGCCATAACAAGAATTAGTGTTCACAGCCCAGACTGACATAACAATTCCAAGGTGGTATTCCTACTTCTGGGTGGTTAGAGTGTGGCATATTTGCAGTTTATTTCTGCCACCATAAAACACTGTGGCAGAAGGATTCCTGCAAATGATAACTGAACAGCATAAAGCCTCCTCATGCCAGTAGTTTAAAGCAATTCTATATACACCATAGAATGAAATGCTGCAAGGATCTTGGTAGACTAATACTTTATATTTTTTAACAGATAATATAAATATAAATATAAATGCTATAAATATCAATGTAAACAGAAATAGAAATATATATATAGTTCTGTCACTTAAATGACAGCATTGTAAGTGATGTTCCTTATTAGAGTGCCAGCATGACTGCATCATATCTGTTCTGACTGATCCAAATAGGTGATTTGCAATGAAAATTGCCTCTCCAGCAATGCAATGTTTCCTCTTCCTGTTATTAGATTTCATTTAACAAAACCAAAATAGCATAGTTGTTTTTTGGGTTTTTTTATTAAAAATGCCTTTCTGGAAGGTAAGAGGTGGACTTGAAAGGTAGGTTCTGCATAACTCCTCTCCGTCGTGCTGCCCATACAGCTCCTGTACACGAGGTAGGGCAGAGTTTACTGCTGGAAAAGCTGCCCTGTTTGCTTTTCCCCATCACAGGGCCACTCCACAGCCCCCGGGCTGTCTGCAGGCTGCCTTTGCCTGGTGCTTGAGGGGCTGCTAATTGGTGCTGGAGGGAAAGGAAAGTGCTCTGCAGGCAGAGGAGGCGCCTGGTGGGAGCTGGGGGCATGGAGATGGCTGGGTGTGGGAGAGGGGCAGAGCAGGGGTGAAGCCCCTGTGTCTGTGGGCAGCAGTGGAGGGCAGGAGGGGTGTCAAAGTGGAGCTCTTTCTGCCTGTGCCCAGCACTGAATGATTTCAAGTCTTGTACGCCTAAGGACTTGGGGGGTTTGGGTGTTTTTGTTTGTTTTGGTTTTGTTTGGTTTGGTTTGATTTGGTTTTTTTAAGCTTTTCATTCCTGGTGTGAATATTTCAAGAGACAATTGGACCCCAATTTTCTAAAGAAGTCTTTCTAATCAGCCTCTAAGACATGTTTTTACTGCAACTGCTGTACATAGGAAAGGGAATGTTGCTCTTGTTGCAGTGAATATGTTGGGTACCACCTACTTCATACTGTTTACAAAATTTCTGTTCATGGGGACTTTTTGCCATCTGAACTTCACATCTTGCAGTTGATCTCCCTTTGTAGATATGATTGTGAACAACTAAATGTCAAAGTCTGTACCGTGGTATAATATTAAACTGAGCAGAATGTCAGTGTCGCTTGGATTTAGCTGTTATGAACTCTGAAGCAGAGCAGTGCACAACAGATTCAGCACGCCTAACTAAATTCTAGTATTGCAGGGAAAGAGCTTATTGCTTAAACCCTGGGCTGCATGACCCCATATTTAGAAAGATGATGGTAGAGAGAAGGGAAGAAAAAGCAAATGACCACATTCTTTTAACTCTACAGAGTGGCTTTTCCAAATCATCTCAAAGTGCAGATTTCACATACACTAACACATACACTGGAAACAGAAATTAACTCAGTGGAAATTGTCTCAAAAATTATATTCCTTCAGTCAGCTTCCAGTAAAGGCTTCAACTACCCACAGAACAGTGTATGGCTTTGGAAAGCTTTATGTGATGTAACTTCTATGTCTCAGTTTTCTACATGGCCTGAAATTACAGTATCTGAGGTAAACAGCAAATGATCTGTGTTTGGATTTAATTTTTTTGAGAAAATCATAATGACAATTAGAACAAGTCCTGAAAGTTGGCTGGGGCTGCCTGACTAACATTCAGCAGAGGAGAAGGTACATGACTTCAAACCTCATTGAATTTCTCAGAGTCTGAAACCAAAGGGGTAAATGTGACAGCAGAGAGAGGAAATACTATACTGGAATTAATGCCATCAACTCAGCATGCACCAGAGCTGATTGTAAATCTCAGAACAGTAACATTTTGAAGTACATTCAAACCTGATTTGCTCTCAGAAAGTCAAACCCTATGAAGAATTTAAAAAGCCTCTCTGGGTTCATCTGTACTGTGTATGAGAGCTTAAGCTCACATGCACCTGAACTTGGCATGACTTGGCCATCTGACACTTATTAGGGAGATTGGTAGAAATTGCATGGCTGTAGATGGGTTCAGCAAAGCTGTGCATTTCAAAAATTACGTTGTTGAATGGCCATGTGGGCATCTAAAAGTTTCAGATACACTTTCAAAGTCTAGACAGCTTCAGGTGGATGAATGATGCTGGAAACATTTGTCTTATCAATCAGCATTGGAGGGTTAAACAAGTTTTAGTCCCTGCAAATTGTCTGTGTGTGTAATAAGGAGCAGCCCCAGTGCAGACACACCAGGTACACCTCTAGTGGAGATGTCTCACAGACATCAGTGTACACTAATAATATTGACAGTTCTGGTATTCAGAAGTTAATATTGATATTGCAATTAGTTACTTATGGGTAGGTTTCTTCATCCCATTTTTCGTTTTAATGCCAAGATTGCTCATTGGCTACATCTTTCAATTTTGCTGATAGTTTTCAAATGAAAGCTTACATGTATTCAAGGAAATAATGTTTAAAGGAAAACTTTGATGATCATAAACCAATATAATAATATATAATAAGACACATATAAATGCTAGCTTCAATCAGTTTTGCTCACTCATAAGTAAAATTATGTAACTGAGTAAATTATTACCATCAGACACAAAAATCCAATCTAAGAAACCCACAAAATTTTATAAATGTAAATAGCCCTGTTAAGTCTAAGAGTGAAATATTAGATCTATGATTTCAGATCTAAATGCTTTCATGTCAGTTCTAAACCATTAAAATGAAAGGAATAGAAGAGGAAGCAAAATTCTGTCTTTAAGAGAATTCTGTAATGCTTTTCTCTGGGCAGTACAAATAGTAATAGCTCTCCTGAAACACTGGGTAGTCCCTTTAACTGTCACTGGAATAATTCTGTTTCAGATAGATGTTAGCAGAACAGAGCACTACTACTAAATTTAGAGATTAATTTTAGTCATAAGAGGAAAAGCATTCTGGGAAAGCTGAGAAGGAAACATAAAAAACCCCTATATTGATTGCACTGATTTCCTTAGAGGGACTGATTCTGGTTCAGAGAATGAACCCTGAAACCATCCCTACTTTCTCTCCTCAGAGATGGGATGTGGATCTCTCCAGGAGACCATGCAATCATCCTCTGATAGGGGCTGAACACTATTTTTAACAGCAGGTTATCCCAATCTCATGTACCACTATGCTGCTCATGATCATCATTTATTTCCACTGATGCATCAGAATCTGTGCCCAGCAGTGCAGAGATGTGGCTTTGATGAAAATCATAGGGAAAAATTCAGACTTCCTCTGCCAGAATGATTTTGAATATGTTGTAGATGTTTTTGTGGTTTTTGTTTTTTTTAATTTGTAAATTAGATTGATCACTTTTAAGATAAATCTTCTATTTTCATTACTTCTGTATTCCTGAGGCACGTTCCCTAAGCCATAAATTAAGATAAATTATAGTGAAACTAGTTTTAATGAGCACAAATATCTCTAATATATATTCTTGGTAGAAGAAAACCAAGAACTCTTGGTATTCTTGTGAAGGTCAGTCAATTTAACTGCTTGAGGATGTAAGGTGATGCAAATGGTGTAACGCTAAATTTTGACTTCAACCAGAACAGGTTCCTTCAATGAGGCCAAAGAAATCTAACTCACTGAGATAAAGTCTCAGCCAGAAATGTTGTGCATATCCAATTACATGATACTTTGGGTAAGCATAATTTGCTTAATGAACTGTAAGAAAGACCTAGGGGTAAAGTCAAGCATATAGGAAGCTGTTGTGCCACCTTAGAGGCCACAGGCTAAATTAAAGTTCCTTCCTGTGCACCTGGTTAGGCTCATATTAGGTGAATTTGTTATGCTTACTCTGCAGTCAAACATATTTGTGGTGCATATATTCAGCACATTTTTCCATTAAGTGAAATCTGATGATTTTGTTAAAATGATGTTACTATTTTGCAGATTAATGAGAGTTGTCAGGGATCTTGAGAATAGCTTTCTTCTTGCAAAAGAACTTCTGTGAGTTAAGCCTGAGGCAATTAGCATGGTACAGACACCTGAAACAGACATACTGATATCACCTCATTTAGTGAGTTTAAGTGTGTAGACCATTTTCCTGTCAGGGAATTCCTTCTCCAAACTCCATGAAAGGTCTTTGAGGCTGCTTGAACGTATGAATTGATTTGTTCTGCTGACCAAGGTCTGTGTGCATGTCTGGAGAAGTCTGTTGTTTCACCACTTGTCTGCAGGCGTGCCACGAGGGAGCAATATTCTGCTGCTTTGCAGCAAAGAGGCTATCCATCCCAAATTGTCCAAGCTGTTCATAGATAATTTTGTTGCTGAACAGTTTATAAACACAAAAACCTTTATTTTGCACCACATTGCTCACTCTGGTGTAGGTTCTGCTCTGTGGTGCTTGAATCTCCACAGGAAAGCTCTCCCAAGAAGTTGGTTTTGTGCACTAACTGACCTTGATGAGGGGCAAGGAGGCATAAATGTGACTGTGCTTCAAAGGCTGCCAATCAGAGATCTAACATACTCATACTCATTTTGTGTAGCTGTTGACATCTTTAATTCACCAGGATTTAAAGACTAGATATTTCTATTTCATGCTTGTTTGCTGATACTAGAGTTTTGGGAACATTAACACTTATGGGTCTGAAATGTTAAATTGCTGAAGTTCTAGATGGTTTAAAACTCCAATATTACTTAGCTTTATTATCTTCCATGTTTCCAGGAACAAACTTCAGCTATGCAGAATGTTACCTCTTTAATCAATTTTAAGTTGTATGCCCAGCAGCTCTGCAATGGATTTTGACATAATGACATCGTTGGCATAATTTCAATATTATGTTTTCTCAGAGATTCTCTGCTTTTCATCAATTTCTGAAGTAAACAAAGCACAAGACTTTCCCACAGTAGCAAACACACATCTCCTTTTTCCATTTAGTCATTTTCCTGCATGTACTTCTGTTCTAACTGATAGAAGGTTAATGCTGCCTTTACCTCTATTTCCCATGTTTTCCCTAGGAACTGTTGCAAGAAGATACATGAAATTTTAGCTAAATAGTTCTTAGAGAGAGTATATGTTTAAAATTGAAGTTTAAAGAAATTACCTGCTTTTTTTTTCATATCGTGTCTTTTGTCTTTGAGAACATGGAATTAGTAGCGAAAGTTCAAAGCTGTCTATTGTTGTCTACTCTTTTTTATGCTATTTAAGCCAGAACTACATGTAGATTCACACAAATTGTGCAGTCAAATTTCCAAAATCCTTATCTAGGTTTAGGAAAGTCATTTCAGATATCTCCATGAGAAATAATTTGCTGTGTGGAATTTCTTAGCCCTTCAGAAGTTCTAAAAGAGAAAATAAAGTGCTTGGTACTGTTCTACTGGGAGGCACCTAAAAAGGGGTTATCGTGATTCACAGAATCATGTTAATAAAATAGTAAGTTATTTTTATGGAATGTCCCTGCTGATCTCAATTCATATTAAATCCTTTGTTTTCAGACGTTGAAAGTTTCTGATCCAAACATTTCTTTGGCAATAGGAGGGAAAACTACAAAATCCACAAGGTGTTCTGAGGGAGCTTTCTGAGAAAGTCCAGATCTAGGTAGGAATTCAGCATCTGAGGTTGATTTTCAAAGCATGTCATGAGCCTGCCACTGAGATCTCAGGAATTAGAGATTCTGAGGGAAAGCAGTCAATACTTACCATGTTCATCCAACAGTATGTTGTCAGGTTTTATGTCCCTGGAAAATAAGGAAAGGAAAGCATTACATTTCATACTCCAAGGAAATCTGCAATTTTAAAGTTTTCCCCATTTGGGTATGAGGACTAAATCACTTAAATCATTGCAAAATCAATGAAAACCATAAAATACATAAAGGCAAATGGTTTTTATCTACATCTTTTTGCTTCCCTGAGAAAACATAGAGAAAAGAGGGTCTCTAGGTTTCCACTGATCGTGTGGTTTTTTTTCATATGGTTAGCATTGCCATGGTCCTGGTTTTCAAAATTGTGTGCTTTATTCTTTATAGCAGCAGTAAAAATGAGAAGAAAGATTTGCATCTAGAAGGTGCCTGATTGCTTGAAGGACTCCACATTTGACAGAAGTCATTTAATTGGAAACATAGATGGTTTACCCTGTCTGCCAGACCCCACTAATCTGCCATGCTCACATGCATGGTCACTCACACAGTGCAGATTCCTGTGAGCTGTCTTGTGCTGATTGAGTATGTTCAGCAGCTCTGCTTCTACCCCCAAATGCCCACTTGGCTGTCTGTAACCAAGTACCATGCTGGGGAAAGGAGCTGGGGAAAGGGAGGGATAAGGGAACCTGTAGATTATGACAGGCTGAGGCATCAACTCTATCACTCTTGGCACAAGAGAACCATATGGCCCAGAGAGTTGCACTTTCAGGATTAATTTCCATTGATCTAAATTCATGCTGCTGTGAGGAGAGATGGAAACAACTTTTCCCCACCACTGTCAGGCATTCCCACCCTCTTTATTGATCCAGCTTTATTGCCATTGCTGGGGACCTGTTCAGGGAAAATTCATCTCTTTGCTTTACCTGGTTTGGCTCACCCTGTGGCCTGGTGAGTGTGATGTGGCATTGTGTGGCACTGCCTTGCCACTGGCATCTTGAACTTCATGCCATTTTGAAACTGTTCTTGGTGGGACACTGCCAGAGTGCCAGAGACATCAGTCCACCTTGAGAGAAACCTTTGCCCCTTGGGCTGAATTTTCCACTTGTCTTGAAAGACAAGGAACCATAAACTGGCAAAATAAGCTGTTGAATGTCTGCAAATGAACCCCAAACTCTTCCACCTGTGCAATCTCTTTTAGATAAGGGATGGCTTGATTGTTCCAGTTTAAACATTTCCGGGGAAAGTTTTCTCACAGCGTGCCCGTAAATGGAACAATAAAAAAAGTGAAATATTGCAAAAGGAAAATGTGTTACACCAGAAAGGAAAATGTGTTATACCAGATTTTTTTTTTTTCAAATTTAAATTAGAGAAGGACTTCTAATGTAGAGATTATACAGGAATTAGATTAGCAATAGCAATTATAATATGTATATTGCTCTTATGATATGAGCTGAGTCATCACCTAAATTTCACATCTTTATTGAGAGAAGAAGGAAACCTACACTTTCCCACTTTCCTCAGCATTCTGGGTTCCACACTTTCTAGCCCTTGCTGAGAATTATATGAAATTGTGAAGTATTCTAAGATTATTTTTATAATTTGTGTTATGGCAGCTGGGTAAACATGGGATAAATAAGAAACTAGTATGAATAATTCTCTGCACGTTTGGAAATAATGTAGAACGCATATATATGTGTGTGTGTGTGTAAGGAAAAGGATCT
The DNA here is from genome assembly GCA_013397955.1 of Grantiella picta. Taxonomy (NCBI): domain Eukaryota; kingdom Metazoa; phylum Chordata; class Aves; order Passeriformes; family Meliphagidae; genus Grantiella; species Grantiella picta. The sequence goes on along the minus strand of VZRM01004507.1, from coordinate 910,214 downwards.
CATTATGAATTACTATCTGGAATGGAAATTTAAAATTACACCAGTATTTCAGTGTGAAATTCTTTGTTCTGCACAACTTACAGACTACCTATAACTGCCTGATTCAGTAGCAGTTGTACTTATATGTGTAATATAAGGGAACATCTGTCTTGAGCCTATTTCATCCAAAGTCTTCCAGACTCTGAGTTCTCTTTCCTGTCCTCTGTAATCACTTGGCATATCACTTATCATATAATCTTGCCTTCCCCGATTTCAAATGGGCGAAGTTGTGAGACAAACGGTAGGAATAAATATCTTTATTTACATTATAAAACATAGTTGAGTTTTTTTTTTAATTTGGAATTTTGTGTTTTGTTGCATTTGGTTGAATTATTATAGGAAATTCTATGCAATTCTATGTGTAAAGTTATATCTAATCTCTCAATTGATGAGACAGTTTTTGAAAGAGCTACTGTTCAGATGGTATCTATATTTGCTAGTGACAACATGATCTTTGGTTTTTGATAACCATTTTGTGATAAGAGTTGGACTTATGATTTCCGGTTGAATAGTCTTTGTGCTTGATCCATGACTTGAAAACACAGCAATAACTTTACATAGAAGTAAGTAATTGTTTTGACAGCTGAATTAAATATTTTAAGCTTTTACTTTGCAAATTTTAACAAGCACAAAATTACTCCACACTTCTCACATGGGTGAAAAGGTTGGGGTCATACAGAAGTACATTTGCGTCTTTTTGTGGCTTCTAAAATCAGTGATACATTCAACATCACTCCTAACTCTTTCCCCCAGTTTAAGAAAATTAAGGACTGGAATTATACAGTCATTAGTACTTCACCAAGAATAAAATTGATCAAAAGGAGAAATTTCTCTTTGTGAGCTACTGCCATGTGTATAACAATACAGCACCCAGGGATTGCTCATTACAAGATTGCTCATTACATAATTTTCTATCTTTTTTTTAAGATGAGTTCAAACAATTTGAATATCTGCTATAGTATTGCATCATTAAATAGACTGTACATTTTTATAGCCAGCAGAAAAGACACTGACAAATCCACTTGACAACTGTATGTATCATCAAATATATTATTCTTCACACAGTTTGCATCTGTAATGTTCAGAAAGTTGAGTGGTAAAATTAGATCTGTGCTTATCTTTCCATGACTAATTCAGACAGTGGCTGATACTTGATACAGATGTGCACAAACCATAAAACCTTTCCTGCCTAAGGGATGTTCCCAGCTCTTGGCTCTGCTCATTTTGCTCAGAGGCAGGATGTAGCTCAGGGCAGGCAGCACGGGGTGCATCGCCTTGCACACAGCAGCACAACCCCTCCATCCCTGAGGCAACCCGATAGACTCATAATGCTGCCTCAGACCTCAAACAGGTTATTTTAAACTGCCTCTACAGCTAGTAAAACTCATAGGATAACTTCAGCCAGAAGGTAAACAAGTTTTCTTAAGTAAGACACTGCTTTTTTTGGGATTACATGCCTGGAGACACGTGAGATGCACAGAATCACACGGCAGGTGAGAAGGGCAAGCACAGGGTCATTGTGCAGGGTGAGCCTTCCAGCAGCTCTCTGCTGTGTGCTTGTCCCCAGTTTTAGCGTGCACTGAAAGCTCTGCTCTCCACAGGGAGCTTGCTGAAAGCTCCAAAGACTGCAGAGGAGCAAGGGCTTTACCCTTGCACTGACTGCTCCAGCCAGGGCCAGGGCAGGGAGGGTTCAACAGATTCCAGGGAAACACTTGGCAGGTCCAGGTGCATTGCAAGTTACTGGATATATTCAGAACTGAAGGCTTCTGGAATCTGTTATATTTAGTTCCTCCAAATGCATAATAAATTCACTAAAACACTGTTTCGGTGAATTTAAAAGACAAAGCCTCTTTAGTTAAGCAGTTTAAATTCAAACATAGTATGTAAGTGAAATTCTGTTTTGATTACACATCAATTTTTCAGAAAAAATTTCCCATTAGCAAGCAGGTTCAAACAACAGGGTGTGAAATTCAGCACCTGAACTGCAAGGTTTTTCTGTTATACATATCCCTAGCTAAGAGAATTAATTGAAACACTCATTTCATGATCCAAGTACTTTGAACCAGTTCATAAGAGAAATGGAAGGATTATTGCAGGGAGCACACTCACCACAGTTTGGATTCAGAAGTGCCCTAGGCTTCTCTCTGACCAGTCATGAAACAATGACCAGCAGAGCTACGGCAGCATCCTTGGCATTCATTTCATAAATACAACTTTCTCAGTCTGTACCAATGCTACACCAACTGTTTTTATACGCAGGAAATACAGAGCAACATAGAAAACAGAGTAGAGAAACCTTCAAAGTCTTTGCTCAGTGACAGGGCCCGGCACAACTGATATAACAGCTGGCTCAAGAAACTCACTGGTTCGGACAATTGAGAAAAAAACTGAAAAAAGCCTCACAATTTAATTGCCACTTTTTGATATTGTCTGTGAAACCATTTTTTGATTTCTTCAATTTTCTTCACTATGAATGTCAAAATAAAACTGCCTGAAGGATGAAAGTTGAGTAAGAAAATGCTGCATATAATTTCCAAGTAGGAAAGAATGATTAATAATCGGCTTGTATCTTCTGTAATATCTAGGCTGAGTGTGCATCCCATGCTTGAAAATATTCTCTCTGCATCGAGTAAAACCATTCATGTGGCTCAAATCATGTTCACTGCATATGCCAGTCGGAGTGTCCTCCCTGGAAATGCTCACAACGGTTATAAAGGACTTAGGTTCAAGAATCTGCAGCTTTAATTACCTCTTCCATCGGTTTCTTTCTGATGTTACAAAGTGAAGTAGAAGCAGGTCTCTAAATCAAGAGGTGGAGAAGTCATGCAGTGACAGGTTTCCAAGACCTGACTGGATAAATCCCAAATAACCTGTTCTGATCTGAAGGCTGACCCTGCCTTTGGGAAGATCATTAGACTGGAGGCCTCTAGAGGTCCCTTCCACCCCAAATTAGTCTGAGTCTATGAAAAATAATGTATCCAAGTTCAAAGACTTTCATACTTCCCCTCCTTTTGACTGCAAGGAAGCTCATGAAAGATTGAAGAAACTTGTGAGAGAACTGTATATGTGGAATTTAGTGAGTCTTTGATACAGTCCATACCAGTTGGCAGCTAGTGAGAGCTTCCACCTCTTAAATTCTGTCATGGGGCTTGAATGCTCATGAAGAAAATAGTAGGAATAAAATGCCTATCTTCAGCTCTTGAAATGAGGTTAAAATTGAAATGCCCTGCAGTTCAGCACTGGAGAGGTGTAACAAAATATTTATTAGCTATGTAAGTGGCAAAAGAAAGAGGATTATATCACCTGAAGAGGACTCTGAGAAATCTCAGTGGGAATGACCAAGTCTTGATAAAATTACAGGAATCGTATATCTACATCAATAGGGGAGAATGTAAATTGCCTGGATTAATGACCATAAATAACCCTCCAGAGGTCAGACTTTTGTGTCCCTTATGTAGATTAAATAATTATAGAAGACTGAAAAACATGCAATGATGCCATTTGCTCCAAAGTTTGAAATTCAGTACAATCTCAAAAAAAGTTCATGGGATATGATCAACTGGGATTTCGTAACTTTTTTTCTCCGTTTTTATTGACTGGACTTGAAACATCCATCTACAAAAGAAAGGAGTATCTCTGGTGAATTCAACCATTAGTTGCTCACTTCTCTCAAGAAAAATTGATGGCTGGTTCACTGGCTACCATTTCACACTATAACAATTCTAGGTAGCTTCCAGAAAATGACTGAAAAAAAGATGTTATGCTGTAATTTATAACAAAGTAGGTCCATCAGGTTACATGATTTCTTAGGATCTGTAAGAAGATAGTAAAAAAATAAAAGATCTGGGGAAGGTTAAACAAAGAAATTCCTTGTGAGCAAACAGATTAGATTTCTTAGTTAACAGCAGAGATCTGTAAGACATGATGTGACAAATAATAGTATCTAGATGGTCACCAAAATTTTCTCTTTGCTTTTGGAACATGAATAGGGATTCATACTCCACAAAACCCAAGTGAACTAAACAAACAGGGTTTTAGTTATACAACAGAGAATTAAACTCAAGTTGATTACTACATAAGACATAATTTTGTAAAAATGCTTCAGAGGGTTAAACAAAGATTTAGCTATTGATGTGAATAACAGAACTACCAGCTAGAGTTCCTCCAGCTAGGATTAATCTAATTGATTTAAGAAAGCACTTCTACGGCAAATACAGCCACTGTCTATCCTTCACCTTTTTGAAACACATCCATAATAATAACAAACAAAAGATCTATGCTTTCCCTTAAACCTGTGAGATCTGAAAAACTGTCATTGTCCATCTGTTTTATTCTGCTTTCAAATTTTGCAGCAAACATGCACACCACAGACTTGGTTTCTGCCATGTTTAATTTTGTGATTTTTTTGCTTTTGCCTACATTTTCTCATTTTATCAAAAGGTTTCAAGAGTTTCTAACACAGGGATAGCTGTTTTTTACCAGTCCAAACCGCTTTTTAATATCACCAGATTAAATATTTCCACTTATAACAGCTCTGTATAAGTATAGGTCTGAATTCACAAAGGTAATAACCCCTAACCCTTTATCTGGTATCAGCAAAAATTCAAAGTACATTATTTCAAATTTATGTCTGATATATTTCACTCTTTGCCTTGCTGGCTCAGACCAGGATCTAATATATTATGACATTTCCATTCTCTTGAACTTCTAAACTCCCACAGTACCATATATGAGCATTCCAGTTGATTGCAGTTATGCCAGAATGACTTGTAATAGTGTATTTCCACTTTTTAATGATGATTGGTTTCCCCAAAGTGAAAGTCACTGAGGCTTCAACTGTTCATTAACCAAAGGCAAGTTAAAGTGAAAACTCAGTTCTGTACAAACTGATGAAATGAAGCCTTAGATTTTCAGAAGTAGTTCCTGCCGTTTTTTATTTGACTAGATGGAAGACACATACTTTCATTCAAAGGACAGTATCTAGCACATGAAAAACAGGTGTAACATGCAACAAGGGAGCTTGGAGTGGATATGAAGGAAAACTTCCACCATGGGGAGAGACAAACAGAGTGGCTGTATGGTAACCATGCCTGGAGTTTTTCAAGACAGGACTACAAAAATCCCTGAAGATTGGTCTGGTGTTGTATCTGATCATGCTTTAATCAGAAGGTTGGACTGGAGACCTCCTGAGGTTCCTTCCCACCTGAATTTTGCCTATCACGGTTTATGTTTAGACAAGTTCTGCAGGGAGAAAGGAGGGCTTTCTCCACCCTTCAGGTCAGAGCAGAAGTTAAGTAACTTCCTATGAATGACACCCAGCACTGCAGCCCACAGCCAGCCTCCTCCAAGGCAGTGGTGATGCCCAGGGACAACAAAACTCCAAGGGTCACAAGAAATATTTATCTCAGTCTGGGTATAGTGACCCCATATTTACATGTGAATCACTGAAAATTCATTGGCTGACAGTGGAGGCAGCACATGTCCTTGCAGAATTATAAGGGTTTCTTTTTCCTAAAAGATAGTTTCAATACATCCACAGAGACATTAAATTAGATTGATTTTGCATTCTCATAAGGATGCAAAAGAAGGAGGATTCAGACAATGCCCTTGAGGTCAGAGGAAGGATTACACTGGCTTCAGCAGACATTGTTTCCACTTTAATAAAGGTTTTCTTGTACACTTTTCTCTTTAGTGCTGATAATCCAAGTTGTGTAGGATAAACCTACACAAGTTTAAGGGTTTTTTCTTAATTGTGCAGTTAATATCTAATTAATTATTATCTCATTAAAATAATGACTTTCCTTATGCAGAAAAAGGCGTTAAGATTAATACTAGGTGCATAGCAATTCTTGAAAGCCATAAAAAGGGTAAGGAGTTGGGAAATATAAGTTTCAGCTATGGATTATTCAAGCTCACATGAGACATCATTGGATCAGAGCACTGAAGTGAACAATATAATATATTATAAAGGGTTTTCTCCTGGTTATGGAAAGAAATGTGAACAAATTCTGGTTTTCACAGATAGGGACCTTATTTCCCTCCTATTTGATATTACACTCACAAATAATACAAATGTCCAAGGCGTGCAGTTCATAAAGGAAGTGACCACATACATCGTGAGGTTTTCTTCAGGTGAATTTATTGATGCTTTGGATAAAGGAGAAGTCAATATATATTAGCTACTGCACAGCCAAGAGATTAATTTTGTCAAAGGTGTTTTTCTTCTGTAAGGGCAGCACAGAAATGAGGTGTTTTCCAGAGCTGGAGTGTGCAGGGCACCTACCAGGAGGACTTGATCAAGAAATAGCCTTAATGAAGAATGATACATCTTTTCTTCTTTTTGTCAACACATTATCACTAATTAATAATTTTTTTTTTTGTTCCTGACCAACATCCTTCTCAGTTTCCAGAACTATGGTATTAAAAAAAGATTGTAGTAAGAATCAGAGCTCTTTACTGTTATTTACTACTAGATGAATGGGAATGAAAGACTGACAGCTCCAGACTTCTGATTGCCTGTTCACATACCTCTCACTTAGATATCAGCAGTAATTGCTGCCACTTCCTGTCCTTTAATAAAAAGATCTTCAGAGCCTTCTGTTCCTGCTCAGATGAATGTTGTGACATGACATGTCCCTGTGCATCACTGTAATTTTGAAATGTAAACAATTCAGTAAAACTGAAAAGAAGCTGAGTAGATGAGGTATTAGATTATGTTGTTTTTCTCTGCAATTCCCACTCCTGGAGCTTTAATGCAGAAACAAAAAATTCATAACTACTTCCAACGATTTATCTGGGAGCAAGCACTGATATGCTCCTAATCAGACTCCCATTGTCTAGTCCATTACCAGATTTTGGAGCCTTTTCTTTCTGTGTGACAACAAGACCACTTTCTAGTCTGTATGGAAGATACAGCTGCTGTAATAATTTTGACAAGTGCAAAAGTTCTCACTCATGAAGGCCTCTGAAGGTCTTACCTCTCCCTATGCACCTTCAAAGAGTGTCTGGACACCTGGCTCGAGGCTTGGGATTGTAGTGCCTACTTGTATAAAAACAAGTTACTGTGACGCTGAGTAGGGTGGTGCCTGGAGTTCCTTACTAGTTCAGCACTGTTTTTTACCAGATGTCCATGACAATGTTGGATTTTCTTAGCCCTTGTACTACTCAATTTGATACAGCTCTGAAAATAAAGCTGTCAAAGAAGACACCAAAACATGTTTATTTACAAATGCCTTAACAGGAACAAGCTTGTTATTTTCTAATTTTATCTCCATGTGGAAATATACAAATATGAAAATATCTTCAATACTTTCCTTGTAGCAATAGGTGGCAGTAATGATATCTACATTTGTCTGGATGGCCAGTGGTCTTTGGAAATGCCGTATTTGTCAATTTTAGCTTGGATAAACAGTTGTAGCAGATACTGTTATCCCAGGTTGAAGAAAATTACCTTTTTAAAATAAAGGAATCCTATATCTAACATTTCATATTTCTGGGTATATATAGCCATATAATATTCTTCTTTGGCAAGGTTCAACTTCTGAATTTGCACAGATGCAAAATTAAAATAAAAGTATTAAACACAGAATATTTACATTGTTCTTACTGAATATGTAAAATTGCTTTACCACAGAGGTAATTATATACTGCAATAGCAAGAAAAATAGGCAAAGATTCTTAAATGTTATAAAAGCTGGAAAGATTTGTCCAAAGGAGGCTGTGAATCTGTATTTTGTCTCCTCTGTGCTGCATTGTATTATGTCTGAGAGAATGGGATTGGAAAGTACCACTGCAGCCTGATAAACAGAGCTTTTACATAACAAAGCACAGGCTATATTATCCAGGATTTGTCTTCCAGACACAATGGTTCTTTTTCAACTAAACATTTTCAAGCACAAGCAACTTGCAGGTAATCCATTTTGCCTGAAGGACTCAAAGTAATGACAAATGTGACATTCCTTTGCTAACACTGTTTTCTAGAGTTAACGTTGCATGGACACAGGCCTTGGACTTCCACGCAGATCTGAAGGGAACCTGGAACAGCTGTCAACACTGATGATGCCAGACATCACCACATATCAAAAAAAAAAGCTTCTTCAGCCAAATGCTTTTTCAGATCACGTGGAGGAGTCAGGCAAAATCACCACAGAGCAGTAATTTTTGATAGCCTCACAGCTGAGATTAGATGAGTCTAATATTTTCTGTGTTGTAGTCAAGTATTACTGAGACCCTCTGTGTGAACACAGAAGTAGAAGGTTCAGATCTCTACATATGAATCAGCTTTCAAGAACAGGTGACACCTCTGATAACCATGGGAAGAGCACGACTCATTAGGCATTAACTGGAGTGTGGCATTTGGAAAGAATTATCTGGTGCAGCAGGAAAGTGTATGCATTGCAATGGTGGTGCTTCCTTCTGTGACCCTGTGTAGAGAGCTTTTGACAAGGAATAAGGGAGAATGTACTTGGTGTGTACTCTGCCAGCAAATGCAAGACTATCAGCCTCCTTCCAGTAGAAGGCATAAGCCCTCTTCCAGTTTTCATAGGCAGAAATCCATGTGTGAAACTAAATGAGAGAAGAAATTTATGACATTTGCCCTCTGCCTAAAGACAAATCAGGAGAGCATTGTTACTGATAAGCACATTTGGCTTTATCTGTTGTAAAAAGCTAGCATGATAAGTGTGGTGTTTTGTAATGTCTGAAATTCATATCGCTGCTCCTTTGTTTTTCTCTGCATGAAATATGGAATAGATCCATTCAGATGTATTGCACCACCAAGAGTTTGCTCAGCTTATCAGACAAATTCAAAAAGAAAATATACAGAATTCCAAGCATACAGGTGTGCTTGTCAGCCACTGTTCATGGTGTGTAATTACTGTATAATAGCTTTAACATTTACCTTATACCCTCTACCAACTTCTATACCTAAAAGTTCATGCACCACCTGCTAGAACAACAGTATCCACAATAATATTATCCCATTATTTAACAGCTGTTTCCTTTATCTATACCATAGTGCAACCAATTACAGTCAGCATGGTTGCAGTGGCATGGCAACTGAAGTGTGGTTCAGCACGGTGCACTTCATGTGCAGGCCAAGGAAAGAGACAGCATCTTCTGAAGGTTTCAGGTTTTCAGCAAGTGCCCAGGCTCAATGCAGCAGTGAAACTTCCCAATAAGGGCATTTTCTGCTGACCCAAGTTTCAGCAGTACAGTGCAGCAGGGAGAAGGGCTGCAGACCAGCAAACAGGAAACAACCACATGAGGTTGTGCTGTTCACTGACCTGAAGTCCCAAATCACCCTCACCACTGTCAGCTGGCTTGTGCCTATGACATGGGTACAAGTATTTGGACCTTTATTCCTCAAACTGACCACCTCACATCCCATAAGAAGCACAACCAGAACAATATCAACAAGAGCATGAGCAATGTCTTCCACAGACAAGTGAACTTTGATGTCCTGCATATGCTTCCCCTCTGGGTTGCTTTATAGATTTAATGTGTGCAAAAGTTAGCTGTGGTAGACCAGGATGGGAAGTGCAGAGTCTGTGCTTGAAAAGAAAATTATATTTCATAAATGATTAAAAAACTGACCTGCTACTACCTGAAACGTCAGTAGGATGTCCCATGACATTTTTCTATGTTGAGCTTAACGTATCTTTGGAAGCAGTGCAGTAAATTATTTTTAAGAATAACTTTGTATGCTTTTAAGAAGGAACATTTGCAAACAAACTCACCGAGCAATAAATATGTGTATTACTGCAGATTGCTGTTTAGAATAGATGGAACATGACAGGCAACATTTGACCCAAACCCAACTCCTATTTCAGTACACCACCCTTCCAAGAAATTTCTCTATTCTAAGCAATGTCAACAACATATTACTTGTTGCATGAAATCAAACAGCCAAGTATTCTAACTCCTCTTGAGGAATCTGGATAAGGAATTATATATTTGCAATATTGTTTGAGACCACAGACTGTAGTGCCAACATCCTGGTTAACTGGATTACTAGGCAAGAATATAGCAGGGTTGAAGGTGAGTTTAAACTACACTTTGTGCAGAGAAACTGCTGTGACAGTAACTACTTGCACTAAAATGATTATAAGGGTTATTCTTGCTATTTATTCAAGTGAAAATAGATATGGGATTCTGCTCTCAGGTTAAGACACTTGGATTAAGTTCTATTGTGAATTAGGCATCTATATACCCATTTATAGTCAACAGATGTATAAACAACACAGTCACTGGAGTGTAGAAGCCATTCAAATGACTGTCTATTTTTAGACCAACTGAAAGCTTTATAGATTCTGTAGCTGTGTTAGCTAGATTGGCTTGTTTGGACAAACAACTAAAAAATTATAGACTCATCATTTAGATCTTGAAGTACTGTAGACTAAGTTTTTAAAAACATAAGAAAAATCTTGCATGTTGTGTGGAATTATGAAAACAACTGGGGATGTTCTCAAGTCAAATTGTTGTAAGGTGTTATCACAGAAGTGCAGGCAGGTGTTTAAGCCTCTTGCAGGAGTCACGCTTCGGGTGCTCATTGTCTTGTTTTACGTCATCTCACACCACGAACAACGCAGCCCTTCATACATGATTAATTGTGCTGTGTTTAAAACACCTTGCACACTTAAGAACTTTCTTAGTTGCTGCCCATCAAATAAAACATCCTCCTCATTTGCAGCATGAGCCCTCTGAGGCTCTGTATTTCCTTCTATCTTTGTGAGGCTTAGAGGGAGATGTCTGTGGAAGGAGACCGGTGGTTCCTTGCTGCCCTCCAGGCAGGTGGACATCACAAGCTCAGCTGTTTGTGGTGTGCAAAGAACCTGACACTGCCACACAGAGGTGCTTTTGTACAACTGGAGCCACATTTTAGCTAGGGGAGTTAACATCTCCTCTGATCTAGGGAAACTGGTGACCAAGAGTTTCATACGAGGGAACAACTCTGACTGAGCTCATTAACTGAAGAGTAACACTGGTCTGATGAATAGGTTAAAAAATTTAGACAACTAAGTCTTAATAATTCCATTTCTCAGCTGTAGATCTCATATTCTATTCCTTTTTGACACAGTCTTTTCCAAAAGCAAATATTAAACAATAATGATAGGATAGAAGACTGTTTGCAGGAAATGTACCTCGTTAAGTATATGCTCATAATTCTTAGTTTCAGCAGCAGAGGTACTCTGGGACTCAGGGAAATAAGCTGGTACTTTAATTAGTGTTAACTCTCTTTACATATGTAAGTGCATTTGTTTGCACTGGGGTGCATCTGTAAAGTGTTTCTGTGGCTGAGGAGATTTGCCGAAGAGACTTGAAGGAGAACCACCAGGGGAAAATTCTGCAGCATCTCAAAACAAGAGGCAAGCTGTGACTCTCTGTGGGTTTTAAAGGCAGAACTCTAGATAACTAATACATTTAATTAGCATAAAAGCTCAGAAATGCAGCACCCTGGCAATAGGTTTTCCACTCAGCAAGTCTGATTGACTATATTAGAAATTGTTAATTATTATTGAAAATACATAAATTCTTTTTTATTGGATAGCATTCAAAATAGACCTCTGACACTCATAGAGTTGTCCTGTTGAACTGATATTTTTAACGAAGACCATATCTTAATTATTGTAGCAACTTGAGAGAGAAACACAGGAGATATAGAACTGCATTTCCCCTCATAATCACCTTTTTTAGAAATACACAGAGAAATTAATCTTTACGTCTGTGTATTAATTTTTATCTGCAGAGCTCTGAGCAGAGGTTTTCACAGCTGGCATGTAAAGCTTTTTGACCCCCATGTTGACAAAGAAAGACGTACTCAAAACCACTCAGCCTTCACTAAATCTTATCCCACTGACCTGGAATTCACATGCTGCCACCAAGCCCCTATTTCCTCTTACTGCACCCCTGTGTTCAATTTCTCTGGCCACTCCCAACTTTGGCTTTTAGGGTCTGACTCTTTCCATAGCAGTTTTTTCTTGCCCACATCCTACACCACACTCTGCACTCCCTGGTCTTTTCCTCAGCCATCCTAGCCCCACTCTGGACATCTCCACCGCTCTTGATGCAGTTAGATGATGTCCTTTTTTTTGGTGCCCTCAAATCCATCTACCTTACCATCAATTTCTCTTTTATCGCTACTGTCTCTCCAAAGAGTACCTGCCCAAAATATTGCAATTTAAACTCAGACTGATTGCAAAGACATTATCTGAGTACAGAAAGAGGGCCCACAGCTTTGTCATAAAACACTCACATTTGCCTTCTGATGTATCGGTGTCCATAATTAAAACCCCAAACCTTAAGATAATGTGACATGCAAACTAAGAATACCACTGAAATAAACCATGAGTCTATAAAATGATTAGACACAGAATAGTCACCCACTGTGAATGAAAAAAAATGCTCCAGTTTTGTATTGTTTTCTTAGGCTAAAAAGGAACTCCTCTACATTTAGAACACTACCAAAGTTTCATGTTTATAACAAGATGAAGAGATAAATGTCTGAATAAAAGTGGGTAGCCACTGTATAGGAGCTATTTCTCATTCTGATTAGTCAGACTGTAGAGATGATTTTCATCATCACTGTAAAGAATGACCCAATTCATCTGAACCCAGTTTAATAAATTTTGATCTATTGAGTGTGTACTGCCTACCAAGTGCTGTTCCCACCTGGCAAGGTCCCAGTTTGGTATCATATTTTAAGGTCTTTCCCTGCTGACAGCATTTCTGCATGTGCAAGAGCACCACAACTGCTGAATTGTAGGCTTGCCTTGCCTCTGCTGCAGGAAAGCACAATTATCCACACTGCATTATCCTGGGAGATTCCCCCGGGATAAATGTAAGCTGTGTATGCACACAGTGGGAGAAGCAGAGGCTCATCAGTAGCACTGTCTGTCATACAGCATCAAAGCTTGGAGCTGCTGTGCTTTCTCCTCTCTAAAACCCATCCAGGAGAGTTGGGACAGGATTTTACAGAGAATATAGGAATGTTTGAAAATAACCTTGAGGGAGTGCCCTGAGGAATATCCAAGGAGAGGTATAGAGAATAAATGCAAGAGGAAAAAAATTGAAAAGGTGACTTCAGCATAACAAATCCGATGGCGATTTTTATCTTAATTGCAGTCCCTGCCCACAAGATGATTTACTTTGAAAGAAGAAACTGTCAGATGTTCACAATTACAACTCTCATTCTTTCTCATCTCTAGGTATATCTGTGAAGTCAAAAGTTGTATGAAGGAGACCACATCTCATGTGAAATATTAAAGCTGTACTGAAAGCTGCTGAATGCATTTCATGAAGGAAGTTCAAATTGCAATATTGATTAAGGAAATGTGTTCTGCCATACCATGAACAGCTCACTCAACTCCTGAGATACAGAAGACTACTGCAGGCATGAAGAAAACAAGTAAACGTGCACTTCCTTCTCAAGTCCTTTTTATTTTGCCATATATTAAAAAAACCCTTCAATTGTAAGGAAATCTCCAAGGGATTGATAGAATACTTTATGTATGTGTTGCTCATCCAAGCTGAAAAAAAATGTTGCCACCACTGAAGCAGAAACAGCAGAAAGAAACAATTGTCCATATGCTGCTCTTGTTTCATACTTTGCTCTGCATGAAATTTACAGTCCTTTTCCATATTCCCTTCCCCATCTACATACTTTAATCAAAAATTTTAAATTTCTTCACTGACTACAAAAAAATAAAAGACTCAAGCAAACTGCATGCAAATCTGCCATTTTAGTGGAGAGAATATGCCTGCTCAGAGTCATGGTGTTGTGAAATTTCCAAGACACAGAGATAAGAATACTTATAACATTAACACTAAAGCTTTGGGAAAAAAGGGATTGATGTTGTATCACCGATGGTTAGCTCTTGTTCTCTCCTCTATTAGTTAGTACTTCACATCATTGCTCATTTGATCTCTCTGGATCAGCCTTTCCTCTACTTCCAGATGCATGGAGGGGTTGGGGTAGGAGGTGGAAGCTCACAAAAGCAAGGTACACCAGGCACTGCCACATGAGACAGTGGATATTGTTATGCCTCTGTAGAAGGTGTGCCTAATCATTTAAATTACTTAGTAAAAATTATTTTCATGTAGTTATTAATACTCTTGATTATTATATTTAGCATAACAGTATCAACATACTATTAATATGGTGGTCTTTGCTAGCATAAATCAGTTGGGAGCAGAAACCTATGCTAAAATCACTTGAAGCTTTAAAGCAACACCAAGAAAATTGTAATGGATTTCTGTGACAGAAAGGCATCTCTGATAACTGGCCACAAAGAAATTAGCAATACGCTACAGCAGAAAACTGGCATTAACCAGATCCGATTTGTGGATGGAGACCTGAGATAATATTGAATATAAAGCTCTGCTTGAGTTCTTTCAGCATCTTCTGCTTCAGTGTCTGAATGTCTAAAAATGATTCATGATCAAAATTTTAATACGGAGGAGTGGGAGAAGGACGGAAACAAAGCATTTAATTTCATTATCCATCAATAGGATGCTAAATTATGGAGATGAGGGATATGTAGCATTTTAATACACATTATGTGCCCTACAGACTTCTTTTCCTAAAAGAGTAGGTTAATGTAAACGGATAGTTAAAGAAAACCAGGAAGGGAAAAGCAGCAACACAGACAGGTCCTGGCAGCTGATTTGAGTGGGGGTGCAACCAATGTGTGTTTGTGGTGTATACAGCACAATTGTTGATTTTGTTATTGATTGCTTCTCTGTTTAAAAAAGGCACCCAAACAAGCTTTTATATGATCTAGACATAAAGGAGTGTATGTCATGCATGTAGAAGAAAGAGTTAATAATTCTTCTAGAAAGAATTTCCAACAATTTTATCTAAATCATAATTTTTATATATTGATTTAAAGATTTCCCTGGGTCCTCCCCCACTTCATTGTAATGTAGCTGCATCCGACCAAATAAACTTGAGAAGTCTCTAAAATCACAATGCCATCACTGTGGACTTACACGTCTAGATCATATCTACATTTGTCTGTGTGTCTGATTTTAAACAGAGAAGCAATCAATAAGAAAACCAAGTATTGTGCTGTGTACAGCCCAAGCACACTTAAGATGGCCTTGAGTTAGGTTATCTTTGGCCACTAGGTTTGTTACTTAATGCAAGATGGTTGGCCAAACTCAGTCTAGATCAGATGTTCCATCTCCTACCATTGACCAGACATGTGAACTGTAAATGATCTAGGGCTTGTGAGGTGAGTTTTCCTTGGCTAAACAAAATATTTCACATAAGCACATTCCTACAATGTTACAATAATGAGAGAAGGAAGATGAAAGAAAGGGCTAAGAGGCAACTCCACCTACTTTTCAAGTGATTGAAAACTGTAAGGAAACAACCAATTCCCTGCTGGTTTCAGTGAGGGTCTCTCAGCCATGGAGTATCATGTACCTCAGTGTTCCCTGTGTCTCTTTCCCAATACTGCCTGTTTTACTTCATTAGTATTTTTGTCTCTGTCTATTGAAATCTCAGTATATTTCCAAACCAGCTTCATTTATTAGCAGTATCTCATCTGGTATATCAAATAACTTTTTCTGTAGCTAAACAGAAGTAAAATTAATTTGTTCTTGTAGGGAGAGAACTCCGTTCAGAAGTTGAAAGGCTTGTTCTCTGCATATTTGTATTTTGTGATATCTAATTCTTTGTTAAGTGCATGACTAAAATTTAAATACCCTTTGTGCCTAGAATTTGTGAATCACTTTTTTCTTTCATCAGTGCTGGCTCATAAGTATTCAGTAGATTTTCAGGGCTTTATGGTCTGCATGGTGATTCTTTTTTGACTGGTTTTGATATGTTTTCTGATTTACTTCATTTACATAGCTCATTGCTCAGTTCCTGTAATTTGTCCTTGGAACTGCACTTGTTTAAAGAACAAAATACAGTGCCAAGGAAGAGACATGGCAATATGAACTAAGAAAATTCAGTGGACAAGCCTCTTGACCTGCTATGATCTTTGATACTGCTTATGAATAGTAGTTGTATGATGATTATTTTTTCCCTAGTTCATCTATTTCAGACCCTATTACATTTTTTCTTCTTCTACACACACTTTCCAGAAAGTAAAAGACTATTAGTATGAGCAGAAATCTGTAAGGAACTGTGCTTTATTTAGTATGTCCAGCTAAATCTCAGGTTGGCGCTATTCTGCCTGTGACACCTGTGAAAAACGAGGGGCAAATTTTCCATTTTCAAGTAATTTTCAAACCTATTTATCACTTACACACTAAATGGAAAATGCTATGAAGGGAACACTTCTAAGTAGAGCTTGTTCTTTTGCTGTATGTTATCACAAGTGAGAAAGGGAAGGCCCATTTTAAAGAACTGTCTAACCTTTAGGTGTATTATCTTATTTCACCAGACCGTTGGACACCTTGAAAGGCTCAATGATAATGAACAAACAGGTCCAGGGCTGAGCAAAGAGTAAATCTTGTCTGGCTGGTAGCAGCAAAACACCCTTACCCTGATCATCTGGCAGAGGAAAATACAGTGCTCAGTTTGCCAGCATATCCCATTAGCTTTTGCCCACCCTGCACTGCCATTGAGTTACTCAGAGCTGGAATAACTCCTGGTGCTACTCTCCATTGGAAGCAGAACTTGGAGGAATGGAAAACAGACTGGTGATCACAGTAGCCACACAGCACAGACCTGCCAAGCCAGGCTGATTCCAGTCATATTGTGCTCAACCAAAATTTTATGTATGCTTAATATGTGTACACATACACACATGAATGGTTTTGCATTAAAAAAACCCCACTGAAATAAAAGTGTCCTGGGCATGCAGATCAAACAGCTAGTCCAGTATCCCAAAATTGTGCTGGAAGGTTACTGCAATTTCCATTCCAGACATCTGCCACATCCAGCCTCTTCTCCAAGCAGATGAAAACCAATAGAGCCAGACAATGGTGAAAAGTTGAGAGGGCCATGCCATTAACACTTGGCCCTTAAAAAGAGAAAATGTGATTTTTTCAGCATGAGTGTTTTACCAGGGCAGCAGCCCCAGCTTTGCAGGGCCAGCACTGCTCCCAGCCAAGGCTGTAGCTGCAAAAGCATCCTGGAAGAGTCAACACTGCAGCTACTGCCAGAAGAACTGCCTGAATGGAAATGGGCAGCCTACTTTGGTGAGAAGGCAGGTGGTTTTATTGAAATGTATGAACAGCAACATTTGTGAAAGGAGGAGGTTGAGTTACTCATGGCTGAAATAAGTTTATTCAGCCTTTGATGGGAAAACTTTCGTCCAATACATTATTCACTGGCATTATACAACCAGTTCTGGAAAGAATGTGTTTAGTCATACCATCTTGAAATTGCAGAATGCTGGATTTGATCCAAGATTTGAGAATGTTTGAGATCATGTATACTGTAAGAACCCTTTCTCTGTGTACTGGGACCCAAGGGTCTGTAAGAAACACCACTCATCCAGCTTTAAAATAAATACTTCTTCATGTAAGAAATGAGGATAAAATATAATTATAGCAGGGCTGTGAGAAAATAAGGTTTTTTGGTGTAACTATTACCTGTGACCAACAATCTCAGTATTAAGCTAGCTGCTGTGTAAGTTAAGTGAAGAATTTACCCAGAATGGTCTTCAAATAATAGCTTGAAACTTAAGTCTTTTCTTTTTAAAGTTTTTATAATTCTGGGTGAACATCCTTGTAAAGGCAAACATTTACAATAGAGAAGCGAGACACAGCGCAGCATTCATTATTGTGCCATAATAAATAAATCCACTATTGCAGAATTATGCATGACAAATTTAGATTTTATACACATGGATGTGATTAATAAAAATTGCAAGTTTCATAAATACCTCAGGACAGTACTGAGTTTTACTCTATTTATGGCTAAACTTGTCCCTGCAGTCCCAATAGTCCTATTGCTGAAATGATTGCCACATTCAAAGTACACCACTAACCACATCAGCAAACACAGAGGCATCGCAAGGCATCTCCAAGGGAACTGGCATAGTACTGATCTGTACCCTTCTGCCTCCATTCGTACATGCCTGGTGATTCTCGTCCCCTTCAGTGCCATTTCCTTCTGTAGCAACAAGTTAACCTAGGAAAACCCATTCTGTCATGTTGCTGGATGCAATAGTAATGGAAACCTGAACACATTTCATATACATCCGTAACCATTAGGAGGAGTTAAGCTCCTGATTCACACCCTGTATTTTCAGTTCTTTATGATACCTCAATTTGAAAATCCACCTACCCAGTCTGATAAATCGTCTGACTATTCTTTCTTTGTAGCCAAGACAAAATTTAGTAGCAGGCTCTCTCAATGACTCTCTGACTTACTAACATTTTTTTTCCCTTTTGCTGCCAATACATGCATTTTAAAATGAAAGATCTAATACAGTTTTGTAGGTTAGCATGTGAATGTTGACTGGAAGCAATTGGTAACAACGATATTGCTGAGGTCTGCTACCACAACATACAACCACCAAGCAGATCACTGATTTAATCTCCAAATGAGATGGTGTGTTTGCAGTGATAAAGGAATGACTAGATGTCTCCTCACTGTGCATCACTGCTGGCTCTGCTCCTGAACCAATTTAAGTCAGCATTGTGCTCTTGATGCCAGATATGCTACAGAGATTTAAGGCAGCTGAAGATCCATCCCACAGACTGCTGTTCCAGGTGGTGCTGAGATAGAAGGCAGAATGTTCTGGGATTTACCTTGCTTAATAACGTGTTCACTGGTGTGTGGCCCACTTGTGATTTTGCAGTAACTGGTGAGCAGATGAGAGGCAAAAGGCTCCTTGTGCCACAGTTGGGTAATTTGGGAAGTAGTGAAATGGGACAGACACACTCAGATCTCAGGTCTGCCAGCTTCAAAATAAACAGTTCTTCTATAACACAATGGAGTCCTGAACCAGATCCCTAAACAACAATTCTAGCTAACCAGTCAGTGAGACTCGCTGCAGCTTGAGAGAGCTATTTTGACTCATCTCTTTTCGTGAAAACTTTTGGTGTGGAGTGAAAGCAAAAACCAAACACCAGAACTTGCCCCCAAATGGAGCCAACAACCAGCTCCATGCCTTCCACCACCTCAGTGCAAATCAGCAAGTGTTGAACCACTACGACTCAAACAGAAAAATAAGTCAGGTGTTTACCTGCCATGATTAAGCAATACAGAAGAGATCAAAGTGTCATGCCCAGGTTCATTATGGGGCCATGACAAGGCAGACACTGTCACAAAAAACCATGAACAACCACAATGACTTCAATCCTTCTTTCAAGCCATCTCTCACCTTTCACAGGCTTTTCTGTGAAACATATTTAAGCTACAGACTTCTAGCAAAATACAAGTTTTGATTACAAACTCGATTGTCTCATGAATATTTTGCCAGCCTATTTGCATAAAAGATCTCATCAATTTGTTTTTCACCAAGAACATTCCTTAAGGCATTAGAAACAAAGGTCAGCTGTAATTCTGAGCTCCACTTTCAAAATACTCACTTAAGATAGAAAATTTATGCAAAATACATGGAAATGTACTAAAACAGAAACAGTGCACAGCATTTTCTTGAAAGTTTTATTATATTTGGAGTTTTAATTGCAAGCAAAATGAAGTGTCACAATGTTTACTGGAATTGCAAGCAAAAACAAGTGTTGCAATGTTTATTGGAATTTTGTCTTGCACAGTTTCAGTAACAGAATACCCACCTACCATTGCATCTCTTCTCAGGGAGATTTCATGCTGACCATTCCTCCTCAGAAAGTCAGACCATACTTTTCATTTGATCTTTCTCGCAAAATCATGAGGTAGCACTGGCAGGTGGATGGGATGAAATTCTCAAGCAATATATTTGAAGGAATTTGTTTATACTGGACTTTGGCAGATCTATGGCACAGCTTAGTTTAGTTTGGTCTCTGAAAGTCACATCCAGGTTTTGTAACAAACAAAACTTTATTTTTGCATTGATGCCACTCTAAATCAGGAAAGATAACCCTGAATTTAGCCTAAAAAAAGAGTAGAATAAAGGTTCAAGCCCATAATATCATAATTTCATAGTTGTTGTATTAACATAAAAAGAGAAGTTATTCCTGCTGCTTCAGTGAAATGCCAAAATGTTTAAGGAAAACAAACAGACCCTGATATTTGACACCGTTTTTGAAGTGAATAATACTATCTTTGCTTCTCTATGGCATAAAACCTAACAGATTGCTGTAATATAAAAAGTGAAAAAAGGATGCAGTATCTATCATTATTCCAATTTGTTTGTACTATTATTCCTACTTCCCCACCTCTCTTCCTTCCGACCTTCATTCAGATGGTGTAAGTAAACAAATTATTCTCAGCTTTAGGTTCTACAACCATTCCCTGATGTTGTTGTGGAAAGCTCTTGTACTGGATTACAATGTTTTTGTGTTCAGTAACATTGGGGCACTGGAGAATTAAAAATAAATTAAAAGCAATCAGGATGTTGTTATGGGTTGTATTTAGCATTTAAAGACCATAGTGAAAAATTTACATCATGGTATGAGATCAGAAGGAGAAAAGGACAGTATGAGAAGGATGCAAGGCTACTGAATGGCTGTGGACAGAAAAAAAGCACTTTAAAATAGCGTTTTCAGAGCCAAATTCCATCCTTGAATATCAGTGGAAACTTTTCAGAGGTTTTGAACAAACAGAACTATGAAATCAGATATGTGATGAAATTCCTCTGCTCTGCCATAAGCCAGCAGCCCATTCCTCAAATGAAATCCACTCACCTGTGGATGATGTGGTATCTCTGCAAATAATCCAAGGAAAGCGCCAGCTCACAAATGTACAGTTTAACAGTTCCTTCATTAAAGTGGACATTCTGCTGCAAATGATAACGCAGGTCACCTCCGAGTAAGAGATCAACCACCATGAACATGTCTTCTTCATCTTGAAAGGAATACCTGGAAGAAAGAGTTACAGCTGAGATCTCAGGGCAGATGATGTAGTCACAGCCGTGCCTTGGGGTGGTTCTCAAGGAGATCCTGGTAAGTTCCTGATTTGCTCAAAAGGTATGCACAGGAAGTCATTCTCACTACTGTGTTCCAATCCTGCAAACAGGCTTTGATTGTGGTGGGACTCTGCATATTTAAACGAGGTGCTTCAACCCCAGTGACAACTAAGCACCATGCAGATGCTGCTCACTGCTCTTCCCCATAGTGGTTGGGGAGAATCAGAAAAAAGTAAAAACGTGTGGGTTGAAATAGGAACAGTTTACTTTGGAAAAAAAGTAAAGTATAATATCTGTACAAATGATAAAACCATTAATATTTGCAATGAAAAGGAGAGAAAGAAATAAAACCTGAGAAAAACGAGTGATGCACAGCACCAGTGCTCACCACCCCCTGTATGATGTCAAACCTGTCGCCCAGCAGTGATCAGCCCTTCCCATCCAGATCCCCCAGTTTATATGAGCATGATACTTTATGGTGTGGAATATCCCTTTGCACAGTCCAGATCAGCTGTCCCAGCTGTACTCCCTCCCAGCTCCTTGTGCAGCTCCTCAAGGCAGAGCATGAAAGGTCTTGGACTCAGGGTGAGCACTACTGAGCAACAGCCAAAACATCAGAGTGTTACCAACATTATTCTCATCCTGAATCCAAAACACAGCATTGCTCTGATAAGAAGGAAACCAATTTTATCCCAGCTGAAACCAGGACACAAAGGCAAGCAGAGCTTGAACTACTGCCATAATACTGTCCTATTTTAAACATGGATTAACACCTGAATGTTGCTAAGAGTATTTAAAATACCTTTAAGGTTTTTACATTCTTAAATAACCATACACTCATTCAGGTGACAAAATGGCTTACAAAATACTACCAATAAAATGGAAGGCCTTGAAACACACTTGGTATTCACACACATACAACTCTAGTTCAGTGCTTATGGAAAGTATCTTGGCAGCATTGAGAGCTCCTGTCCCAGGGGTATTTTCCAGATTCAATAAATATACACAATGTTCTATTAGCCGAGTATTTTTTATAGCTTGCAGCGTAGGTCCAAATTCAATACGGAATAAAACTGCATTTTTACTGCCTAACAATACATATTTTCTTCAGTCAGCAACTTATATCTTATAAAATGAGAGAGTCTTCATGGTTACTGACTGAATTCTTCTGGACCGTTTCCCAGAACTGCCTGCTGAATACTCTGAGGACCAAATTTTGATCTGATTTAAATCCTGTAAATCCAAATGTGTAGCCAGTCAATGTACAGTACATATATATATATACACACACACACACATATATAATGCTTGGGCAAACAGGAACTTCCATGTGTTTCTACTTACCTTGGCGGTGCTGCCACTGCTCTGGTTTTTTGCAGTCTGAATGAGCTGACAGAAACTCTCTGGATTTTGTTTTTGAACACAACTGTATAAGATACAGTTTTTTTAATTTTCCCAAATGGGGAATGGTAAATATCTTATTTCTGATGCGAAATCACTGTTTTCTTTGAATTGTTTTGGAATTAATTTTGCTGTAAAGTTATACAATCATACCAAATATATATTAAACACTGAGAGGTGATCCACAATGATAGTGCCTCTTCCAGCACCTTTTCTCTCATGAGGTGTGTAATATATGCTGGCTGAAGATGTGATTCAGTTCTCCTGAACTGTAAAATTTATGCCAAGGAAATGAAACAGAGTGGGCTTCCAGAAAATCTGTGCACACCCTCCCCCCAGAGGCAGAAAAGTCTATATTAGATTATTTTAATTGACAGTTACGTACAGTTTCACTTTCATTCCCAGGCTTGCACTTACTGAAATGAGGCACTGCTTAGGGGTTGTCACAGATGGTTCATTTTGAATTTAATGTTTGCTATTCTTTCTGAACTCAGTTCTGAGAAGCGACTTTCTCCCATACTCTGCTCTTCTGTTACATTTGTGTGTGACTGCCAAACGCCAGGAGAGGAAAGTAATTTTATTTGCATTAAGCTTACGGCTCAATAAGTCAAACATCTGAAACATAATGGTAAAGTAGGTAGCACATGGTGTCTGCTCACCTCTAGAGAGGCAGAACTTTGTAACACACAAACATAGGTTAAAAAACCAGAAGGCTTCAAATGTATTCAAATTCCTCCAAGTATTGTGCATTGCTGAGCCTGGAGCAATTGCAGAAGCAAAGGTTAAATGTGTAAGATTAAGATTTTTTTTTTTCTTCTTGACACGGCTGTTATTTTAAGTGGAGAAATTGTAGCATTGAGCAGAAGTGGAATCATCATCGTAAAATGGGTTTGGTTGGGAAGGATCTTAAAAATCATCTATTTCCAATTCCCCTGCCATGGACAGGGATACCTTGCACTAGATCACGATATTCAAAGCCCCATCCAAGCCGGCCCTGAACACTTCCAAGGACAGGGAAGCCTCAGTTGCTCTGGGCAACCTCTTCCAGCTCCTCACCACATCCTGAGAAATGCTGACTTTTCCTTTCAGTGACCACTTGAGCCAGGTATAGATTTTGTTTGTTTCCTTTTTATATTATAAAAAAATTAAATTAAAAAAAAAAAGGAAAAAAATATCTCAGATTGAAAACTCCACTTAAATGATAAGTGAAATACTCTGCCTTGTCTGGGACAAAAGAGCACTCCTGGTGTTTAAAATCCTATGATTACATTCAGTAGAAATGGCTCTGATGCAACTCTAGTCTTGAGAGATAAATGCCCTTAGTAATTTTTCAGGCAGAGGGTGAAAGCAGGGTAAAGAGTGACTGCTGTGAACTTGCTTTTAAACTCAATGATTATTCCCTTTTTTGGAAAAATATGAGTCTGTTTCAAGGTGCATGTTCAGTCTGGACAAGAAACCTTTCAGAACTACCCAGAAATAAATGTGAAATCTTGTTCACATCCACATAAATGCTAACACTTCGTGGAACATTATTTTTTTCACCCCAGGCATGTTTTTTGGCTCAGGCACTCTGGTCTTCTGTACTTGTGAGTGGGGAATGGTGGTCCTTTGTCACCTCCCAGGCAAGCTTTGGTGCATCTGTAATTGTTAATGGTTTAAAAGAGAGATCAAACAAAGCTTTACTACAGGGCTGAACCATTCCTGCCTTGGGACTGTCAGGGCCTTGGGCATCTCTGGGAATCCAGGCTGGGATGACAACAGGAGCTGTCAGATTTGCTAATGAATCGTTGGTCTCCTGCTACTGTGCCTTGCCTCTCAGGTGAACACATTAAATGCAATCCCTACAGACATTGCTACAAGGCTTTCAGAAATGGCTGTACCTCTAGAACAGAGTATTTTGAAACAAAACAAACAAAAAACAAAACAAAAAACCAAATAAACAAAACCTTCAATGAAACAAACAAACAAAAAAATCCCAATAATATAAAAACTAAACTGGGAGATATTCAGAAGCATGGCTAACACTTGCACTAGGCAGCCTTCCCTGATAGGACACTTTTCAGATTTGTCTGGGCCACTTTGTCTAAATCATGATTTGCTAAGGTTGGTGTAGGTGATCTTTGAGATCATTCCACCCTGGTATTCTGTGATTCTGTGATCTTTCATGACATGTGGATGGAGCACAGCTCAGTTTTATTTAGATGTTGAAGGTAGAATGATGCACACCAAGACAGAGCTGTTGAGCAGCTATGTATATCCTCTTTGATGTGCTGCTCTTGCACTCAGAGCCACGGCTGGGTTTTGCCATTTGTACTGATACATGTCTGTGGTAACTCTGCCAGAATCGTTGTGTATCCTGGTGTAGTTAAGACATGAGCTGTACAAGCACGGTTTGAAGGAACATCTGCATGGACATGTTCAGTCTATCACCAGATTTTTTCACCCTCTCTAAATTCTATCACACCGGACACACATCATTGTGCTAACCTTACACCTCTTCCCATGGATAATGATATCTTCCCTGCACTGTTGATCCAGTTGGGTCAAACCTTCATGGGTGGTGTTTCTCTGACTGTCCAGATCAGACCACAGTGTGGTTAAGACCATTCCAAGATATTTTCTGGAGGGTAAAGAAGTCCATCCCAATGAAACCATGTGTCTATGCCCTAGAGGAGAGCTTGTGCCTTGCAAAGAGGAGAAGGTCTCTGGAGCTGATAGACACTCCACTACAGAGATGCTGCAGTTCCCAATTTCTAAGCTACTGAATGCAGAGCAGGAGTTTCTCCAGGTTCTGCTGCACAGCTGGGTAAAAAATGGTATTGTCTTCCTCCTGCTCTGTGTTAGCGACTCACAGGACTTTGTACATCAGCCTAGACAAGTTCGGTTTGTCATGGTCACAAACAATCTAGTTCTATCTCTCTCCCTCACACAAATCCAGTATTCTTTCTTGACATAAGAAATTAAGTATTACCTTTATCTTTTTTTCTATTTCAATATTTCAAGAAATAAGAGCTTTTGATTTATTTTATTAGTCTAAGAACTGAAATAGACAAGTGAAATATTGGTCATGGGAGAAAGGAATCTCTCAAAATGTTGTTGAAGGTTGGGGAGGGGCTGATGGCAAATCAGACCAGTGAAGATTAGTTTCTGAGCAAACACTGTAATTTTACTTTTGTAAGCTTCTTATCTGCTCAAAGGTAAATGACATACAAAAGGGTTGATTGGTTTTTGAAGTAAACTCAGAGGTTCTTTGGGATCTTTATGTTAACCACGTAGCTGAGAAATACCTGATGAATGAATTGTAACGTTGTGACTCATATTGAAAATTAATCAGTTGATATTGAATACCAATAGTACATTACTTGCTTACTCTAAAGACAAAATTTTAATCCTCCTTGAAATGAAAGAGTAAATGACTTGAAGTAATAGTACTTGTTTGTTTCTTAAGTAGTGTCATTACCCAGTTATAGGAAAACTGTTTTAATTACAGACCCAGCCTCTGCTTTCTCTTGGTTGAAGAAAAGTTTTAATGTATTAGAATCATCTTTCTCCAAATTAAGATAAAATAATAAAGCCCATAGCAACAGGGAATTGAATTTTTTATTATCTTCAGACTGGAAGATAAACTATTATTGAACACAGTCCTTGATGGAAACAAATTTAAACAAAGCACTCTTTGAATAAGTCATATCTGTTTCCACATTTATATCTGTATATTTGTTTTAATAATATCTAATTTTTGTATTTATATCATATTTGCATTTATTATTTGTAACTCTGTGTCTTCATAAAAGCAGTTACAGATGAATTATTAAGATAATTTACCCCCCTTTCATTCCTTCTTTTTGGTTAACTAGAGTAATTTTTCATTGAAATCCTTACAGTTGAGGCACCCAATATTCATATTTCTTGTTTCGTATGAATTACCTGGGGAAAAGGACATCATGATGGATATTTTCTATATGACTTAAATTAAAAATAAAAAAACACATTAGAAAAATTCCATCATTGAGCCCAAACCTAGCTTCATAATCTTGAGGTAATCAGTTAAAGGAAGATATGCACAGTTAATACATTCAGATAACACTTCTGCTTTCCACTGAATATGACAAATGATTGATCTTTGGTGTCTCCTAATTACAAAATTAAAGAAGGATCCTTTCCCAATTTTCCCTGGTAGCATTAAAGGGACATGGTAATTTTTTCAATGACATAAAACCCCCCTAGTAACTAGATTTTCCCAGTGTAGATGTAGATGCCATTTCTTGGTATGGTTCCCTTGCTTTTTTTGCTTTTCAAACCAGTCCAGTTTGAGTAACTGTGTTGTAGAATACTCCTCATCCACTGTAAAGCAGCAACAGATTTATTCAAGATTTGCTGCATTAAAAAAGAACAGGCCACTTAAAGGCTTGAATAATTTGGCATTTGCCAAAGAACAGCAAGGCAGGGAAGAAAAATAACAGTTCAGGGCTCTCTTGTATGGGTGTGGTGGATTAAAATAGGGACATAATATAAGCTGGTATAAGTAGGTTATAATATAGGTGCCAAAAATAGCAACTTTGATCAGCCAAACATCAAATCATTACAAACTTGCCCGTGCTGAGAAGGTGTGCTGAAAGCTATTACACCCACTGAGAATGGGAATAGCAAATACTTACCTTTGAATTATGTATTTCATAAAATGAGGTGTCCAAGCCAACCAAATTAATGTTTTTGTATATGTTTGTGTGTTCTGCCAGCCAAGGACAAGCCTCAAGAGACAAAGCCCCAAGATTTACTAACTTTGTAAATACAAATATGCATGGGTCGTGAAGGAATATTCCTTCATAATGTCTGTTTTGCTTACATTTCTATAGATTTCTTTGTTCTTTTGGAAAATGGACAAACATTAGCTATTGGAATTTGAGATTTGTGTTTGCAATGTATTTAATAGAAGTCTGTTGTTGGAAAGAAATGGAAATATGCCTATTTAGAAACTCAGAAAGACAAGAGTATTTTCTACAAATGTTGTTAAGAATAAAGTACAATTACTTCCTTTATTCTTCTTATATTTCTTTATAAAGATGTGAAAATACCTTTCAATATTCTCTAAGAAAACTTTTGAGAACACGGAATTTCTTCTATAGAGAGTTAAGTTGTATATGCTTATACCTTCTCAAATTCTATTTAGTGCTGAAGTATCCAAATAAAACAGGTAGGAAAAATGCCTAAATAAAAAATAGTCTGAAATTAAGTTGAAAGATGACTAGAATTTGTCTCAACGAAGATAGTAAGAGATATGTCACAGACTTATTAGCACAGTAAATATTCACCATTAGCTCCCATCCAGGCAAGGATTATTAATTAGAGACAGTTTAGTATTCACACTTCCATGGAAGAAAATTTTCTCCCTCCAGGAGTCTGAGAAGACCACAGATCCTCTCTGATATGAGAAAGAACCATTCATCATCTGGACATGAGCCAGCCATGTGCACTTACAGCCCAGAAAGCCAAAGGTGTCCTGGGCTGCATCCACAGATTATTTGCTCTTTTACTATGGGCTTTTGTTTCACCTTATGAAATAGACCTCATTACTATATTTTTGCATGCACAAATTACAGTCATTGATCTGTTTTGAAGCTTTTAAGTTTTTTGTGAGTCCTGATCATTTGAGGTGGTTTGTTTTAGAGCAGCTTTTCTTTCACTCCTTCACCTGCTTCTAATCAAACAATGCTTTGCTCCACCTAGAAGAAGCTTCTATATTTCTGTCTCTGAATTTGCAGATGCTAGGGGAGGAAGAGGTCATTTGGGATGTGGGATATGGTAATAACTGTAGATAGTGAACAAGGGCAGGTTTAGATTAGATATTAGGAATAAATTCTTTACTCTGAAGCAGGAACAGGTAGCCCAGAGAAACGTAGGATGTCCCATTCAAGGGATGGGATTCAAGGGAAGCATTCAAAGCCAAGTTGGATGGGGATTTGAGCAGCCTGGTCTAGTGGAAGGTGTGGCCCACTGGAAGTAGATGGTCATTAAGGTGTCTCCCAACCCTAACCATTCTATGAAAATATGGTATTTTGCTTGTCTTTCATCATGGTAATAGGGTAGACAAACCATGAGAGAAACCATGGGATTAAATATAGGTTGTCATCTACTAAAGGAGAAAGTGTTCTTACTGTTTGCTGCTCCTTTTAGGATGGGACTAAAGAGCTTGGATCCAGGGCTTGCACATGGCCCCAGTCATGTGAGATCTCTTACACTGTGATTAAGCAGTGTTCACTGAACATTAAAACAGACCCACAGAATAATTTTGGATGGAAAAGCTCTTCAGATGTCAGTGAGTCCAACCTCCTGCTCAAAGCAGGGCTAATTTCAAACTAGGTCAGGCTGCCTGGGGCCTTATCCAGGGCAGTTTTGAAACTCCCCAAGGATGGGAATTCCATAGCCTCTCAGGGAAGCATGTTCTAGCCACTCATTTGGTTTTGAAGAGACATTTTGCTTATATCCAGTTAGGCTTTCTCTTACTGAACTGTGTCACTTATGCCACAGTTCTCATCCTTTCAGTGTCCATGAGTTTTTCTCCATCTCTAAGTAGTGCCATCTTTGGGTAGTGGAAGGCTGTAACTAATTCCCTTCCTCAGCTCAGCAGTGTCATAGCCCAGCTCTGCTCTCTAACCCAGGGGCAATGATGCTTCCTCAGATCTTGTAGAAAAGGGCTGGATGAACTTATTCCAAGGAAGGCCACTGCAGAAGGTAACTTTTGAGACAATAAGCGACAATAGTTGAAACTTTCATGAGCGTTTGTTTAAGGCCTAGAAAATTTCAGGGAAACAGGATGAAATTTTGGTACACTGTGAACAATCAAATGGAGAAAAAAAAATCCACACTTCCACACTGCTATCAATTACTGTGACTCTGGAAACATTTTTATTCCCACATATTAAGAGCTCTGTTTTTGCAAATGGCTGGTCTCTAAAAGTGTTTTCTGATAATTTGTTTTCCAGGAGAAAATTAATTACTTTTCTGGCTCATTTGCTCATATACTTGTAGACTTAATGGCACAGTCTCATGATAGAGTCTGTGTTTTCTCAAATATTATTAGACCAATGATAAAGTAAGATTTGCAAATGAATGCAAAATAGGCTCATTTCTCAGTCTATTTGTCTGGGATTTTTAGCAGACTTGGATGCAATATCCTCAAAGCTCATTTTAATTGCTCTTCTGTCATGAAAAGCACGGCAGCTTTCACCAGCCTCACTCAGTTTTACTCTCTGAGACCAAAGTCAGCTTCAATCCTCATCAATTTTATTCCAAGTGTTTTATCTTTCATATATATTTTGTTGAGTGGAAGAAAGAAAAGTCTCCACTATCTTCTGCTCTATTAATAGTCTTTAAAATAGGTACATCACAATTACACATGAGAACTCTATTCTGGTTGAGCGAATTAGAACATATATAGAAGACACTTGGAATTTGTTGATACTCTCATCTGAATGCAGCCTCTAAAATCCATTCAGCTGTGTTGGAGATGTGCTGTGACTTGGCAAATGTTCACCAAGTTCTTCATTATCACTCCGTGTTATTATCACTGCCAATTTATAGCACTTCATGTGCACGTGGCACTCCAGCAGTAGCAATTATGTGCATAGTGCCAACTCGTCTCTCTTGTCCCCAGCTTGTCTCGAACACTTCCAATTACAGCAGGCAACAGACAGTTTGTGTGACAAACCCAAGGAAACCACTCGCACAAACAAGGGCCCCTCTACCAACACAGGAAACAGCTCACCTAGAAAAATACATACTTCAGAAAGTTCTGGGCAAGGAAAAAGCTCATGGGGAATAATGGGCTGAAAACTTGGACCTCATTTGAGATGCAGGTCCAGAGCTCTGTCTGTAACTTGCAATGCTTGATATATTTGTAAATTATGGAATAATTGAATTCTTTAGATTGGAAAAGACCTGCAAGATCAAGTTCCACCTTTAACCCAGGACTGCCAAGCCTACCACTAAACCATGTCCTTAAGAGCCACACCTACATGTCTTTTACACACCCCCAGAGATGGTTACTCTACCACTTCCCTGGGCAGCATGTTCCAGTGCTTGATGTGGTCCATCCTGTTAAGCAGAATATCAGTAAGAAGAAGGAAGCCAGCATGGATGAGCAAGGACAGCCTAACTGAACTCAGAGAGTAAAATAAATGTACAAGAGGTGGAAGTAGGGGTGGGTAAACCAGGAGGAACACAGAGTCGTCCAATCTTGCAGAGATAAGGTTAGGAAAGCCAAGGCTGGCCTGGAGTACTGCATTCCATTCTCAGCTTCCCAGTCCAAGAAGAGCAAAGTGCAGGCACAAAGATGAATAAAGGACTGGAGCATTTTTCACTTGAGAAAAGTTTGGGAGAGCTGGGACAGTTCACCCTGGAGAAGAGAAGGTTTATGGGGGATCTCATCAACGTGTATGAATACCTGACAGGCAGAAATGAAGAGGGAGACAGACTCTTCTCATGGGTGCTCTGTGACAGGACAAGAGGCAATGAGCACAAATTAAAACATGTGAATCCCACGTGAACACAAGAAAATACTTCTGTGAGGATTGTTAAATATTGTTTTGACAAGCTGCTCAGAGAGGCTGTGGAGCCTTCCTTTTAGGAGATATTAAAATCCCAGGTGAGCAACCTGTCTTAGGTGACTGCTCGAGCTGAGGGTTTGCATTACGTTGCAAGATGTTATTTCCAAATGAAACAATTCTACAATCTTTTCATTGCAGCAGCTCACCATCTCTCTAAACTACCTACAATTAAAGGAGTGTTGAAGAACAGAATTTGAGCAGATGTTTGTCTCATGGACAACTTCTTCTGTTTCTCTTCCCTCCTTCTCTCAACCTGATTATTTGAGGTTCACAGTTCTTCATTTAATGGAAGATTTTAAATAACATAGTTACCAGTAGTAATAAAGATAAACACTAACCACTAAACAAGTATTTCAACCTGATCAAATAACCCAAATTTTAGAGCACAGAGCAAGAAGACTGTGCTGGGACAACAGAAGCTAATGAAAAAAAGGTGTTGAAGGTCTGGACTTATACTTTGTTGAAACCCAAAGTTCAGCAGACAAACTTGGGATAGATTGTAACAAATAATTCCAAACTCTCTCTATTTTTAACTTCAAACACTGTTATGTTTTAGAGACAATTTTGTGTCATTCTTTCAGTTTTATGAAGCAAAGAAATATCAAAGCTGCAGCACTTATCATTAAGCTTCAATCAAAACAAAATTTAATCTTTAGCACATGATTCATTGAATGAACAACAAATCACATCCTGGAGTTAAGAATAGGTATAAATCTTTGCTGTGTATAACCTTAGACACTGCTGTGATTGTGTATGTGTATCTCTGTAAGTTTGGCACTCTGCATGGGTTGAGAGGCTTAGAATAGTGCTTTTCTTTTTCATTTATTTAGGCATGAACGAGATTTTCCTCTGAGCTACACAAACCCCTTCATTTTCCTGGTATAAAACATAGAAAAGGCAGATCAATCTTTCCTTGCACACATACCCCTTCTCTAGCTAGTTTACTCACTGGAATTAGACACATTTCCTATCATCCCTTTCCCCTTTTCCTGACTTCACTCTAAACTAAAATTTCTCACTGCTACTGAAATAAACAGTTCATCTTATTTCGTTATTGTCAGAAATATACAAACACTTTTCAGCCAGCTTCCAGAGAATCTCCTCTGCTCCAGCATATCCCTGGTGAATAAAGCCAGCTAATCAAAAGGTTTCACTCAAGCAGCTTCTCTTACTTTCTGTCAATAAAATACTTAATTTAAAACTGTGATGTTGATGTATGATGCTTTCAATCACATGTAGATGCCTACAAACATTTTCAGATATTCCTCTTAGTATGATGTATCTAATTTTTTAATTGGGGTCATTTCTAAAATATTAAATTAAACACGATGGACTAAAACACATCTGTCAAATCTTTACTAGTTCATTTCAGACTTACCCTCTTAATTGGCGTGCAAGTTATTTTGCAAGCTTTCCAAAACCACAAGATGAAGCAAAAATCTAAATAGTAATGTGAAGGATGTAGTGCAAAACAAATTAGGCTTATTGTTTCTCTGTCATTTTAAATGAGGACAGAAAGCTGTTTTCAGTTTCAACTTAAAGATAATTTCTTTCATACAAAAATTTCCTTACAAAAATCAATTTCCATGCAAAAATCAATTCTTCTGGAAGGAATGTAAGATAAGAGTGTGATTTAAGTGATTCTTCAACAGCATGAGCATACATGAAACAACCTTTTCTTTTTACAGTTTTTTCTCATCCATACACCAAACCTAGGAGAAACCTTGAAAATCCAAATTGGCACGTGCTCAACAACTTAATATAATGGAGTTTCTTAGACCAAATTTTGTCCAGACTGCCTCTGGGTACGTTATTAGTGGGTCAGAAAAGTAGTTTCCCTATGGCCACTGCACAGTCAGCAGGACACCTCTGGTGCTGCTCATAGGTGTGGTAATCCACCTCTAGATTTTCCCTCTTTTTCCCACTGATTACAGAGGCAGACCAAGGCAATGAGGCTGATGTCTGATGTGAGCTGGGAAAAATTCAGTTTCTCCAGGGCCTGTCTTTTCTGTTTTGGGAAGTCTCTAATATGATCATTGTATCACGTTCACATGTACATTTTGACTGCTGCAGAAGGGTTGATAACTATGACCGTCAGTGAACGTTTTTTGTTTGATCAACAGAGACAAATATAAGACAGATTTTCTGGCTTATGCTGGTCTTACAGGTTCTGTGTTCCTGCCTTAACTGTACGTATCTTGTTTCTGATCACTTCATTGATTTTACGTTTAACTCCAGGAAGATAGACCTTCATCCAGTCACATTAAAAAGAGAGGAAAAGTATTAAAATGCAAATACAAAATGTTCTGATGCATAAGCCAGGAAGAAAGCAAATAATGAAAACTTCTCTAATTTTCTATCTGTGTTGCTCAACTCCATTTGAAGAAGCTTTTTGTCAATGTTCAATTTCATGTAGGAGGCGCCTTGTTCTTTAATAAGAACAAGATTTAGTGCAAGGAGACATGGAAAGAATGAGGAGCCCTTCGGGTTAGGGATTCGGAATTAAGGAGATTCTTTAAGGCAGTTATAGGAACAAGTAAATTAAATAAACATTGGCAATTCTCTTGTGCTGTTTTTAAAATTTTTTTTTATATAGTTGTCTCTACATTAATCCCAGCATATCAGTCAAACTCAAAAGAAGAAAAGCTGCTCAAAAAATCTAGGTCTCACACCCACATAATGATAAGCAATTGAGTTTCTTCAGATACTGTAGTGATCAGTCACACAGCTGGTCACAAAATGACTTTCATTGGCTCACATCAGTGTAAGGATTCAGACTAGGACATAGCTATAGTAATTCCTCACCTGGCAGCATTTTATGCTAATTAATTTGAATATAAGCAGTCAGATAACCAAAGCCCATGATTCTTAGCATTCTGTTTCATGGCAGCTCTTGTGCAATGCTCACGCCATGCTCACTGCCATAGCGGCCAACGGGGCTTCCATCAGTATTTTGTGGATGTGGCACATGTTCATGTCCTTTCCTTTTCTCAGCATGTGAAGTGGAACATCTTCCCTTAGTAGATCTTTTGGGTCTTTTTGTCTTCTGAAATGCACAGCACTGTGAGTACTATGGTAGGAATGTACTTTCATGCTCTCAGCAAATAGAGAAATTGTATGATACAGTCCTTAGAGCCTGGTTAAGATTATAGCTCTAAAGGAAAAAAGGAAGAAACCCTTTTACTGCTTTACATTATCCACGAATTAGCCAAATCTCTGAGTACAAATATATTTTTTAGAGAGGATGTGCTGAATGGGAATATATGACCTCATCCTATGAAAAAAACCAGAATCCAAACTCTAGTTCAGCCTGTATTCTCTTTGTTTAAATTTTCTGGGAATGACTCTCAATGATTCACTGTTCTTTATTCATTGTAACTGCTGCCAAAGAGCATTATTTTTGTCATGGCAGAAATTTATTTCAGAATATGAATAATCAAACCTTACTGCCACCCTTAGATTCAGTATCTTGTTTTTCCAATTCCAATTATAGTCACAATAATGTTAAGATTTGTTATCAAACTGAGATAACTCTTCCCTTTCTAATTTACAGTTGAGTTTATCAAGTTGATTCAGAGCAATCACAAAGAAGCAACTACAATTGCCAACTACTATCATTCTATCTCACCCCAGACATTTAAATTATTCTGCAAAATTGTCTGTCAAGCCTTCAGTGTTTTCTCTTCTTTCTCTTTAAATTTAACATGTCAGAGCCATGTTATTTGTGGTAACATTGCTTAGCTTAATAGAGGTGCAGAGAGCAGGAGCATGTCAAACTGACAGGAGCAAGGGAGAAACCCCAATGAGAGCAAAGAACATCACCCTCAAAGGCACCATTGTACTAAGGAGGGATCATGAACTAAATCCAGGGCTGTACACAGGGTCTTTATCATTAGGATTTTTCTCCAAGTGCAAACAGAAGCAGACATGAAGAAGTAATACTGAAGTCCTCCTTACAGGCACTTTTTCCCAGCTTCCACACATTGGGCTTCTTGAATCACTATTTATCTATTGAGAATACAACAAAATGCAGCAGTAATTACTTGAATACAGTAAATAAAAATGGTCTTTCTAGTGTCTATCAGGAAGACTTCCTTGACTGCATGTCCCTCACTACTGCAGGCCACCTGCCAGAGACAGGTTTTGCTAGTGGTCAAGAAGATGAGACAAGGAATAAATAGGATGCAGCTGTGGATGGCCAAAGCTACAGCTGAAGAGCTCCAGTCGATTCTCTGCATTGATGAGCAAATGGTGGGGCAGTTGCTTCTTCCAGTGGCTCAGGACAGGATTGAGTGTTGCTTCTTCTCCTGACCTGTACTGCCTCAGCACAGCTATGTCCTGATCTTAACCTTGAATCTCTTTTAACCACTTTCCTTACAAAAAAATAGCAGGGAAAAGGAAGTTAAAGCAACTGTGCTTCAAAATTTAGTTTACTGATGCTTACAGACATACATGGAAATCCCAAATTTTTATTTTTCTTTTTAAGATGTGCCCAAACACTATAAAAGTGGGAGAGGCACCAACCTGGTGACACGACGGCAGGGCAGTCCAGACACTGAGGTGGGTGTAGATCTTCTGGCTCAGGCAATACAGCAGCCTGCATATGGGGGAAGAAGGCAGAAATCCAACCTGGGAGCTCTTTCTTCTTCACAACCCACTAGCAAAGGAGTCAAGAATCTGGCTGTCTAACATTCCTCCAGGCAAGACAAGAAGGGGGCAGGTTTCCAACAAAATTTTGTTTTAATTGACATGTCTTCAGAAGATTTGATTCACTTTAATCGAGGTTTTTCTCATTTTTCTGTAAAAGCCTCAGCCAGGTTCAATCACAGCAAATTCATCTTGCTGCACACAAAGAGAAAATGATTATAAGATGTCCCCCCAAGTTGCATTTGTCTTAATTTGAAGTTATAATTGAAGTAGAGCTGACTCTCAATGCTAAGGCTGGCAGCTGTAGCTAAATTGGATGGGACAATGGAAACAATATATTCCTTTAATAAGCCAGTGTGAGACTGAAAAACGTTTGCATTTGGGACTGGGACCAAGAAAGAAACATCACTTTGTTGAACACATTAACCAAGCTTCTAACAGAGGCTGATGGTAATTTACACACTATAGCAGGGAGTGGGAAGACACTTTTAGCATGCAAATATGTAGACTGAAGATGTAAATTTATCCTGTGGCAGAGGGAGGCAAATAGCTGCAGAAATCATCCTTTGTGAATGCATGTGTTAACTACAGTCTTGAGTACAGACTCAGTAATGCAGCAGAAGCAGTTGAGAAAGCTGAAATTCTGAGAATGGAGTTGGTTAACAGCCTAAAAACAAAATTGGCAACAAGAAAATATTACTTTTTTATCTGTCCCACATTCTTCTGTAATTCTTAGGCCACATCTTTAAACAGGCAGGAAAAAGCAGGAAATTCTTTGTATCTATAACTTCATCTGTGTGCAAATATGGAATCACCAGTACAAACCCCTGAGCACTACACCAGTGTGATAAGTCTGTCTGTCATCTCTCTTTTCTAATGGTGACAATATTCAGCATCCTCACAAACTTGTAGTTAGGAAGAAATGATGAGTGCAGAGCATCCTGCACATCCTACAGAGGCTGTTCCCCTACCGTTCTGGTTTGTGGTTCTGCCTCAGGAAAGGAAATTACAAAGTAAGCTGTAGGAGTGGCTGCTCTGCAAAACAGAAATGAAGAGGAAGAAAGGAAGGCTTGTAACCATGGGCAAGGCACACACTGCCTTGTGTCACAGCTCTGTGTTTTGTCAACAGCATCCCATTTTAACAGGAGCACAGCTCTTCTCTTGTGCCTGGCCAGATCCCCAGGTCAGAGGATTTTGACTTGCCAGTGCAGGAAAATTATCAGGCAGCACTGGTTAGAGACGAAACAGTCTGTTTCAAATGGATATTTTTGAGAAAACCAATATGAAATTCCTTTGTCTTTACATGCCAGCTTATTACATAGAAGGGAGAAAACAAATGCTCCATGGACCACTGTCATTAGAAAAGAGCTGGTTAAACCCGTTTCACTTCTGAGAAAGGATTCCAACTGCCATCAGGAGGAGGGGAGTCTGGGGTGTGACACTGCCCAGCTGTTCTCGAACATCCTGCCTGTGGACTCCAGATCATCCTCTCCCTTTGTTTCACTGCTGGCCTGAACATGGGTTCCAAGACCTCCACCCCAGGTCTCTGCTTGTAGAGATTTACATTGTCCTAAAAGATCTCCCTTCCATTTTGGCTCTGCACCAAATCACATCCACCCAAACTGCTTTCCTGTTGAGCATCTCTGCCTTAACCACTGAGCAGTGACTAAGTTCACTCATTAAGTGCATATAGTTCATATAGAAAAGCATATCCAAACCACAACCTTTAAGCAAGTCTCTCCTGTTGGGAGTTAGGTCATTCAGAAAGAAGCCCACCACTTTTTGTGTAGAAGTGACTGTCACTTTCTTACTTATGAAACGAGCAAAGAAAATCAGTGTTTAATCAGAAAAGCTCAAAAGTGACCTCATCTGTAACACAACATTTATAGTGAGGTGGATGTGACGATGGTTTGTGCTTAGAAAGGTAAGAGCAGAGAATGAGATAAAAATTCACCTCAAATGAATCATGAAAAGTATTAAAAATAAAAAAGGGCTAATACAATTATTTTCCCAAATGTCAGACTGTAAACCACCTTATCTCACAGTCTCAAGTCATCTGTCACATTATGGAAGGAAAATAATTAACAACAAAAGTATGCATTCACACCCACCCCACAAAACTCCATAGAATTGGATAAAAACAATCAAAGCAGTTACTACAGAAGTAAAAAAACCTGTTCATTTAAAAGACCTATTTAGATATCTGTAAGGAAGGATAAACTGTTTGCTCCTTTGCTACTGTTATAACTTGCTGCTTTTGTCATTGGCACTGCTGATGCAGAGAACTGGTGACAATTCTCAAAAGGCTGACCTAGTGGGAATAGGAAAGGGAACAGAAGAACATCAGCATTTAGTGAAATGTTAATAGGGTGAAAACTGTAAAATCAGCTGATGGCAGCACGAGGCCATCAAGGTACTAGCAGTACTGAAGTTTGGTCTCCATGACAAAGTCATAAATTGTGTATGAAATTAATATTTCAAAGGCAGGAAGGAAGTCCTCTGAAGCACCAGGGTTTCATCAGAGAGCACACAAAGGCCAGTGGACACCTCCAACTAAATAGCTCCAGAAAAACAGTTTGACAGCTGGGAAAGTTATTCAGTACTTTCTCAAAGTCCCCAGCCATTTTCCACATCAAGGGTATAACTAAATTATCTGTAGCAAAATCTTTGTAGTGTTGATGGTCTGCTCATACATTTATCAGATCGGCTGACATGTGCATTTGAATTTTTCAAGTATTCTGAAATATGCACTGTCTTCCCAGCTAGAGCTAGCCTTGTTTTTCTAGCTATCCAGAGTTAAGGTTTAGGAGGCAATAAAAAAGTGGTTTAGGTGGTTAATAATTTCACCTATAAAAAGTGGATTAGACTTTTCTTTTTTCATTTAATTGCACTGTGTAACAAAAAAATTACCCAAATGATTTTAAACAATTGATGGGTATCCAGTTCTGCTTTTTATAACTTTTCTCATATATAATTACAGAACATTGGGTATTTATTCATTTGCTTACTAACAGAAATTTGTGTGTATTTCACTAGTAATTCACAAGAAGACTTTGATTGGTTTTGTTTCATTTTTGTGCTCTCAGTCCTGCATTTTAAGATAGTGGGTCAAACCCTGAATTTTTTAATTTTGGGGAATTCTGAATGATAAAACTTTCTAGGACCTTCCATTTCTTTCTTTTTTCCCAGTCATGTCAATTACTATTCTACAGGTGCCAAAATGAAGCATAGTAAGAAGCAGACGAGAGATAATGTTAATTGAGCATTTATTCCCTGAAATCATATTAGTGAGAAATACCATTTTCAAAATGCCGTATTAAGTTCACAATAAACTGCTTTTACTAAATCAGTACACCAGTCACTTTCATGTTAGTGCCAAACTTTTAAAGACATGAATTCAAGCAGTTTCAAGCCCACCTCATTTTCCAGCCATCTCCTGCTCCAAATGAGAACACCCAGCTTCAGGGACTGTGCCAGCTCAGAGAATCAATCCCTTCGTTAGAAGAAAACTGAAGTGCTCACAATTCATTAACACTAACCTTGCCTATTAAATCATCATAATTGTTACCTCTCCCAGAGCAGACCCACTTCTTGTCAAGAGTGTTCTCATCCCTTAGCAGCTCTTCCCCACACTTATCTGCACTGTTCCAGAAACTAATTTTTCATCTCAAGTCATATCCTTGTTTCCTCTTACTCTCCAAGTTCACCTGTTCAAGGTCAGCTTACCAACAGCATGGCCTTAGGATGAGGCACATGGGCAACCTGTGTCAGTGTATGAGCAGTTTATTCACAGTATCATCAGAGCTGCTGGTTTTTGCAGGGCTGGACTTGTTGCTATCAGCAGAAAAGCTGCTGTGTAAAACCGCTGCTTGCTCATCCCTCTATTTCTGTGTCCAGGGTTTACAACCTGTACCTCAGGAGTCACGAGATACAGCACAAATACACTGAGATCTTAAAATAAAATATATGAAGCAAGTCTCCTCCAGTCATCTTTATGCAGGAAAGGGATAAATCTTCAAAGCCTTTAAAGAGAAGGAAAATCACATTCATATGAATTAAAGAATTAATAGGCCTCAAGTACAATACAGATTAGCGACTTTTAATGGGTTTCACAATATCCCTGTGAATTATGAGGGTAACACTCGTCTCCATTCTACTAATACATTTTAAATAAGATAATCTGAAGCTGTTGAGAATTGTTCATCTTTTTAGTGGAATCCAACATTAAAAGGATTTCTCAATTCCTATCTGTGGGAACACTCTACCAGAAGAGCTCAGGTCAGTTTTAACATCAAATGCAATGAAATGCTGTTCAGTGTCTTGGTGTGTATCATTTGATTATTTTAAACACTCAGTGAATGTAATTGCCTTTCTTTCTAATGGTTGGTTTTAATTAGGCAGCAGCTCACCTGTAAATCGTAGGTGCAGTTCTTTAAATAATCTAGTAGAAAAATTCTTTATTGATATTTCAGGTGATTCAGAAGAGAAGGAGGGAAAATTTCATGACCAAACCTCCATATTTTGGCAGTTATTGCAGAAAGACTATCTGATTCTATGCTGTAATTCTATGTTTTTGGATGCTCATATTATAGCAAATTTCTAAAAGACTGACAAGATATAAGAGTCAGGACATTTGTAATTCACTGGTGAAAGAGGTGATATGGCCGACAAATGAGTTTGAAAGTCTAATTTGTTAGATTTAATTATGAAAATAGGGTACTGGTGTTTTTCCTGAGTTACTGGATATTTTAATCAGTGGAATCAATAATTATCAGCTACTGCTTAAAGGAATGTGAATGCTGCTCTGACAGGATGCTCTCTGGGCTAGGCATCTGCAAATACAATTTTCTATAATTGTTGGGATGCTCATTTTGAATCATGACTGGCTAACTATGCCACATGCTTTTAGTTAAACAAACACTTTATGATATTTCTTGCCACTGAACTCACATGTAAGGGATTTTATAGCATGGGAAACATCATAAGTGTTGTCACAAGAGAAGTTTACTCAGTAAAATTATGCCAAGCCAGTACAAAAATGCAATTAATATGAATACCCATCATGATGGTGGCATATATATCATGTTTCACATAATTTACAGAAAGTATCTGAAAGTTCTACAAAATGTAAAAATTTTACAAAATGTAGAACTTTTGGGTAAGGTGTGTGAGAGTCTATCAAAGAAACTAAACATCAATCCACCTATAGATCATTAACTAAAATATTCAAGTTATATAAATCACCCATTTATACACAAATGCCTAGTATTTTCAGGCCACCAAAGACAAAAATAGGTATTTTGATTGTGAGGAATCAATTAGCTGAGCTTCACTGCGGTATAAAAGATTGCAAGTTCCCATTTTCACATTTGGGAAGGGGTAGTTGACGGTGCCACATTCACTCTTTACTTGCACTTTTTCTGTCTCAGAACCAAGCT
This sequence comes from Grantiella picta, assembly GCA_013397955.1. Lineage (NCBI taxonomy): Eukaryota > Metazoa > Chordata > Aves > Passeriformes > Meliphagidae > Grantiella > Grantiella picta. The sequence goes on along the minus strand of VZRM01004507.1, from coordinate 869,108 downwards.
GTTTGAAACTGCTGAGAGAATTTAACTACTGGAACAAAATTTAGTAAAAAAAAAATTCCAAGGTTCATTTTATTCATTGATCAACAGTATTTTTTCTCTGTTAATCCCACAGAGGATATGGTACGATTTAGGCAGCAGGGAATGCTGACAATATTGATAAAACCAGAGACACACTTTTGCTTCTGAGCTATTATATTTGAATAAAAATATTGCAATCTTAAAAACAAAGACATATTTTATGGCTTTTCTTTTTCTTCCTTTTTTTATTGAGGCTTTTAATTAATATATCTGAGCTCTTCACCACTACATGATATTTACACATTAAGTGAAGTGCTTCAGATCTGAGTCAATTTTCCACAGTTCCTCAGCTGCAGGAACTTATAAATAAATAAAAACAACACATGAAAAAAAACAACCCTCTTTCAGATTTTGTTGAATACTTTATCAGGGTTCGTTCTTACTTTTTTCCCCCAATATTTCATTTCTTCTCCTTGGAGAAGCACTTGGATCATTCAGAATTGGTTCTGAATGACCCATGTCACTCAACTATTTGTTCCCCACAGTGAAAATGTACTTTGTCCAAAACACAGGTTAGCCAATAAATGTCCCTGGGCTCTATTGTTTTATTTAAAAAGCATCAGAAATATGCCTGAACTATATTTTATTGAAGTGGTTGCTGATTTTGTAGTTGCAGTTTTTGCAGTCAAGATGTCGAATTTGCCAGTCACTGACCCCTGAAACTTGGTTTCCACTTGACATGGAAAATGTATGATGAAATACTGCATATTCTGACTTTGATCTGAACATCTAAGCTCTTCATTTGGAGGACATACACACATGAATCAAAGAAAAGTATAAAACTCTGGGGTATATCCTACTTTCAGAGTAGCAGTTGCGCTATTAATTCTGAGCTTTCTACTTGACGATTCACTTAATGGAATGAGATAGAATTATAGTAGGAGGCAGAATGTGATTCAGGCTCAAGTCTGGCTTTTGAATTACGAGTGGCTGTATTATCTTTGCACCAAGAGAAAGGCAAAGTAGTAGCTAATAATCTGCAACAGAATCAAAGTACACAAGAAAAGAGAAGTTTATTTGCATGCTTTTCAATTTTTATGGAAGACTGGAAAACAAAATCTAGCAAGCAAGATTAATTTATATGTTAGAACAGTACTTTGAAGAGAAAAACACATGAAAATACATAAAGGGAGAGCAGTGAGGGAGAAAAATCTCTCACCAGGGAGTTCTTCAGTTATTTGTCAAAACTAGGCAGATAGTGTTGTACAAAACAAGTCAACTATCTCCTAACAACTGGAAGATGTTCCCAAACAAAACCAAAGTGCAAGGAGAATATTTTTGGGAGAACAGCACCACAAGCTTTTTGGACCAGTCATTTTGTATGCATTTAAATGAACTTCAGATTTCTCAGTTTATAAATAAGATAACAGCTTGAGATGCCTCTGGTAGAAAAAGAGCACATGTGAGCTTTTCTTCAGCAAGCCATGCTTACATCCCACATCACGAGCAGTGAAGCCTGGGATGACAGACACTGCAAGCACACACAGTATTTTCTCAAGTCAGGAAAATTGTTTCTTGTTTTTTCTTTACTTCTTTCAGACATGCTCAATGTACTAAAACTCCTAGATTCTCTTGAAGACGAGAGATGAAGATTACCCTCTTGAAAAAAAATTGTCCTCACAGTAGATTTTTTAGTGCTTAAAAGAGGACAACTCCTCCCCACAAAACATCCAAAAAACAAACAAAAACCCCTCACAAAATAAAACCCATAAATAAAAAAAAAAACAACCAAAAACTAGCTCCTCATCCTGTCTGTTCATGTTGTTACTTTGATGTTTGACCTTCCAATGAGATCTGATGTACAGAGAAAGGGCAATTTATGAGGTTCTGGTCCATTGAGTAAAAGGAGCATTTAATTTCAGAATGCAGGCAGCTGTGTACAGCTGGTAGACAGCATCTGTTTTACATTAATGGTCAGGAGAGCAGGTGCTGACTCTTCCTGTAGAATAGAAATAAACCTGCACTATGCTACCATGCCAAAAGACCTTTTCTGTTCTTGTGCCTTATACAGCTGTAAGATTCATCCATATTCCACCCATGTACAGATGATTTTCCATCAATCCCCCTGGCATGCTAGATGATCCTGGCACACCCTGTATGCCCAGCTATTCTGAATGTAGTCAATACAAAGTGACACCCTTATGAAATGATCCTGGGGCTGAAACATTACTGATGCTCTTCATTTAAAGCACAATTCAAGCAATTCTACTAATATTTAGTAGAAAACCTAAACCTTTCCTTACAGGTTCATCAAACAAATAAGGAAGCCAAGAAATTATATGGCAAGAGTCATCTCCACACATACGGATGCAAAAGAGCCCAGTGGAGCCATGGGACAAAGGAGAACTGAGCTGTTCCTTCACCTAGCTTCTCCCAGAGCTACATCACAGGAGGTACAATTATCTGACGCATCACTCACATCTAAGCCAGGCTTCCAAGGGGCTCCACACTGTGTATATACATACACATGTATATTATTTCCCAGTAACAGACCATCATCCTGGATAAGGCCCTGGTGAGGCTGGGGAGCGCTGTGTCCTCTGCCTGTGTCCTCCGTGTGCCTGGCACACGCGTGTGTGTGTGTGTGGTGAAGAGTATGTTTACATGTGTGCCTGCTGGGAAAACATGCTCAGCCTTACTCCTGCTGACACCTGAAAGCACAGAGCTTTCCTGGACTATTACACTGTGCAAACCATGACAGAAACAGTGATATTTCTCCTTCAGAGAAATGAAATTGCACCAGCAACAGTAAGCTTTTGCAACAGACTTCTTTTAAAACATGAATAATTCTAAATCCCTACTTATCTGCATCTTACAGATCTGGTTTTAACAGACCCATTTGCTGATGTTATTTCAGTGGCAAAATCTAGGTAAGACAAGACATCGTGTCATTTAACTGTTACTTTCCAGGCTTTAACACATATTAATATGCTATTGGGTGTTCTGCTAGCAGGGATGGTGACATTTGAGTAGCCCTTTTAATTAATTTTGACCTTTTGCCGTCAATAAATAATTTCCAAATACATTTTGCCCTTATTCATTGCCATTTTTGCTGGAGATGGAATGGAGTGTTGTGTTTTCAGAGTAATTGGTAAACAATGCTGGTGATCACTAAACAGGATTTTTCCATAGCAGAACAGTAGGTACTGGAAAAAATAGAACCGCGTCAGACTCAGAGACACAAACTGAGAACCAGCCAGAAGTGCTGGAAATTTACCAGAAATTCTTGAGTTCCCTAAATTATTTAATAGTGAGAAAAATCCAGGGCTTCCTGGTTGAAAAGCTTTGCTGAGCTAATTCTTCTGTATCAGTGGAAGAAGTGTACCGCACCTGCAGCCAGTGCTGACTCCAGCTGGCAGCTGAGCCCCACAGCCATCCACTCATTGCCCCCACAGTGGGATGGGGGAGAGAACAAAAGAGGAAAAACTGAGAAAACTTGTGGGTTGAGATAAGGACAGTTTAATAGGGAAAGAAAAAGCCACAACCAATGTAAAGCAAGGAATTCATTCTCTACTCCCAAGGCAGGTGTTCAGCCATCCCCAGGAAAGCAGAGCTCCATCACACGGAACAGTGACTTGGGAAGGCAAACACGGTCACTCCAAATGTTATTCCCTCCCCCAGCTCTATATGCTGACCACGATTTCACTTCATTCATGATGCCATATGATCTGGAATACCCCTGTGGTCAGTTGGGGTCAGCTGTCCTGGATGTGTCCTCCCACTGGTGAGATGGGTGAGGAGCAGAAAAGTGTAAGCACTGCCCAGCAATAACTAAATCCCTGTGTCACCAACTCTGTTTCCAGCACAAATTCCAGACACAGTCCTGTACTAGGAGGGCAATTAACTCGACCGCAGCCAAAACCAGCACAGTATTTCACAACCACAACTGCTCAGGGCACAGATTTGCTACTCTTCTATTGCTGTTCCCTTCTGTAAGACTTGAGTGTATCAAATGAGGCAGTCAGCAGTGATTGCTTTCTGTTGCTTTGCTATGCTATGCACTTAAAGCAGAATTGAAATTCTAGTTTTTCACACTTGCAGACCTGATTCAACTCCTGCTTGCTGCATAATGTTTGTTGGAGTATTTTTAAATTTTGTAAGCAAGACATTAAAACATTTCAATTTGTCTCCAAGACAAAGTGTTTCCTTACATCCTAAAGCCCCCAGTCAATAAAAATGGATAGGCTTTCTATACAAATACATTATCACAAAGTCTTGGGGATTAAATCTCAGAATTCTATTAATTCTGATTTTGATCAATCACTTCCCAAGTTCTTTGCAATTTAAAGAGCAGCACAAGAGGAAAACAGAACATCCCAGATGCCCAGCGTTTCACTTTTGTCATTATAGTTGCCATAATTAATTATGTGTGTTCTATTTTCTTTTCGGACTGTGCATATATCTTGGCTTTCGAAATAACCAGTGAGTTTTTTCCCCTCACCCACTGCACACCACAAGTTAGAAGCATTTTACTCAAACTTTCATTTACTGTGAATAATAATCAGTATTTGACTATATAAATTAGCTTAAAGGCATTTAAACAAATTGAGTTCACACATTAGTATTCACAAAAGAACTCAGAAAGTTCTTCCATGTATACAAACAAGCTTAAAATAATTAAAACTGATGGTCTTGCAAAAAGTTTTTAATACTTGCTTAATGATTAGAACTGTTTTATACTGTTTTGTTTCTTTAAAAAGCATCTCTAGAATACCAGTGATATTAGATTTTTGCTACAGGATGTGATAACTGAACACAACGGAGTTTATTTTGTCCTAAAAATGTTCATACCCTACTTTACAAAAACAGAGACCTATTACAAATAAACATAAAAAATAATCAATATAATCTAAAGCAAAAAGGAGCAAACCAATTTTTATTCTTGCATTCTGGATACCATAAAGAAACCAGAAAAGATAAGGTTTAATACATTATTCTCTCACTACCTGGGCTTTGTAGATTTGAAGACCTCAAGAAAACCCTGCTACCATAGTTTATATTATGTGAAACTTTTTGATCAATGTGCATTTTATAAAAAGAAGATAAAAAGAAAAGATCATTTCAGCCAAATTGGTCTTCCCTGAAGTTAGGTACGTATGGCAAAAAAAAAAAAAAAAAAAAAGATTTCCAGCTAAAGTTAAGTTTTCTTTCCAAATCCACTACTGAAACTGCTTTTCATCAGAAGATTTAGACCAATCTGACCAAAGCTGAGTGCTAAAATCAGGGATCCTAAACTTATAATTGAGTAACTGAAATGAAACATTCAGAAAACCACTAACTTTCACAGCAATAAAAAGTGCCCAAACCAGGCAATGTAACTGTACACTTTTTGTATGCTAAAGGTTCAAGTTGAGACTAAATGATCAACCCCCCAGCTGCGGCATCCCAGCCCTGTGTCTCATGGACAGACACCCCACGCCACACAGAGGGGAGCTGTCCGGAGCCGGGACACGCCGGGGCACACATGTTGACAAGGCACTGCGGCAGGCTGTGGGGCTCGGGGGACGCGAGTCGTCTTGGAGGCGTGGCAAACAAAGAAGTGCAAGATCGCAGTCTAGGGTTCCAAGGGAATTTATTAGGATCCACGGGCACAGGGCGAAGGGAGGTTAAGAGGGGCGGAAAGCGAGGCGTGGCAAAGAGGCAAGAAACCCAAGGCTGCGAACCCCGAACAAAGGGGTGCAGAGGATTAAAAGGGAAGGGAAAAGGGGAGTGGTCAGCTCTGAAGAGCCAACCAGGGAAAGCCAGAGGGGAGGAGATAAGGAGGGAAGAAAGGGTGACAACCAATAGGTTTAAAGCAGGGGAGGGTACAAACTTAGTGAACCAATAAGACATTGAACCAAGAAGAAACTTCTGGAACATAATCCATATACAGAATGGGGGCGGGGGAGAACACAGGACCAATGATCTCGTGCTAATATGCGTGCCTAATCTCCCAGCCACAGGGGCTCATGGTTGGTCTATAGCAGTCTCCGTAACCAGAATAGTTCAGGCCAGCTCCTCACCCTTTGGCTGGCCTCTTCCTATAGCACTGCCTCCTGCAGCCGGTCTCTTGGCCCTAAATCCTGCTAGCACACTGCAACACCCAACTTTTGAAGCCTAAACAGACATTGATGGACTTAGCTGTAACATTCCACTTAACAACCCTCCTCTTCCTCCTGCTGCTGCAAATGAAACAAATCTTGAGAAAAGAAGAAATTAAATGAAAAATTTGAAATAATAGTCACAATAGAAGTTAGTAACCTATCCACCTGTTTTTTATGCACAACATCAGCATAAAATCTCTCAACTCTTACAAAAGTATTTGCTAAGCAAAGGGAATATCAGCAACAGACAAGGACACCTTTCAAACCACTACCACAACCACTGGCTTCTGCGAGTGGTGGTCTGTGGAGCACTCACCTCCTCAGTGAGAATATGACATTCTCAGTTTTCCTAAAAAAAAATTAACTGTAACACCTTTGTGGCCTGTGTAACTCAGTTCCAGACAAACGTTGCCTGAGATATGACAAAACATTAATTAAGGAGCTGCTTAGTTACGACGTCTTCCACGGATAGCCAAACACACATGTTCTGTGCAGAAGCTTTGACAGCAAACATTACATTCGGGAAACTGATAAACATCTGTTTCAACAAGACATGCCATGACTAAACAAGCTTCTCCATTTCTGATTAATTTTGTAAGGAAGCATGTGCAAAATGAGTAAAACCATTTAATTTATTCATTATATGGGTCATTAGCTTTTCATTTATTAAAAGCAAACTTGTCACAGTACTGAGCTAGGATTATAATTAAAATACATATAGAGGAACTTTTACTCCTGTTTTTTTATGTTTGTATTTGAATGGAGAGCAAACAAACAAGCTCCTAGCAGAAGCTCTGACTACATTACCCTTTTAGTTTAGTTCAGGACCATGTCCTGCTTCAGAATGGTCTTTGACACAGGCTGGGGGCATTTTTGGATGAAAGCAAATTTTAAAATCACATCTGTGTTTTAAATACAGAAGGAATAAGCATGGTCTGAGGAAAACCTGAGCAATATTACTTTTGAAAAAGGGGCTTTCCACTTAATATGCAGTCTTAAGATGTTGAAGCCTTTTATTTGGGAATTCGTGATTCTGAATTCTGTGAGATGTTTTGAGAAGAAACTAACATGAATAATTTTGACTGGTAGCACAATATATTAAAAATATTGAAGTGATTTACAATCTGTATGTATTGTAGACTGACAAAAATCTGATCAAACATCCATATTTAAATTTCATTTTTTCTCACTGATATTTTTTTCTTTTGACAAAGAAATATATCTATCTTCAAGAAATGTATTTAAGTTTTCCAGTAAAAGACTGAAGAACATAAAATTCTGATTCTGTCTGGTAAAAAGAAATTGTATTTTTATATGAAATGGCAACCATGAGCATTGTTAATGCTCTGTTTTCTTTGATACCACGTCTTTTCCTTTACATGGTACAGTATGCTTTCTTTTCACAGAAGAGTAGAGGCAGTCTGGGTGTATGGAAATATTTTATGTTCTACTGTTGGGTTGAGACGTTTTTTGGATAAAGGTTTAACAAAAGTTTCTAATGGCAGTTTATCCATTTTTCAAGATTCAAAATTACAGGCAAAATAAAATAAGTGAATCCATATCAGTAATTTGTTTCACAGTGAGACATAAATACTGTTCTTTTACAGTTACTAAAAAAAAGATCTGTTGCACTAGAAAAAGGCATTTAGTTTACAGTTTCCTGAAGCTAAAACATTTCTACAGAATAGTGATCCTTCCCTGAAATGAATGAGAAAATGAGCTGACTTGAAGAATGACTCCCTCTCTCGGATGAAGGACCTGTGCAGCGTGTGGTCAACACCTGATGACTGAATACCAATGAGGTTCTGGCTCAGAGATTGATCACACAACCAAAATGCCATGAATGCAAACAACTTGACCCCAAAAAAATCTTTTGAGCAGTTTCTCCAGAGCATGCTTTTGGAAAGGATTAACACACTTGGCTGTTGTGACTTTGCCAGTACCATTGATATTTGTCAGCACAAAACCCTTTAGGACAGACTTAAAAAGAACAGCAAAAGCAATTATGGCACAAGTTTTCCTGTAGGATTCCTGAAACAGACACCATATTGGGCAGCGAAATTAAAGCAATATTGTGCCATTCCTCTTTTCCCTATATATTTACAGAGTCATTCAGATATTAACTTGACTCACGCAGTTCTACTCAGGTATTTATTGATATATATAACAATTTTTCAATATACAAACATCTTCACTGGAGATATAATATTTCATAATATTATATGTTATTACAGAGAATTGTGTGATATAGACAGTTATATGTTGTATTATATATTTCATTATATAATACCAATGATCATTTATTAAAGTGATATTGTTTTCCAACTTCTAATGGAGTTCAAGAGATCTACAGAAATATTTACTAAATAAATATAAAAATTACTGAAAAATGTAGAAATAATGAAACAGTAGCATGAAAAAGTCTTCAAAATCAGGGATTTGAGCATATGAGAAGAAAGGGAAGTGTCCCAAAATTGGTGTGGTCTTACTAGAGGAAAATGATGAGTATCATTGCAGTAGCCCTCAGGAAAAATAAATTTAGTAAGTCATAAAAGAGCAGTATTGGCATTTTGGACCTGACTCAGTGTTATTAAGCTGGTCTAATGCAGCACTGTGTTCTTTGTGAAGTAATGCAAGGAAAGAATCACATCTCAATGTGCAACATTTGGATTAACTTTGACCTAACACTTTGTTGTTGGCAGTATTGTCAATGCATTCTTCTCATAAAAAGATTTTAGAGGCCATCTGGCTATAGAATGCAATATACATACTAACAAAGATGTACCAGTTTGAAAATCCAAGTCTGTGTAGAGTCTGCTAGAGGCAAACCAATCTAGACACTTGGATAACTTGCAAGCATTTACCATAATTTGTGTTACAGACAGCATAACCCAAAGGACAAAATTTATTCCCAGAAACACTTCGACAGCCTTAAAGCCTTCATGCATACAGTAGAATATTACTAAATAACCAATCTGAGAAAGTTAATTTGGTCAATTTATTGTTTATTTTACTCAACCAAGTTTTTCAGATGTAGTTTTCCATTGAAGTAGCAGAGAATCCTTGCATGTACCTCTTACAGAGCACATTTCTCTTACATTCATGAGAAAATAAACTCCTCCTGTTTGTATCTCTTCTGATCACTTAAACACTATTAACACAGCCTCAGCACTTGTCTAAACAAGAAAAAAAATCTTCAGAAAGTTTTAGCCAAAATAAAACTGACCACTTAAAAAAAAGAAATAATATCTGTGAAACTTTGCATCTAGTACTGACCTTTGCTGTAGCATTGAATATTTCTACAAACAAGCGCTGAGGCCAATAATCAGCTTTAAATAGACGAAAGAACACACAGAGTTCTGCAGCTCTCAGAGGCTATGTGCTGACTACAAGGCAGGGACAGTCAGAAACAATAGTCTACACATGTACACAGTGCCTGTGAGTCAATCAGAATAACACCAGGCTGAAACAAACAGTAAGGCAGAACAGGGATGGATCCTTAAAAATAGATACAATTATATCCCAGGTGTTTAAATGGCTTTCTTGTACCAACATTCAGCGAGGTCTTTGCTAGCAACTGAGCTGATTATTGACCACATTCAACATTTTAGTCATCCATATTTAGGAAATATGCATAACAGGATGATGTATGAGTGGCAAGATATTTGCAGTTTTGGGAGAGAAAGGTTATATTTCTTTTATTCTAGAAAGTATTGCATTAGTAATACAAATAGATGTATATTAATAAGGCAGGGAGAGGAAAGAAAATGGATGACAAGAAGGCAGAATCTAGTCAGTTCCAGAGAATGAACCAGTTACACTTGGGTTAGCTGAGGCTCCTCTGAATACTGGTCCAGATACTGGCACAGAAGAGAAATTTGTGTCTTCCATAGCTTTCAACTTTGTAAATTCCCAGCCAAAAAGTCTTAGAACCTATTAAGAATGGAGAAGAGCTGTGTGGTGACAGGAACTGATGTCATTCTGAGTCAAACCTTTGCTGCCACAGCAAGAAATTTTAATTGCTTTGTGATCAACTTCCAAGAAATGTAAAGGAGGAAGAAAACTATAAGAACAGGCTTTTAAACACAGAGACACTGTCTCTGTGAGAAACTATACTTTCAGATTTTCATCTCAAGGAAAGAGAGATTAGAATGAGTATTCTGGGCTAAGAGCTAAATTACAGGCACCTTATTAACTCAGAAAATTACACTGGTATAAAACTCGTGATACAATTCATACTTAATGCAGATCTTCTCATCCATATAGCTAGAACAAAAAAACAAACCCCAAAATCTATAATAGCTGTGTCTGGTAATTTCTTGCCTTTAACCTGCTGTAAGCCTTTCCCTCATGGAACGATGAATGTTGCTAATTGCAATAAAAATGCTGTCACAACTGAATGAAATAATTTCACACTCATTCTTTATGGAAATTTATATAGAACTTGACATAGCAGAGACTTCAGCAAAAAAGAAAAAGTCTCTCATATTTAAACTAATTCTGTGCTGTTCACAACTTTAAGTGCAAGACGAAAATTACAGTTTCTAAACTGTTAGCAGTAAATTCACTGGATATCCAGAACCTCTCCCTGAAGTGGAAAAAATTTTCATCTTTATTCCACATATATGTGTCTGTCAGTGTTATAGAAACTGAGGTGAAATAACCCCCAGGGTATGTTTTCCTTGCAATTCTCTTCAGAAGGTTTAGAAGGAGTGTGGTGCTCCCAGCAAAGAGCACAGACCCAGAGGAAAGGCAAATGCCAGTGATGCACTGACAGTGCCTGTGACAGCAATCACCCACAGCCTCCTGGCACTCAAGAAATTCAAAGGCAGAGGAAGATGAAGGGTAATTAATGATTCCTCTCTCCACAGCCAGCTTCTGATCTTTTACACTAGGGGTAAATAATTTTGGCATTACAGATGTATCCTTCCTTTTTCTTATGTGGATGAGAACTTCATCTGGAAAGAGTTTAGACAGCTTCATCAGACAGACACATGCTTCACTGAAGGATGGACAGGTACCAGCTCCTTCTCAGCTATTTATTCCCCTGAAACCAACTTTTTTCCAATAACCTGGCTGCTTCCTGTTTAAGCAAAAACAGATCTGTCTGCTGGAAGTGCCACACGGATGCATCTTTCATTTCCTCCCTTTCAGCTGCTGTTTATGACTCACCATTAGCAATTTTAATTATAAAAGTCTCCAGTTATCATTTTTGTATTCTATTATTGCTTATTACTACACACCTAACTCTAATTACTATGAGGTAATTACTGTTGTTGAATTATGACAGTCCTCTATCTTTGATTTAAACTAGTAAAATCAATGGTTCTGCCTCTAAAGAAGCCACCACCATAAAATATTGATCAAATAATTTCACACACAGTGTTGGAAGCAGTATAATATGGATATTTAAGACTAGCAATTAGCAGGAGACTTTGCTGAACACAATGACATTTAAATCAGTAGTGGATGTCTGAAATGCCAGAGAGAGAATTATCTGCAGAATGAAGGGGTGCTTACTGCTTAATGAGGGTTAAAGATTTTCACTGCTCTGAACCTTGTCCTTGAATACAAATTCCAAAACAATATTTGTTGCATTGTGCCTTCGGTGGTCAAACTCTTGTAATACTGAGGAAGGTCATTTCATTTCTGAACACGTTGCCTGCCCTTCTTGCACCCTCCAAAGGCACTGTGGCAGGGCTTTACCCCAAGGGAAGCCATCCCATGTGCCTTTGCCTTCAGGGAGCTGCTTTGCCATATTCTTCAACATAGATTTTGTGGATTGGACTCATAGCTTTTAGTCTGTGTCTCTTCACATTCCCCTTGAAGGTTCTAAATTTACAGCCCTGGAAATAACGTGGTACAGAATCATTTACATACCCCAAGATATTAACGAATAATATGGATGTGCAGAGCTTGTGTTGTCAACACACAACAAATGAACCTGGGTGCTCACGCCATCATAGGTAAAACCACCTGATGAGGAGTTTGAGAGAGTCCTGGTGAACACCACCATGGTCCCAGTCCACAAAGTCAGACTGAAGTAAAGCACCCTGAAGTGAGCACAGCATGGGTCTTCAAACCTCAGCAACCACTGCTTCACTCCAGAAATCCATTCCCATTGGTTAAAACAATTTTTCATCTTTCTTCAAGAAGGACTGACACTTTGTCCTGTGCCATGGGTAAATTCATCTACCTCTTCATGACCACTTAAATTTTCTGTAATAAGAGCAATACCTCCCAGTTTGGGTTATCTCAGTTCATTCTCCATCAAAATTGATCTGAACTAAGGAGCCCATGGGTTCTAGAAGACCAGCTGAGCTACAGGAACCCAAAACCCTGAATCATTTGGGGTCTGTACCAAAAATATGGTATTCCAGTACTTTCAAACACTGGACTTTTTTTTCCCTTCACATTTCTCACCAGAGTTAGACTTCAGCTACACCCTGCTCCCTTGATTACACAACCAAAGCCAAGAGTCTTCTCTCTTCCTCCAGGGAAACTCTTTTCTCAGCCCTCCCACCTGCCTGCCCCACCACAGAGGGTGGTATTAGAGAAGACCTCCTTGCCAACAGCCTCTTCAGTTAGGAGCATCAGGAGCTACTGAGGTGGCAGGCATGGGCACACATCACACAGCATTTTATGCTGTCCTCTTTTCTCCCTTCTCTTTGGCAGACAAGAAAGGAGTGGAGACAAAATAGTCTTTAAGTGATATTTATACTGGTTTGTGTCAGAGGCCAAAACAACATTACTGCAGGGGAAGATAACATTGACTAGAATTTTGATGGTTCCTGTTCTCAAGTTACTGTAACACTTGGCCTCTTTCAGGGACAAAGGGTTTCTTTTGCAGAGTACTTAAGTATCTGCTGCTTCCCAGCTCTTTGGGCACACTTCTTTCCTTCTGCAGCATAACTACTCCTCACAGTAAATATGCTCTGGTTCCAATGTGAGACATTTCCATTCCTCTAAGTCCCTGTAACACTGGTCTGCTATGCCTCATCTGACTTAAAATTTGCTAGAATTGTATTTACTGCTTTACAAAGGCTTCTGCCCCGTCCCATTTTTTCCTGTCTCCGAGGCTTATGTTTTCTGTGGGGACTTCACAGAACCACACTCCCATATCCTGGACAGATGAGTCTCCTGGGTACAGTAGAAGAGGATTACAAATACTCTTTTGCTATCCCTTAACAGACAAAACATTAATTCCTCCTTCACCTCCAAGACTTATTGCACTGGGTTAGCATGGCGAGGTTTTGGTAGCAGGTGAGCTGCAGGTGTGGTTTTGTGAGAATTAACTTAATTTCTCCAGGATAAATCTGTTTTGCCTGTGATGGTCACCAGTGAGTGATCTCTCCCTGTCCTTATTTTGACCCATGAGCCTTTTATTCTGTTTTCTCTCCCTCATCCAGCTGAAGAGAGCAGTGACAGAGAGGCTTTGGTGAGCACCTGGAGTGCAGCCAGGGTCAGCCTGATACATTTGCCTTTTTCCAGGAGCCCCATTACTATTCTCACTGTCATTACTTCTACTTTCAATTTGTCTGTACTCAGATAATAGCAGCGCATAGAGGGACAGGCAGAACGACTCCAAAATAAACTGAGCCAAAGGGGGGTGGTTTTGAGTATCTCCACAGACACTGAACCAGTCTCTAACCCTCCCCTGTAATTCCTTCTCTTTGAAGGCAGGCTGTCACCACTGTAATCAGACTCCCATTCAACCCAGTCATTTTTGTAATGACCTAATTCTCCAATACATCCTGTATCAGGAGGTTCAGTTCAGGGTTTCGTTTGTGATTCTTTTCACTCTCATCACATCTTTACACATCAAACCAGTTTCAGAGTTTTCATTTTTACAGAGCGACCTCATATATAGAGCCATCCTCAGGCTTTACAAATGCCATGTTTTCTGCAGAAGCCAAGCTTTGTGTTTCTAAAATGTTAGCAGCAGTAACAGGTGTGCCAAAGCAAACCTTTCATGTACAAAGCAGACCTTACAATTGTCAAAGGCAGAATTTATATAAATATTTTTTCCTTAAAGACCAGTAATGGCAGCAACCACTTTCTTCAGTCCACTGTTACTTAACAAAAATTTATAACGTCTATCTCAAATAAACCTATTGTGGAGACCATTTGTCTCAAAAATCCTGGGCATAAATTGTCTTCTCTTTCACTGCAGTTGTTTACAATATTTGTTTTCCTTAAAAAAAATCCAGATTTAACAACCAGGTCCTCCTTCCACTACTGAAGCCCCCTCCAGAACGTTCATCTTTGAGCTGTTTGTTCCTTTTGGATTTTAAATTGTGCAGTCTTCTACCATTTGCCATGCATTACCTCCTCATACACAGAGGGTGGTGCAAAATACAAAATCCCATTTCTTGTGCCTGGCACATTACCCCTTTGAAGGGGCAGGGTGGGGATGGATCTTGCACTCTAAAAGTAGTGCTCTCAGTTGCTTGGGCCTTCAGAGACATCCACAAGACAAGAGCTAGAAGGACCCAGGGTGAAGCTGAGGGTGTTTGGGGAAAGGTGGAGCAAACAACTTTAATTATCTAATCATCTCCACACCATCAAGAACTGCGTCTGATGCAGTCCCAGCCTGTTCAGTCAGCTCTCCCCAGCTGCTACCAAGTATTTTTCAACTGAACATGTTGAATAGTTGAATTGGGCACTTTGCCCAGCTTGTCATAAAATGAGACAACTGCCCCACAGGTATCTGACCCCAGCTTTTGTATTTTGAAGGTTCTGCTGCTTGAAGTTCTTAGAAGAAGTGGGAATGTCTCTGGCTTGTGCCAATGAGACACAGATGCAACTTTTGGAGCTGTTTTAGGAGATATACTCAAAGACCCTGATGCTCCAGAAAGACAGCTGAAAATAGGAGGAATTATTCTGCATGTGTGTGTTTCAACAAAATATGTCAGTGCTTTCCATCACACATGCAACAAAAAGAAGGAGGATTTTAAGGTGGGAAACACTGTTCATGCAAAGTCAGCTGAGCATTTTGGAGTAGACTGATATATTTTGTAGACCCATATCAGATCCATTTGACAGCAAGAGAATATTAAAATCAAATTTCTTCTCTATTAGCACTTAAGAAAATTTACAATGACTTCATAGCTCTGATCTTTGCAATCCTCCATGGGGAAACCTTCAGCTATCTCAAACACCTGTGCTAAAGGCTAGCATCGATGTTTAAGAACAGTAACAGAAATCCCTGTTTTCAGAATTTTTTTTCTAAGCAATTTTTACAATATTTACAAACTTTCTCTTAAAAATACCTATGTAAATCTGTGTAAATTAGATTGTTTTGAGTGCCTAAACTCCTCTCATCTTTGTCTCTTGATTGAAACAGTAAGCAAATGCACCAGACTACAATTTGCAGGAGAATCGACGTCAACATTAGAGAATAAAGATTATTCTGGATTTCAGATTTTTTCTAGTTGAAGACAGACATTTAGAAGAAACATAAAGAATAGATTTTAGTTGATACACCATTTTCTGTTAAAACTCTTTTCAGGCATCTCTATACATTATTTTCATATAACTATGTAGTTAAGCTACAGCATAACAGTTCCTACCCTGGTTTTATTACTCCTATTTTTGCATTAGGATAAAACTCCTTATTGTAATGGACTAGACTATTCTGTAAACAGCACAGAGTCAAAATTGCAGATCAGCATCTCAGAATAGCTTACACTTTTGCAGAAGACTGCTGCAAATAAAGACACAGCAGTATAATATGTGACCAAACACTCAGACAATCTAATTATTTAAATGTACATCACATTTTTAAGGCTACTGACCAGAATGCAAATTGTCAGTTTTAACTAGCGGCTTTGCCTGATTTCTCTCTCTCTGCTGTCATGGAAACCTACATTAAATTAAAGGCAAAGAAACAATGCAACCTAATTAATGTGTCATCATTCTACTGTACAGGAAATGTATTGGGCAATACTTTGTAACATTATGGCACCAAAAACAACATGATTTTCAAATGCATAGTTAAAGGATGCTAAAAAAAAGTTTTGCTATAAAAATATTTAAAAAGAGAAATAAATCAGAAGTACAAGATGGATATAAGAGAGTCTCTCCCACCACTCTTCCTCCAGATATACTTTGAGGGGTAAAACTAAAGGAGGAAACACCACTTTGAACTATTCTTTCATTTAGACCCTGCAACCTGGCAGTTTCTCTCTAAAAGCAAGGATCACTGAGGGTTAGAAGCAAGAACCTGTCAGGTTGCCCTGAGAGCTGCCTGGGTACGGGTAGAAGGAGGCAACATCAAGATGGTGGCAAGAGGGTGTTCAGGAAATAGTTGGGAAAGAAGAGTCTCTCTTCGTTAAACTCTTTGTCACCTGCCAGGTTTCATTCATCTATGTACTGTGATCCTCTGTACTTCCAGCTCTGATTTTTTCTCCAAAGACTCTGTGTTTAAAGAAGTACAAACCACCATATCTTGCTTTTCTAGTCTTGTCCTTAAAAGAAGGCTCTGCAATCACAACGGTACATGTGATGCTTTTATGGCCCTGCTGCAGCTTCATGTTAAAAATTCAGTATTCTCAAATAATGTGGGAGAGGATAGCAAGGGTGAAAGTCCAGTAAGCTTAAATGGAACTATTTTTTTATTACACAATCAAGTCCTCCAAGTAAGTAAGACAGGAGATTATTAGTAACACTTTTTTTCCCCAGGTTAAACAATGGATAGTTATAGGATTTTTTTCTTTACCACCAGTTCTAGACTCCTTCTCAGGGAAGGAGATGCTTGTTGGACACTAACATTTAATTTCATTATAACTATTCATCCTCAGCTTCTGGGAGTTATGAACAAATGAAACAAAGAGCTTTCCCAATGTTAAACAGAATCACTTCACACACAACTGATTAAGCAGGGAAGAAAGTGTGTGAACTTATTGATTTCTGCTGATGTGCACCGAATTGCCTGTGTGTGGCAGTGACAGGACCTTGGTTCCAGCTGCCCCACGCTGTCAGCTTGGCTGAAAGCCTCTACTGTGACTTCTGTCCTCTTCTGTGCTCAGCACTGCTGCCCAGCCTGACTGTCTGACAGCCTCACTACTCTGAAGCTACTGACAGCATCCTTAGTTTCTTGTGTTCCATGGCTTATAAACAAGTCATGCTTGCAAGGCTGCATTGTTCAGCCAGGATTTCCTACTTAAACAGAAGCTGGACAACCATTTGGAGGGTCTCCTTTTTCTCTGGTCCCTGGGAAAGAGCACAGACAGAGCAGGAGAACACAAGACCTTTGGTGACATGAAAACTTTTCATTGTCTCCCAAGTAAGAGAGATAAAAGAAAAAAGTGAGAAATGAAACTGCTCATTCCAGCAGATACAGAAAAATGAATATAGGGTGTAATTAAAATATGTTTTACTTGTCAAAGGTTGTGATAATACTGATTAAAGATAAATGTCATCTGAACTGGGAGTATCAACCATTGCTACTAGTTATGCAGATCTGCATGTGACATCAATTGTACTAAATAGAAAGCTAAAGAAAGAACCACATACAACTCCATATTTGTTGATTGGACATCCTGAAGCTGGCACATCAAAACCCGAGGGAAAAGGTCATAAGATTTTCTTGAAACAGTTACAGAAAAGAAAAAGAAAGAGGAGAGTGGTATTAAAAATATGTGGTTTATCTAGCCACAGAGGAAACCCAGGAGACACATCTGAGTATTTCTCTGTATGTCACAAGTGAGTGACAGACCTTGTTGAGCAGGAAAAAGCCTATCATGATTGATTAGGAACAGAGACAGACACCATATGGAGTTTTTTAAGAGCTCAAAGGAAACTTAACTACGAGCTGGCTGAAAAAGCAGTGCCAGCAGAAAAGTTCAAACTCTTCTTCAGCATTGAACTTTTNCCCCCCCCGTTAGTCTGAGTGAATCCTGTTGTGCTGTTTAGCTGCCTCAGGCTGCTGAGGTGTACAATGGTCAAAGAGCTTTTAACTTGCTGTGTGGAGGGAGAGCAAGTTCACTTCTTGATAGCACACATTCATGAGGCAGTCACTCCAGAGCTATCCCAAAAACACTCTGCTCTCTAGGATTCCAGACACTCACAGTGATGTTTTCAATGTGTCACTGCTTCTTAAAAGACTTCCTTATCTCTCTAGTATCTTTATATGCTAATGGCTAGTGCCAATTATTCAGTACAACTAAAATTCCAGTTTCCACTTACACAAATGCTAGAAAACCCTATGCTTCATGAGTACCATTCTGTAATGTTGTGATCACAAATATGGATCAGAATCAGAGTTTTGTGCTTATTATTTCATATGAACCTTGTTATACACCACATTCCACCAGACCTTTAGAGGAGTGATAAGACCACTGCAGGTAGCTTGGCTCAGACCGTACTCTGCTAAAGATTGCAGAAATTCAGTCAGCCTGACCATGGCTGAAGATCGCTGGAAGATATTGCTACATCAGACTTCCCAGACCCAGTAAATATATGCAGGTGCTCTCGATATGAACCTGGATCATCCAGCAAAGCTGTTACAAGAAATGGAAATTGTGCTACCTGTCAGTTCCACAGAGCAGGTTGTTCTGACTGGAAAGAAGCCATGCTTTTTCTTCCCTAAGGAATGCAGCACTGTACTGTCAAGATCACAGATGTCACCATTTACTGAGTGATGAACAGTAATAAAAAGGATAATACTTGAGACCAACATAGTATATTTTATTCCTCTCAGATGTTAATATCCACACTTGTAAAATGTATCTCTCAATTT
Source organism: Grantiella picta (assembly GCA_013397955.1). Taxonomy (NCBI): domain Eukaryota; kingdom Metazoa; phylum Chordata; class Aves; order Passeriformes; family Meliphagidae; genus Grantiella; species Grantiella picta. The sequence goes on along the minus strand of VZRM01004507.1, from coordinate 850,205 downwards.
TTTTTAGTGCCTTATGAAGCTTAACTCCTAAAATTCCTTTTGAATGGATATGGCTTAGAAAGTGCTGTTCCTTTTTATCGTATCATTTGATCATTTATCAATTACCAAATTATTTTCTCTATGAAGGAATAGGTAGGTTTTTAATATTTTCTTCAAATAAAGGACATTTTCCTCAAGAGAGGATGTCAAGTGCTCTAGTTCAAAATGAACAAAATATTTGGTTATTTTTAAAATGGTTGCAGAGTTTTCCACTTCCACAGAAAGGACAACTTGAACAGAGTTCTATAGTTCATCTGTCTTTCATTGGAGAGACAAGAAACAAATCATGAGTTTCTCGTCTGCTTTCTTTATTTTCAAATATCAGTAAAGGAAGTCCAGACCTTGAAGAATCTGACTTACGCCCCGATATTGGTTACACTTTCTATTTAGGTTACATTTTGCACCCACTGAAGGAGAAGAATGCCTTCTCCTTTCATTCCCCAGTTCACATTCTCACCAGCCACATTACCATTTTTGTTTGGACCTGTATTTTCTCTCATCCTTCTCCCAGCCCATCTGTTGATGAGGCTATGAAAGCTATGGTCAAGAAGAAGAATTATTTCTGTTCGTACTATTTCACTTACTCATTTGTTAACAAGATTCAAACCCATGACCTCAGCTTTTGGCAAGAAAGAATTTGCCCTCTGCACCCTGGGTAAATTCTAGTTTAGGTAGTTAGAGACAATTTGATGGGCAGAACTAATTTTCCTACTGGCCATAGAAATTTTGCAGAGGAATTTAAATAGTCACCTTCATAGCCCATGACCTTTCTTTGGTCTGGATGTTAATTTGTAAACTGTGCATCATCATAGACAAGGAATCTTAAAGCCTCCCTTACGTGTCATGTACTTATGAAACATGAGAGTTAGCCTCTTGTTAGAACTTTACACTGAAAAACTGTCATTAATCTTGAAACAGGATGCCACTAATAATTTTCTGAAGTCTTAGTATCAGGTTCTCACTGCACTTTACAAGTACAATAAATATAATTTTCGTTCAATAAAATGGAATTAAAAGCACACTTATGCTGTAAAAATCTGTAACTGACTTTTAAATTAATAAAAGCTTTGATAAATTTTAATTAGTTATGGCAAAGGTTCTCCTAGGCAGGCAAAATTAATGCATTACAGAACTTCTTGCTTTGGTTCAATTGCACTCTTTGCCATTTTAAATTCGCTCTTCTTGATACAATCCCAACAATGGAAATTTTAAATTGCCTTGCACTCAGGATTTTTATTATTATTTAATAATTTATTTACATCTCTTATACCCATATACACAAACTTCTGGCTTCTGTTCTGTCCTTTTGAACAGTTGGCAAAAAATGCCCTCAACTTTTAATATTTGGAGACTTGAAAAATATATTTGGCATTCTTGCAGAAGCAAAAAGGAAATAGGACTTAGAGAGTTAACATATCACCTGAAGCACAGATAGATATTCAATTACCACTATTTTGATATCTCTTGCGAGTTTTATGGGGGCTTTGGTTTTGTTTTTAGTGTCACTACTCTGACTTTTACTTCAGTCTGTTATAAATAAAAAGAAATTCACCTATGTGTTTTATCTAGTTTGAACAAAAAGCATCACTAAAACCGCAAATATATTTAAAAGCAAACCAGGAAAAATTTCTATAGCCATATAGAAATACTATACCAATAGTCTCCAGGAATAACTGTAACATTTTTGGAGTAGCTGTATATCTGTAGGATCTGTTCAGCATCAAAGTTTTGCAGTGGAAGTGTTAAGCACTTATTTTTATTCTGTGATAATCATCTACCTTGCACTCCCACTTTGGATGGTTTTAGAGGTGCATCCAAGAAAGTTTTGCCCTCTGATGGCCATTCCACTGTGGTTGGGCTTTGTTATCACAGTGCTGAGCTGCATCTTTTATAATTTACCTTCCACAGAGCCTTTACTACAGGCTAATTGCAGTCCCAGTTTCCACAGCATATGTAAGAATTGATCCTGACTGAAAACAGTAGATTTACATGATGTTCTCATTACTCTGTCACAAGAACCACTTTACCTGCAGGACCTTGGTTATCAGTCTAATTGCACACTCCAGCTATTGTGTTTGGCATTCATAACCTTCAAAGAAGAGAATGGAAAAAATAAAGAGAAAAAACCACTGCTCACCAAAAGTGTCAATTGAAGATTCTGAAGCAATATCTAAGTGCTTTTCTTCTTTCTTTCACAACTCATTAGGTTGAGAGCACCAAAACCCTGCTCTCCTGCTCTCCTGAGGATACCCCTGCCCCAGCACTGGAGCTCTGCATCCACCCAAAAGGAATAATATTTATTCCTGTCATAAACGTGCAGAGGATTACTGCAGCTGCCTACACCACAAACCTGAGACATGGCCAAGGCTCCCTCCAAGCATGAGAGGGTCTGCTTTGGGTAGCAGCTACCCCCCTGTGAAGGGAGAACAAGGTAAGAATTGGAAATTCATATGAGGAACATGACTGGAGATGAAAATTTTTAAAATAGAAGTGATTATTTTTCCCAGCAGTTTGATATTTATCAATATTTATAATAAGATTCCTTTTACAGTGAAAGCTTTCTGTGAGAAAAGTTTATTAGGGTCAGCAAATAAAGTCTGTGTCTCAGTAAGAATGATGCAGAAGGCATGCTCCTAAGAAAGATCTCAGGATGCAGAGAGACACACAGGAGATGAAATATCTCGTGCAGCAGTTTCTAATGCAAAAAAGATCAAAACTTAAACTATGCCAAAGGCCAATTCTTGTGTTTAAGGGGAATGTATTAAAGTTGAGCCCAAAGATATCTATTTCAAGGTGACAGCAATTTCTCACAGGAAAAAATTAGTCACCAGAACGAAATTTATCCAGACAGTGTTCCAATACTCTCAATTATTATCTTAGGGTAATAAAATCAGCACAAAAAAATAAATAACTGTTGGATCATGCATTCATAAATTGGTGATGATGTTACAGCTAACATTCATTTAGCACAAGCACCCAGAGGTAACCACTTGGCAGTATTCAGTCCAATGTAATTTCCACAGCTAGAAATAATATCCTGAACATTTACAACTCAACTAAAGTCTTTTCTATACTCTCTTCTTCCAATTATCTTACCCTTCCTGCTGCCTTATCACCTTTCCCTGCCCTTTTTGCTCCATCATTATCTCTTCTAAGGCTCTAGAGAACAGAAAATGTTTTCAGTCTTTTTCAATATCTTCACCTATTTCAGATTTACATTAATGCAGTGATAAATTGATCTAGCTATTTGAGGAAAGTACTCACCCTTTGCTCCATCTACAGCAAAAAGATTTCACCCATCTAAGATCTGTGCTAGATGCTAAATATATCTTTGTCCCATGATTTACAATCTCTTCTTGCCTGGGAAAGAAACTTTTAGACACAGTCAGACATCAAGAATGGCCCAGGATTATGTGGCCTGGCATTCAAAACCTCAGCTAAATTCACAAAAGTAAGAAACACAAGTTGCATCAGTGAATATGTCAGTGACTGTTGTTCAAAAGCACTGAGACCAAATGACACAAAAACTCTGTGCCTGATCAGCACCCAGCTTGGGTCCTAGCAGGAGACAACATAGCCCCATCATTCCCTTCCAAAAACATACTGCAATTTTTCATTAGACCATGAATTTTACCCACAGCCTCTGTTGTGGTGTCTCAGGAAGCTCAGAAAGCTGGTCACACCACATGTCGGAAAAGAAATTTTTAATCCCCATAATATCTTTTCATTCCACATTAAGTCTTGTATATCAAGGCAAGCTAAGCAGCCATAAGACCACAGCCACTAAGCAAGCTCCCCTGAAACTGATCTAAACCACCTCCCCTTGTTGCCTTGGGTCTCTGATAGGTAATTGGTCCTCCTTGGTTGGTTATTTTCAGCTCCACCCAGCAGTACTCACCTGGTCAGGTGTTCTTGCTTCCCTAAGTTTGTAGATTTAGGCACATTTTTGATGCCAACCTGAGGAGCAAAGCCATGTTATAGGGCAGTCCAAGGAAACACTGTTCCCCAAATATTCTAGAAAGAGCATATTGACAGGTAAGTGTTAATTTCCAGTTATGTGTCTGTATATGTGTGTATATTGAGAAGCCATCCAATGCATGAGAAGGAACAAATAATTTTTTTCTCCAGATTCTTTTTTTTTCCTCCAGATTCTTTTTTTTTTCCTCCTCTTTTTAACCTCCTCTTTCTTTTGAAGACATGTTGGGGTATTAGATGACTTCAGAATAGCATGAACATTTTTCCTGCAGTGTGTGTCCTTCATTTTTCACTGGATTGGAAACTTACTCTTACTGTAGCTGGCAACAGTAATGCACTTTTGTAGGTCTGTCATAAAACCCATGCAGTTTCTATAGACTGATGAGTTGAAAGAAAAATAGTTCACAGTATATAGCCACTCTGAGAATGCAGCTAACACTTCTTCATGGCTTGTTAGATAAATCAAATGTATTGTTTTGTTTATTCTAAGAAAATGACCTATAAGTTGACAAAAGTAAATGGTTATCTTTCTCCCTCTGTTGCTTTGGAAAATGTTCTGAGAAGTCAAAAAATTTAAGCAAGGCTATTAAAAATGAGATCACTTCAATGTTTCAAAACTTTTGAGAACCAATTTTTTCAGTTCCACGTCAGCATAGGAACCACTTTAATACCTTTTTATTTTTTTTTTTGAAAAAAAGTCTGTCTTGTGGTAAGCCATGTTGTTTTCAGAGCAGCCAGTGAACGCTTCAAACATCTCCTCATGTTCAAGGACAAGTCACACAATTCCAAACCTACCTGCACTGGTACATGGCAAGTAACCTGGCTCTTGGCTCTGTCCTAATGCAGTTGAGAGAAATGTATTTAAAACATGAATACTTTCAGAAACACCACCCATCTTGCCCAGGGGACACTCAGATATCTGGGGAAGGATGAACATGGATAAAAGGATGAATATTAGAGAGGAACAGTCTCTAGGTGGGACCAAGCTGGCAGCTGACATTTCTACAGCCCATTTGTCTATGCTTGAAATACCCGTGACAAAACAAAAGTTCTGATAAAAAACAGTACTGCTTTTTATTTTAAGAAGGAATCTCTATCAACAGAAATGCCTCTAATGGTGATGAAACTGGCTACAAGGCTCACATATCTTTAAGCATTTATTCAATTTTATTTCAAAAATGAAGGTTATAAATCAACCCCAAACCTTTCCTGAAAAACACCGTTATCCTCCAAGCCTTTAAGAACATTTTCAGAAGAATGATTCCTTTCTGTGTCAAATGTTATGAAAGACAGTTCATACTTCAAATAATATGATTTATAGGTGGAGATTGTGAAGTTAAACTTAATAAAGCTCAGAGAAGATGCATGAGCCTGAAACAGCTTTTTAATAGAGATTTTTCAGAGTTGAGATGCCACACTTGTTTTATATGAGCTGCTCTGGATTCTAGTGTGAGCTGTGGCTACTGATAGACCCAGCAGAACCACCCATCACAGAATGTTTTCATTCTTTCTTCTTCTTTTTCTCTCCACAAGAATTTAGCTGATGACAGATTGTATACACACATCTCATTACTTGCTTCAGTTATCATGAAAAACTAAAGGACTTTCCAGTATTCATGTTTGTTTCTTGAATTGCCAACTTTTATTTTTGATTATGTAATTTCTCAAAGAAAGATTAATATTCTTGGTTAGTGTTTCCTTTTTTTTTCAAGGAGTTCTTGGGAGATTTATTACTGTATTAATTTTATTTTGGAGTCCAGATGACAAACTTTTGAAAATCAGCTGTTCTTGTCAGGGACAGTCTCACAAACTCATGAAAAGGTTATCATGACAGAATTTTCTCCAAATATGTTTTTCAATATTGATTTTAGATTCAGCATTTTGAATTTAAAGATGTAGGATTAGATGCCCAATTAAAAATAAAAAAGACACTGAAATTATACTGTTATATGATGAAGAAAATGATACTTTAGGAAAAATAAAAATATTTTGATTTCTGGATTTTAGTCACCAAAATAATACTTCAGATAGGATTTCTGAAAACTGATATGAACCCTGAGTGAGTGTGATAGAGCCTGGAAAAACAGATTAGGCCAAAAGAACCTCAGCATTTAAACAAACTGCAGCTGTGTTATTCCCCATACTGTTCCTTGTTAAATTAATATTCCAGTTTCTGAAACAACACAGGGTTAGTAGTTCCTGTTACACTCTGTTTGTACATTTACAGTGCAATTAACAAAACGAACAGCAAAATCTAATTCTGAAAAATGAAACTAATCTAGCTGCAATTACTATAGAAGAAATGCAGATTCGACTGTTTCCTTCCATTAGTATGTCAGGAATTGACTCATAAGAGGAAAACTCATGGATTCCCGCTAATCATCTAATATAAGTTATAACTACAAAGTAAATGTATTTGATGCAAATTATTATTGCATCTAAACTGCAAGTAAAAATACATTAAATAGGACGCTAATTCACCACCAATCAATGAAAAAGTTAAGAAATTATTTCTGGGAACAACATATTTAAGGACTATTCCTATTCATTCAAAGTTCATTTTCTCATGGTAGAAATAAAAATGTATTTTCAAATATTAAAGAAATTAAATATAATTAATATGCTTCATATGGCTTAGTGTTAACAGAACAGATGTGACCATTATTCATGGATCACTTATGATTTTTCTGCTTTGCCCTTGTTGCAGTTCAAAACCAAAAGTCATTATTTGAAGATAATGTGTAGAATATCTTGAAATTCAAGTGCAAGTTGAGACAGAGAAGTCAGAAGTCTGGAAAATGCTACTGCAGCCTGCAAGTGTAGACACTCCAGAAAGATATCATAAGTTATTTTAAATTCATTTAGGATTGTTCATGGCTAATTTTTTATAGAAACATATTATGATACAAGGAAAGAGTTATTTGGGGCAGACTAGATTAATTTTGGGAATGCTTGGGCTCAAGATTTCCCCTTGCTGTCCCAGGGCGTAGTACAGGTTCTCCAGCCATTTGGTAGCTCACTCTGGAGTCAGGGCTTTGAATCACCACACATTTGAATGTGCAATATTTAAGGTGAGCACTTCAGGTGAAAATAATAAGGGTAAAAGAAATTATTTTTTGGAAAAATTTCTACAGTTCTAATTGTGTTAGTACAAGTCCCTTAATGTCAGCAGAGCCTCATCCAGAATCATAGAAACACAGAAAATCCTGAGCTGGAAGGGACCCACAGAGATCATTGAGTCCAACTCCTAGCATTGTCCAAACACTTTGTGAACTCTGTTGGTCTTGGTGTTGTGACCACTTCCCTGGGGAGCTGTTCCAGTGCCCAACCACCCTCTGGGTGAAGAACCTTTTCCTGCTATCCAACCTAAACCTCCCTGCCTCAACATCATGATGTTTCCCCGAGTCCTGTCATCAGAGTGAAGAGATTGGTATTTGTAGATAGATTGGTCAACAATAACCATTGCTAGAGACATCAAATATAAAACATTGTTTGTGCACTGAAGCATCTTGAATAGTGTCCTGTTTGCCTGAAATATTTTGTAAACTCTAGATGACTGAATTTCTTATTCATCTTCTGCATTTATCATACACACATATAGCACAACATTTGAGTCTTGAGATCCTGTGACGGCATATAAGAAGTGGAGGTACTATAAAAGTCATCATAACGCCTAACACATTTTAAGGTATTGCTTGTTTCAAGTTTAATCTTTGCCATGAGAAAACGAGAAAGGATATTTATCATCTGATTATAATTGAGTAATGGGAATCTAGCATTCTTTTTGTTTCACAATGAATATTTGATCTTCAGTCTTTCAGCACTGTTATGTTTATCTCTCAGATCACATTAACCTCAGACTGTTTCTGTACAGGGTCTAGTTACACAGTGGAAACTTCCACACCTCCTGATGAAGAACAAAAGTTAGTGGGATTTCAAAAAAAGGGAGACAAATGCATAAGAGAGAAATCCACAGGCTCCTAAGCCCAGATCTACCATATCTTTTGTAAAGAAATCCCACGACTACAGGTTGCTGGAACCTTGGAAAATATACCGGGAAAGTTTTATATTGGAGCCGCAATGTTTATAAATTTTACTTTGAGCCTCCAGTAGGGTATTAGATTTGCTCAGATCATTCATGTAAAGTGGAGAGCACATACAGATATACACGCATGATATATGNACAGTAACTATATATACATATACATGTGCATATATATATATATATATAAAAAATATATATATATATAGGTTCTTATGGAACCAATTTCAAATGCTTTGCCATTTTTAAATGCTTTGCCATTACAACAGAGACTAAATTAGACTAAAGATGTATTACAGAATCACAGAATTACCAGGTTGGAAGAGACCTCTAAGATCATCGAGTCCAACCTCTGTCCTAACACCTCAACTAAACTAAACCATGGCACCGAGCGCCACATCCAATCTCTTTTTAAACACGTCCAGGGATGGTGACTCCACCACCTTCCCAGGCAGACCGTTCCAATATTTTATCACTCTTTCTGTAAAAAAGTTTCTCCTAATATCCAACCTATATTTTCCTTGGCGCAACTTAAGACTGTGTCCTCTTGTCCTGTCAAGACAGAACACAGTTTGACTTTTAATTCATGAAAGGTGCTTACCTGGCACCAGGAGTGAGCTAAGGGATGGGCAAAACACTGTAGGTTATCCACTGACCTCGAGTAAGACCGCTAAAACTGGCAGAACACAAAATCAGTGTGCATTGTGACCATCTGCAGCCAATCAAGCTATTCACAAACTGAACAATTTTCATACCATAATGGTTTATGTCCCCTCTGCCTTTTTATTTTCTGAATTATATAGGTCATTAGATAAGGAGGAAAACTCTGTATTGCATTTCTACTATCACTACAAAAGCCAGCAAATATTATCACACGACATAAGACCCAGCAAATATTTTAAGCTGGTGATGCAGTGACCAACATTTACTCACACTCATATGTGGCCAAAAGGTTCAGTGGCCAGCATGGGAAGATAAAGGAAATTCCAGGTGACAAAAAGATGCTTCTCTGCAGTCCTGTGTCAGTAATTTTTAAAAAGTAATTGAGTTTTGAATTTTCTATGAATCAACTAAAAAAAAAGAAAAACTAAATAAATGGTTGGTTTTGGTATTCCACAGTTTTATGAGAGATGTTTAGTCAAAGTATTGTCAAAAATAAATTATGAAGCTGGACAGAACAACGCATTTTCACACAGTGCTGTAACAATTTGGAGAGAAACCAAACCAGAAATGAACAGATGAACATGATGGTTAAATATTCCAATTTAAAAAGACAGCTTAAAAATATCAATGAAAAATAAAATTCTCTGTGAATCTTAATACCTGTAACAAAGGAGGTCACCAAAAAACCTTTTGCTCTTTTCAGCTTTCCAGCCTTCCATACTCTGAACTGATCCAGCAATAAGGAGTAAATGAGAGATCCTTGAAAGCATTTTAAAGATTTTCTTACCACAGATTGACTAGGAAGGGATGTTCCAGGCCTTGCATTATCTGTAGCTCCCGGAAAACATTACGAACTTCATCTCTCTCAATGCACTTCTGTTTATTCATGTACTTCATGGCATACATTTTCTTGGTGTCTCTCTTCTGCACAATGCACACCTAATTGGCAGCAAAGTAAAAGAAAAGTTTTGACACCTTGAGAAAGTGAATTTAGTTGTGACTTTGGAAAAAAGGAGCCTTTTGATACATTTCAATAATTCAGATCTGGGTACTACAACTGAGTAACACCTTCAGTAAGTTCACTTCACAGTTCTGCAGGATTCTTTGTAATAGATTTTAATTAAAAATTAACAAAAGCATGATCCAACCCTGCAGAAGGAGAAATGGGGACCCAGAAAATTGTCATAACTTTCAGAAGTTCCATAGTAAAGCTGATAGGAATATACTCCAATGGCTGAAATCCCAGGCTGTTTCATCAGTCTGAGAAATTACTGCCTTCTGCCTAGGAGAAATGCGCAGTCATTGTCCTCATTCCCAAAATTCAATACTCACATCTTGATTACTGCATCATAAACCTTGCTTATGTTCCCAAGGCTCAATATTTCATCTAAATATCTGAATTATGCTCCCTTAATTATTGTTGAAAAGAAAAAGAATTTTCATACAGATATTCATCATAATATTTCTGAATTCACAGGAGACTATTACAATGATTTAGTCTCTGGCAGTAAACTTCTATGCTTTTACTTCATCTCCTTTTTTTTTCTTTTTTTTTTTCCTTTTTTTTTTTTAAACAAAAGTCAAATAATGAAAATGCAGGAAGAAAATCTTAGTCAAGAGAATTGCCGTGGTAAGTCTGGATTGTTTTTTGTCATGGTAGTTTACCTTGAAAATGGAGCTGGAGAGTGTCACAAGCACCACATCCAAGCATCGTGTTAAGTACAATTTATGGCAACACAGAAATATACAGTTTTTCTGAATGTACTGGAAACATCTAGTTTAGGTATCACAGGTCTGCAGTGTCTAAGTTCAAAGGTATTCTGGATTCACTTGGTGTGGGCATTATTTTTTTGTATATTTATGTTCGTACACACACATGAACACCTACACACTCCCATACTATGCAGGCAAAAATTTAACCACACAGTCATTAAATTCATTCTCAGAGATCAGATTACAACACTGTGATATCCAAAAAGAAATCCCTTTTGTGTCTGAGTTGCATTTTAAGGCACTTATGCACTCAATATTTAGGAACAATCAGGAGTAATAAGGCAACTTCCCACTGCTGAATCTGGGAGGAACAGGGCCAGTGAAACCAAACCACATTTATTCTCTGAAACTCTATTTTCATAGAGAGTCCGTGAGCTCAAATCTACTCCAAATAGAGGAGTTAATAGAGTACCTTTAACCTATAATGATAAGGTGCGATTAAGCAGAGTTTCTAATTACCTTTTCTAATATCAGGAGATGTTCTGCTAATGAAGGAAAACATGGATGGAAACATTTTGTCCTGAGCCCATCAATGCTGCACAGTGGTGAGTACTGATGTTTTGTTTCGTTTTTCACCTTGGACTGTTATGAAAATCTGAATATTGTTGATGCCCTTAAGATAACTAAAGGTTCATATTTATATAGAAAGAACCCTGACTGTGGTACAATGTGGAATTGTGTTTGGCCTTTTGGAGAAGAAAAAGTAACAAGTGGGATCGAGCTGAAACTGAGTGGGAAATGAAGGAATGGAAATGAATTGATGAGGCTCCCACAAGTCCTTAAAAGGCATAAGCAGAATTTTCAGGGGCAAATCCTGACATCCTGTCTCAGAATTTGTGGAGAATCCAATTTAGTGAGTCACATTATAAAGTACAACATTTGAGGATTTTAGCTCAGAATCTAAGTCCAGAAGTTCAGTCACTTACGAGTTTGCATTATGATTTTTCATTTACAACTTGGCCAAGAGGTAGGTGTTTGCAGAAGTCTCCCACTCCATTACATAAAAAGCCTCCCTACTGAAGGGTTGACTAGAGACTGCTGAGAGAATGGGATTTTACTGAGCTGAGAATTACAGGTTTGACCAATGTGGCAAACCAAGATCATGTGCAGGACCAAAATATGTAATGTAAACAGCTTTTGAAACACTGCTGTGACTCCAGAAGGCACTCAGTTCTTTTACCTAGCAGTAAGGACAAGGGTGTTCAGCACAGCTGAAACAGACCTTCTGTTGTTGGTAGAAGCTTGCCTAACACACAGCTTCAAAGCAGAATGATAGTAAACATTTTCTAGCAATGCATACCCATGTAAATCTTTTAACATGGTTAAAAAATCAATAGGATTTTAATGAATATAATAAAGCTACTTCCTGCTAAAGATCAGGAAACACAACCTGCATCCATATCGATGTTATTGTGAAAAAGGCCTGACATTGCTATGACAGCACTGGGTCATAGTGGAGATCCTCCTTGGCACTTCTACCTGCTGGCTGTCAGCTCTTCTCCTGGGCAGGACATCAATGGATAGAAACTTTCCATTAATGCAAGAAAGAAAGGAAAAGCCCTTAAGCTTTTCTCACATGTGCAGTCTCAATGAGAAAGTTTTAAGTTGGGGTTTTTTTTTGTTCCAAANAAAAAAAAAAAAAAAAATCCGTGATGACTCATTATGATAAAAGTCTGTTCAGAATTGTCTTATTTACATGTATCAGTATGGAAGCCTGTCACACTCACATTCTCTTTCCATTTTTCTGTGAATGTCATTTACCAAAGCCCAGACAGTGTGATGATTCAGAGCAAATATATGTCATGAACTCAACAACTCTCCAGCTCTGTAGTGAGCAGAGAGGGTCAGGAACATAAGGTATGGATCTAAACAGGTACAGAGGACTATCTCTGTCCCTGGAATGTTTTCCCTTCTAACGTCCCCTGAAGACACTGTATATTGCTAACTTGGGCATAGGCATCTGTGTTGTAAAAGTTTAAAGGCAGGAATTATGAATCCCCATTAATTTTCTCTGGAGTTGTATCATGCTTATTTGGAGAAGTCTCTTGTGAAAATATTTCCCTTCTAAAGAGGGTTTTTCTGCATGTTTTAGCTGTCATCACATGGTGCTATCTTTTACTATTTCTGAGAGAAGGTAAGAGTGAATTGCCTTAAAACCTATCAGGCTAGAAGAAATGTGACCAGAAAATGACTAGGAGTCACTTTCCCTCAGAGCAGGGGAAGGAAACCAATAGATTACAGCTGCAGGGCTAATCTTCATTTTTCAAAAGTAACATGTGCTATGGTCCACTTCTAAACTACCTTCTTGGATTTCCTCTGATTCCATATGCAAAAAAATAGGAGAACCTACATATTGAGTTTAATTTGCAGATTAAGAGGTCACACAGACACAGTGCTGTGGGTGACAAACTGCTCTATGGGCTATTGCAGAATTAGTATGTGAAGTGAGAGAGTTATGCTAAGTGAAACTGGGACAGAATTCGCTAAAAGTTTGCTGAAGAAAGCTGCATAATGCTGTGTTGGCTGAGCAACCATGGGTAGCTTCAACAAAGTTCTTCCCAGAGCAAAAGATGGGGATGGTTGAAATATTTGACTTGCTGCAAAACACAGATTGCTCCCGTTTCCCACCAGAAGAGACTCATAGTTTCTATGTGCATGGTCTGGAAAGAACAAGGTGCACTTGGTCTGAATTTGGCACATGAGCACTTAGACCTCTCCACCTGCCACATGACGTGGTTACATGACAGGTCATCAAAGAGGAGAGATGCAAACCCACGGTCAGAGAAACCTCTGCACAAGGTCCCTATTAGGTGGAGAGCTGGCAGCTGGAGTGCACACTCACCTATGCTCCTGTGTGATATTCTGCATCTTATGCCATCAGGTGAGATGGGGAAGCTGCAGCTGCCCTGAGGAGTACCAGCCTCAGTATCAGTATCAGCAGAGGGGCTGAAAGCACTCACCCCATCAGAGAGGACTACAAGACAGAAATCAGATCTATGCTTCACACTCCAGGTGGGAATTGATGAATCTGCTATTGAGCATCTGCCTGAAATACTGCTATCTTGTCTATTCTAACCCCTGTGCTCTGTAAAAAAATAGTTATCAAAGAAGTAGTTCTCATAGCTCTGCCTAAAAGCAGAGCTGGAGAGATTTACACAAAGTTGGAGAATGGATATTAGAAGTTTGTCTATACACTGACAGGGGATTTACTTTAAATAGGGAGATTCATCCCCAGATTCCCCTGAGCAAAGCATGACATCTGGAGCAGCTGAAACATCTGCTTAGTATCCTTTCATATTAACTCAAGCTAAAAAATAGGTTGTTATACTGTCAAACAATATTAATATTCTGCAGTTGTGCATTATGTTGCTTTTAGGATAGTAACATATTTTTTCTTAAGTATTTTGCATATTATTTACTAAAGTACCCTAAATCAGTGCAGACGTGATTCTGGGCTCCCATCTGGTTTACACCACTGTAATTTCAATTACTTCATCACAGGAAGTCACAGTTTTATACAACCAAATTAATCAGAACTAAGTCTTGTGTTTCAGCATCTTAGACAAACAGGAGAGAGTTTGTACATTGAAATTACAATTTGAATTTAATTTAAGGAGGTCAGATTGTTCAATATACCTACTCCCATGAACAGAGAACTCAAAGAAAATTGGTACTATAATATCTCTGAGAACTAGTTGTTACATCTGAATACAAATTATTTTGCAGCAGTAACCCTGCAATTACATGGTTATTGTTGCAGTAAAGGACAATGAGAATTCTTGTATTTCAATCCTGGTCGGATTTGTACTTATTGGATGATCTTCAAATATATAATTTTTTGCAATATTTTGTTTGAGAAGAGTGCTAGCTCTACATATAACAAAATGGAAAAAAATATCCAGATTAAGCAGGAGAGAGAGCTTCTGAGGTATTTCATGTCTCTGTCTCTAATGTCTCTGCCCTTGCAAAGGGGCCCTCACCCTTCCTCTTTTTTTTTTTCCGCAAATCATACAGGAAAGCAAATCAAGCCAATACTCTGTGAAGGCTTGTTGCCTGATTTTGATCCACTCTTCTCCACGGCATTCAGGAAACTGGTAAACGTTTCTACAATATTTCTAGAAACATCTAATTTTCTTACAGATTTATATGAGTGTGGTTCCTGTGAACCTGCTTTGGGGAATCCATATTGGTGAAAACAGAGTTGCACAATCCTCAGAGAACACGTTTAAAGTATGAGTTCCCTCTAAACATAAATCCTGATTTTGCAGTTGTCAAATGCAACAGGAAAGTCCTTGGTTTAAGAGGTTTTTTTTTTTTCCCCAGATGAGTACAGGCTTCTGACAAATCACCTTGTTTTTCCTTCCATGGGCAAGGGAAAAAAAGAAACTCCTTTTAAAGTGACCTATTATAACATAGCCAAAAGAACAACATGGTAAATCCGTCACCATTTCAAGCGTCTGTGAGTCAGTCTTGCCTTTATCGTTCATTTAGAATCCTCACTGCTGGCAACTTTTGCTGTTATTGTCCTTCTGGAAGTAGCCAGCAGCAGAAAATGTCAAATAAAGGTGCAAGACTGTTAATCTCTATTGTTGGGTGTTTACTGCTTGGGGTCTGTTGTGCTGTAGCATCTTGCAACATATAATACCATGTTCAGTATCACGCTTTCCTTAAACTGCCTGCTTCCTTTATGGCTCCTGTGTGGCCTTTTCTGTTTTCTGAGAGCAATAGGATGTTTTAAGACATGCTCTATTTTTTTATTTTATTGCTCTTGGTACAATATCTCCCTCTCTCTCTCTCAATATTTCTTAAATTACTCTGGTTGCTACAGCAACCTCAGGCCTCTGCAGGATATTGCTGCAGGAGGTATCTGATATGGCAGAGCTCTACGCTGCACAGAGCTCAAGGTGATGCTCAGCACCTCACCTCCTCCCCTGGGCCTGGCTGCTCCAGCAGCTGTGGTCTGTCCCCCCCAGCTGCCTTCAGAATTCAACTGCCTGCCTTTGCCTTCGCCATTTTCAATTCACAGTAGCAACATTTGCTGTTGCAGGAATTCCTAGGCCATTTGGCATCAAATGTTTTGTATCTCCAGTGCTTGTCTTTTCTGAGAAGTGGCCACCTGCTTTCCCTCTGTACCCACTGCTTCTTAGGGACTCAGTAAGAGCAGGTGCTGTCTCATAGACATTATAACGTACTTTTCAGAAAATTATAGCATCACAACAGTTTTGAGGAAGGTATGAAATAGGTGTGGAGAGAAGAGAAACCACGAGCATGCTCTTTTCTCTGGAAACAAACAGGCTCACTTCAAAGGTGTCCTTTGAGGGCTCAGGTTGTACCTTGGTACAGGACAGATAAAGGAGGTGAGCTCTGAGCCTGTGTAGGGCCATCACAGCTTCTGTGTAAGGTGGCAGCTCTTTGGTCAAGCCAAGGGACAGGCAAGCTGGGACAGAGTGTGTGATCACTCACTGAGCAGTTTCCACATTCCTGGGCACATGCAGACCTCCCTGGTGTATTATCTGGGCAGACAGAAAGTGGCATAGATCAGTGCAGGGATCAGTGCTACCCAAGCACTGCTCTAAAAGTAGCTTTTCTGGATTCAGTGACCTTGCTTTGCTAAGCAGGTGAAGGTAGCTCTTTGCTTATGCTTTGGTGTCTTCATAAGTAACAGGATTTTTTTTTTTTTTAAATTTTTGTGGAAGACCTTTAAGATAGTTATGATTAGCATATTCCAGTTGCTGGTGATTCAAAGTAAATTGGAAGAGGTCAGGTTAGAAATTCTGATTAAACTGGCTTTATTTCTGTATTAAAAATTTGCCTTCTAAGTAAATTCAGAAGCAGACAATTTTAAATACTCCAATCAAAAATGCTGTACTCTGATCTAAGTAGCTATTCCTTTGTGAGGGCCAGCATGATTTGGATACATCTTTAACTCCTTTTCCTGTACCTAACTTGCACTCTTGGACCTCTGTTTGGCTGACATGGTATTCCATCACAGTATTGTGATAATAAACAATCACAGATCTCTGCTGCCCTGATTTTTAAGGGATTCTTAAGTACCATTTTGCCCAAGCAGCATATTCTCCTATTGACCTCAAAGAGGGCGTCTTTTGAAAACTACTGAATTGAATAAGGACCATGCTGTTCTGCAAGAAGTATTTCTGGCCTGTCTAAAGTTATTGTTCCGCATGGAGGCCAGGAAACAGCAAAATCCTTTGTGTGTTCTTAATGCATGACTACAGAAGTGCTTTGCCAGCAATGAGCTGCCACATACTCAGGAATCACTGAAATCAAGATCTAGATGGCTGTTTGATCAGTCACCTGATCAAGTATCAGTTATATTTCACCTTCAAAAGTATTCCTGTGAGAAATGGTTTCTAATACTTTTAAAATATTATTTTCTCTGACTGCATGGCTTTGTATTTACCTGTATTAAAATTTAAAACCTTGTTATAATCACTATTACAGGAAAGAAAGGTTGTCTACTCCATGTAAACAAACCATTAATCTTCTCTGTTTCAGAAAAATCCTGTTGAATTGAACAAACATTTACTCAATGATCATAATTATAGTGTATATCAGTTTATACAATCCCAAGTGGATTTAATCTATGTAAAGTGCATTTAAATTACTGCAAATATTTTAAAGACACAAATAAGTCCAGAGACTTAAGAACAAGATCACTCTGGTGGACTATCTAAAGTAGTCTGCTCCTACCTTTTAATTAATTTTTGTTTTCAGGACAGATTTCTAAATTCTGCTAATCTCCACTGGGGGGAATTAATTATCATAATAATTTTTGCTCTATTAATTTTAGTGAAGGTATTATAATAGAAATAATTTAATGACTAGTCAGACTCAACTCATACTGGTGGTCAGAATTCTTTAAGAAGGAAAAGGCTACAGAACCTATTTTCCTTTACCGCAATTAAGTCATACCAGAAAAACACAAAAGTATTCCCTATTAGACTTTTAACTACTAAAAATAAGATGTTTCTTACCTTTCCAAAACTCCCTTTCCCAATAGCCCGCAATATTTGAAAGTGATCAAAGTTAACTGCAAAATAAAGAGAAGAAAAGGAAAATAGTTTGTAGCATGCTAAGTCAGAGTCAGAAACCAGATAGGAAAAGAAATTACAGTGTGTGCAACGAATGTCTTTCTACCATGTGGTGTTCAATGTTTCTCTTAAAACACCAAATATATTTAATAGCCAGCAAAGAGGAAGCTTTAAAATATGCTGCATTCATTTTGTTCATCAGTTCATCTTGCACCAGTGCCCAGCACCTTCAAAAAGCAATATTTCTCTGTCCTAACCAAGTAACAAGACAAAAGTTAACATTATGAAGCCATTAGCAAAAACTGCTCAGCATTTTCCAGAAATATTGAGATCTATTAAAAGGATCCTGAATAATTCAGGTAACACCATCTACCTACTGATGCATAATAACATAAGGTTAATATTTTTACAGTAATCACTCTTCAGGATAATGCCCATATTCTGCCACAGTGATGGAAGCTTGTCCCATGATGAGCTAGTATGATCAACCTCTTCAACGTTTTCCGCCTTAATGCAATACATAATGCTAATATTGTAAGACTATTTTATAAATGTAGCATAAGTTTATTTTGAGAGATTTCATTTTAGCTTGGCAGTAGAAGGGATTTACTTGCACTTCATGAAAATCTGACAGCACAGCCCTAGACACTGAAGTGCTTTGCTGTGAGGGTGAGTGAGATTTCATTTCTCAGAAATGCCATTATTATTGGTGTTGCATGAGATTAAACACAGCATGACCTTCAAATCTCTGTTCCATTGGTAGATCTGGTGGTTTAAAAAAAAACTTCAGCAACATCCTGAACAATTTGATGCAAAGTCACTGAAATGCAAACATGACAATGTGTGATAGAGTTTTTACAGTCACTTGTCAGAAACTAGTCACACTTAGAGTTCAATCCAGTGAACCAGAGATGACAAAGTTCAGTGCAACTTTAGAGCATTTTTTAAAATCAAAACTTCCTTGTGTTCCTGGCTTTGGCCATGAACCTTCATCTATGAGCCTCCCATGGATATAACAGTAATTGGCAAAATTGTGGAGACAGACTGCCACTGGAAAAATCATAGAACCATAGAATGGTCTGTGTTGGAATGGACCTTAAAGATTATCTTGTTCTAACCCTCCTGCCCTGGGCAAGGACACTTTCCCCTAGACCAGTTTCTCAAAGCCCATCCAACCTGGTCTTGAACACTTCCAGAGGTGAGGCAGCCACAGCTTCTCCAGGTAACCTCTTCCAGGTCCACACAGAAATGTGGTAACAAGAACAGATACAACAAAAATATGGCTCACATCAAAATGAAGAAGAAAATCCTGCAAAACTTACGATACTTTAAATATTTACCTAAAGTTATATCATCTCAAGCTAAGCTTTGCATAGAAAATTAAAAGATTGATAGATATCAAGCCACTAAAAAGGGTTAATATCTTGCTTTCTCTGCTGCAATAATATCTCATTTACACTATTAACACCACAAAGCATTTGTTTATTTATACTTGCTTACACTGCCTTCAAGGAAACATGGTTGCTCCTTTCATTAGTGCAGCTATAGCAACCTGGTAATTGCTGGAGACAAATCTAACCCAGAGCTGACAGAGCCAAGAGCAGCAGACTCTACAGAAAACAAAGATGGTGAATATAGCAGCTTTAGAGTCTGGATACTGAAATAAAAATGCATAACCTTGTAAAGAATTTATCAGCTGCTTGGAAATTGAAAATAGGAACAAAAATTTTGTGCTGAATCCTGTAAGAATTAAGGTTACCCAGAAGTTTGAGAAGCAAGTGTTTGTCAGCAGCCTGCAGCTGGGGTCTCTGCTGACAGTTTTCAACAGTGTCTTGCAGTTCCTGCTGTCTGATGAACAAAGCAGTTCAGCAAAACCACCTTCCCCATAAACTTTCTTCCACTTCAGTCCTGTTCCCACGTCATCCCTCCCAAGTGCATGACTGGGCTGTCCAAGATGAGCCTTAATTTAGGTAGGAATTCAACATAGTGTTGAAAACATTCTAAACAACGTTAATCTCATTAATTTCTTTGATGGGAAAAATTCATCCAAAAATTCAGCACAGCATGCTGGTGTTGTCTGTGTCACTCCTCTGCTTTCAAACTTTCTCATGTTTCCTGCTTAGTTTGCTAAATCTTTTAACAAGCACATTTCTTATAAAAAAGCTTATTTTGAGTTTGTCCTTTACCTTGCAGTCACTCAGCTGAGTCCAGTTCCCCAAAGAACTGAAAAATTGTTGAAACACTCTGTAATTATCTCAATTTCAGTGAAGCTACATTACAATAATACTTGACTATATTATATTCTGAAGCCTGATGTGTTTTGAAATGCATCAGTTTGAAAAATTATTTTGTTTTTGTAAAACTAAGATTAAGCATTTATCTTTGGCTATGAGAAGGATATTTTTTATTGTCTATATAACTTCTATTTCTTTGTACTTCCTTCTTTAATGTGTTTATTGATCTGAATTACTAGAACAACTTTTTAAATTTAATTGTAAATTGGACTTCCATAAGAATGAAATTATTAAATGAGTCAATAGACCATGGAATTGAAGATGGATTACTGGAAAGCTAAATAAGTGGTTAAAAATCATAGGCACGACAACTGGTGAAATTTTCTTAATTTCTGTGTTTAACTTGAATAGAAAATAGGATGTTATATTTTCATATCTTCACTAAGAAAAAAAAAGGTTATTTTCTTTATGTAGCTCACAATCCCATAAGCCTTATTTAAATTAAGGTACAATGAGTGTAATGCATTTTTTCAAGAGAAAATACAGACAATTTTAAATGACTGAGGAAATATGTAAACATTTCTGAGCCTGAATCTAAAATGAGCAAGGTTTGCAGCCTTTGTGGTTCTCTGGAAAGGGATAATTCACTACAGTGGGACAACTCAGTCTCTTTTGATCCTTCGAACATACAACATTTCAGATTCACAAACTGAGGAAATTCCTACTTGGGATATTAGGAAAGAGTAAAAAATGGGCTACCTTGCAGCTGAGACCAATACCAAATTCACTGAGTAAACCTAAGATGCTTTAAGTAACAATCCCATCTAGAACAGAGCAGCACAGCCCTGGTAGCAGTGAAGGGTTGAGCAGAGTTCACTGCTACCTTGGTACTGCATTAGCCATACATCTCAGGTGTTTGCCTCAGATCTTTTTAATCTCACACTCACAAAATTTTTGTCTGCTTTTGTTCACCTTAGGTTTGGGGTTTTTTTTTTTCAAGCTCTGTATGTGCTTTTCTGTCTTTTCTGGTGAAAATTCAATGCCAAAATATCACCACTTACACTGAGAGGAATTACAGCTCATCATGACCTCTGTCATTTCCAATGTTGAAAATATCACCAAGGTCAGACACTGCCATTTCCTCTGTGCAATGAGGAGATCACAAGTATTAAACTCTTGTCCTCCAAAACATGGCCTGTCTAGTTGTTGTGGTGCCTGGTGGTGTAGCTAATGACATTTTTCTAGTGCAAAGCCCCACTGAGATAATGGTGTGGCTGGCAAAGGGCATTTTCTTCAGTATCAGTAATATGACGATTACTCTCTTGAAAATAGCTTTCTTTGTACTTTTTACTCAAGAGAAAAAAAATATATTTCCAACTTTTTGAACTTCTTTCATTTTATTACCACAGCATACTTTGGAGGTCTTATACATTGGCTCTGAATTTGAGTCTGAAATATTTTCAGAAAATAAGATTAGTTTATATTGTCTTCAGGAAATTTTTTGTAGAGGTAAACCCACAGAACGAAACTTATTAACAACCCTATGAGAGAGTTTCCAGTTTCTTTGGTTTCCTCCAATTTGGAAAAATCAAGTGTTATAATCTCCTCTCCCCCATCTCCCACCTTCATCCCTTAAAAAGTTGCCATTAATTCAAAACCAGGATGGAATATGGAATAAAGCAGATATTTTGATAGCTAAGTGACAAAATAGATCAGCATTTTTGACATCTGTTTCATGTTATGGTATTAGAGCAATGGATGCCTATTAATTTCAGCAATGTGCTATATATATAGACATTGAAATAATTTATTTATTTCCATTTAGTCATATTCAAATAAATCTTAAATTCATTCAATTGCACAGATTCAACTTCCTATTAACAACTTTTAGTGCAAGTATACCTTACTTGGATTAGAATCACAGTTTTGAATTAGCCCCATGTAGAGCATTTTCCAGTAGTTTGATCTTGAACAAATAAAAGCCAGATGAGGATAATGGGATTCACAAGCTGAATTACAGGTTTCATCCTGCTTGCCAGAAAAAGCAAAAAAATGTGGTCCTAACCATTACAGGTACATGGTCAAATATATTACTGTACTGAAAAACTATCAGAAAAATCTAGAAGGATGGTGCAGTGGTTTGTGACTGAATTATACACAGAAGACCCTCTACTGCCACAGCCCTCTCATGTGACCTTAGACAAGAGCTCCAATATCTTCTGACACTGTCTGTAGAAATACGAATCATTACATCGCCAAGCAGCTGTAAAATTAGGTATAGAAAGTATCTTAGAGCTCAAACACACAAGTAATTGGGAGAGTAGTAAGAGCCAATTCAGGTCATAGTGGTTTCTAAAAGCACTGTGAAGACTGAAAGCCATTTTTAAGGTATGAGAAGTCTACCGCAGTGTGGAAGTGGAGGTACAGAAATCAGTAGACTGACTCAAACCCCACACATCATGTTGTGGCAGAGCTGAGAAGAGAACCTGACTTCTATTTCATACCACACCTTCTCAGGCATGTTTTCCAAACTGCAGCAGCTCTGATGGAGCAGATGTTTGGTATAAAACTTTCTAGTGAAAGATAAATATTTCTCGCTCCACTGTTCCCTGAGGATAAAGTATACTTTGGGGGAAATATTCACGTCACAGACTATTGGGTTTTAACAACCATGCTGCAAAAACACTGGATAGTTGTAGTGGAAATGCCTATTCTTTTATTAACCAGCATTATATACATAATGATATATGTTAAAACAAGAAAATATTTCATATGCATTCACCTCTGCTGCATTATTCTCAAGTGCTATGGTTACTTGAACCAAAAAAAAGAATAATTCCATCAACAACAGGCCATTATGTATTATGTGTTTGATTTATGATCTCACAAAAGAACAAAATATTTTTACCCTTTCACTCGCAGTTTTACTGGTTTAAAATATTCTCATGTTACCCATAATTTGTTCAAGTGTAAATTACATTTAGCTACAGAGGCAATATAAATATTGGGTGGATTCTAGATAGAGCTGGTATCTGTTTTCTTGCTGCAGCTGAGGAATATTTACTGCCTGTATATGTAATTTGTCCAAATACATTCAATAACCATTACCTGAAAGAACTTTGTATCTCCTAGAGAAAATATCCAATTGAACGTGGCCAAAGCACAGGCATAAACATGCTTTGCAGAATGAAAAATAAAGTAGGCACCTTTCTGGAAGAACTTGATAAGCTATATACAGACCTGGTTGCGTCCCACTGATTTATTTGGACTGTCTGGGAGTAGCCAAAACCAGAACATGAGCACTAAGGCATTAAGAGGTGTACAGTAAAGCCATATTTTTAACCCAATGAGCATTTCAACACATCAACCTTCATTCTCACTAATCTCAAGAGAAAACAGAAACAAAGATATGTGATGTGGCTGTTAGCCAAGAAAACAGATTTTTATTTAAGTCTGAGCACTGCCTTGCAGGTCTGTTTTGGGGTGGTTTAATGCTTCCTGTTTCTGTGAATCAGGAAAACAGATCAACTAATCAAATTTCCTTCTATATTTAGCCTGTATGGTTTGCTCTGAGACTCACTGGATAGCACTGCTATTAGGATTTCAGACTAGTTCTGCAGACTTCTTTCTATGTCTGTCTGCTTTTCAGATGCTCCAGGCTTTTCCAGGGAGAGCCAAAGGCTGTGCTGAAAGAACCTCAGTAGATCTTAACAGCCATCAGATCTTGTTAAAATTGTTACTGCCCTTCCACACTAAACACATAAGATAAGTAACCAAGTAGACACAGTCACATATATTCAATACACATAATAAAATCCCCTGCTTGAATGGGCATAGATAGGACAAACATGAACAGTCCCTAAAAATCAAGTTAAGGGTCATGAAATGGTTTGGGTAGTCATAAAGAATCACATTCCATCATGCTCTGTCCATGGCAAGTGCATTAGTGAAGAAAGATACTGCTTAAATTAAGGAAGAAATGCAATTCTGCTGACAGAATGATAAAGCTGGGCTTGTCTTTGAAGTGAACAAAGAGTAAATATCTTCATAGCCTCATAGGTTTCTGAGTAAAATGGGACATTACTATACATTATTTGACTGGGAAACTTACTTCTTAGGAAGAGATAGATAACAAAAAAGACATTTCAGAGCTGGTTTTATCCCACTAATCATGAATTGTGGTGTTTTCTATCACATTTAGGGTCTTTGTATTTAAATTGCATTACAAGGTCTCAATTCTTCATAATTAAGGAGTGCTTTAGTGTCAGTATAAACTGTTTCTAATTATGTTAATATTTTTTGTAATTATTCAGACCTTATTTGAAATTAGAAAGAATTTAAGATCTTTGCATGCCAAACAAATTTTATATAAAATTCAGCTAATTTTGTTTTGAACTTTACAATGCATTTTAGTCAGATCATGTTTGCATACTTTCTTCAATCAGAGTGAAACATTTCTGTGTTATCAAAAGGCTTTCATTTCAGAACCCTTGACTGATCCAATGTGGCTTTATTGCAATAGATCATATCTGCATTTTGCTTTCTTGTTGAGCTCTTGGACTGGGCTACATTTTGCTTTCCTAGGTGTCCTCACAGCTTGCATGACCTGTGCTTTGTTCCCTCTGAGCTGGTGGTGTGTTGGGCTATGGGAGCTGTAAGCAGGTACAAGATTTGGATCTACAGAAGGGGATACAAGAATCAGATTCCAATACCTTTGAAGAAGTGTCATATCACAGAAATGTAGTCCAGCTTTGAACTGTGCCAAAATGAAACCTGAAAAGGCAAACTTGAATTCCGTTCAAACTTTCAAAACCAGCTTTGCTTTCTCAGCATAAGGTTTACATTTTGTAAAGGAAAATAACAGCATTTTGATTTGCCAACAAGCTTCACTATTCATTAAAATCTTTTTCAGGGGAAAGGTCTATTTCAAAGAAAAGAAAGCAGGGTGACAGAACTCCTGTTATCTTCCATCTATGTCATATTTCAAACAAGACATAGTGTAAGCAACCTTTTCCCATATTAAAATGAGGAGACAATCTCAGTACCAGGGTGTTGGAAAACCAACAATGTAATTTTATTTATATCTCTCTTATTCTATATCTATCAATAAATAGCTGATACCACAGATAAAAGAGTGGGCTAAGAACATCTACTGTGGTACATTACAGAAATTCTGATTTCCTTACGTCAATCCTCCTGCAAAGTAGTACTTCACATGCAATTTAGCTACACATTTGGTGAAATTCACAGAATATTTAGACCATGAGTAGCTTTTTCATCAAAAGCAGTGCAAGCATCATGGGGTTCTACACGGTAATCAGTAAAATCCACCTCACATCACATCATTAAAAAGAGAGGGGTTTTCCCTAAATGGTTGGGGAATTTTCTGAATGTGTTAGTTAAAATGAATACTGGAAAGAGCTACAAAAGCCTACCATTCTTCAAAATGCTATAAAAACAGACTAGAAAAATTTGGTGAATCAGCTAATAATTTATGCTGTTATAGAAACAGGCATGTGTTGCCACAACCAGAAGTAAAATTGAAACTCTAAAGAAAATTAGCATTTGAAAGTAACCAAGCTGCTAAGTAAAAAAGATGCAAGGACTGATTCTCAAAACTGTTCTTCCCTTTCTGTTCTGCAAAAGAACATGATTGTATTTCTAATGCTATTCTGTAAAAGCTGTAAAAAAACCTAAGAGATTTTGCATTCACAAGGAAACTGCAACTGCTTGGTAAACAAGAATCTGTTTGAACCCAGGATCAAATGAATATTTCTCTCCACAGCTGCTTATACCCCTAATAATCCAAATTAAAATGATACAGCCATTAAATACATCTATTCTGAAAAACATATCAGGCAGACACCTGAAGCCTGTAAAACAGTTTGCTCTTCAGACAAGTAGAACAGGCTGCAAATCATTACAGCTTTTCTCTGAGGGAAGTTTAAATTGAAACTGCTGAGTGCCATCCCACAATCTCAAGATACCGTCTGAGAAATTGAAGGTATATCACCACACCAAAAATCAAGAAAAGTCATCTGATGATTTTAGGGGTGTGGGTGTCAACTTCTGTGAGCCCTGGAGGGATTTGCCTTCCAGCCACTGAGGTCAGCACAGAGTCTCGGAGCTGCAAAGTGCAGCAGGATTTTGGTGTAAAAACACAGTCATTAGTTTTTGCCCAAAGTCTACTGAAAGGTTGCCCATGGCTTCACCAGAAGCACCAGCAGCTGCAGGGGTTGCTGTTATTGATATCCCGTGGAAAAACAAAAAGATCGTTGCTCTGTGGTAGGTCTGGGGATGTTTAGCTGCTGCTTTGCTCCACGAGGATTTTAACACAGGTTGGATGAAATTAGCTATTCTGTCTGAAGGACTGAGCACAAATAGGTGTTTACTGGCAAAGATTAATTGTACTGATCAGAAGAGCTCTTGTGGCTGCATATCTCTCCCAGAGCGTTTCTTGGCAGCATTAGATTAAAAAATAAAGTTAATTTTCTTATCTTTATGCCTCTTTAAAACTAGCCCAATTTGTTACCATAACAATTCCTAATTGGAGATTTTGGTGTGCTGCCTCTGTCTTCAGACAGGTTACTCTGTTTCAGAGGCATACAGCAGCACTCTCAGGAGGCTGGGGAAAAAAAGATTAATTGAAAAGCTGATTCTTGCCTGTGATGACTTGAGTGAGCAAAGGCAGGAAGAAGTGAGAGGAAAACTATTCTTTTAAATAAATAATCTCAATCTGAAGGACACAAAGCAATATGAAAGTTCTGTTCTTTTAGGTAAAAATGTGATTGCAACTCCAATGAAAGCAAACAGAAAGTTACCAAGTTTTGGAGTCTTTCTCATATTTTTGCTTTGTGCCTTCTTTCCATTTTCCCTCATTTTTTTTGGAGAAACAAGTGAAAGAATTACAAAATCAAAAGGTTTTCATTGATCTCAACTGAAATGAAAAATTTCTGAGTAGTGATTCATGATGATTTCTGCATTACTATTATTGCTGTATTTGTCCATACAGAGTGTGTGTATATCTGATACTTTTTTTTTCTGAAATGAGAACATTTCAAGAAATTCTACTTTTCATTTTGCTTTTGGCTTTTCATAGGAAGGATTTCTATTTTCATACAGCCTAATAATGAGAGGAAGTAGACAAATTTATATTTCCCAACATCAGAAACATAACTTACGTGTTTTAGACCCTACACACATACCAAATTTCTCTCAAAGACCACCTCACCAACACTGTATTTTAGCCCTTTCTGATCCTTTTCATGTGATGCTATGACAAGAGCACATGATCATCCAGGTAAAATGATTGCTCCTCCTGAACAGAGGAGAGCACAAGCTCCCCTTTTGCTGGCAGTATGGATTTTTAGGCTGGATTAATACACCTACAGCACTGGTTTTGTTAGAAGTCAGGTTTCAAAGGTGGTGGAATAAGATGGTCACCTTCATCGGGAAGTTAGAGCACTTATTAGTACAGAATTTATGTATTTTACTTTAACCTTGCTTTAATTTTAGGAACAGCTTTACATCAAAGTAGAGCTCAAACTCTGATCCCTGCCACATTAATATGTACTGACGCTAATATTTGCATTTTTTCCTCACACATAAGTGAGCGCAGGCAACAAAGATAAAGACTAATTTAAAATGATCTGCTAAGCAGGTCTTTTGACTTTGATGGCAATTCCAGCAAGACAACAACCAATTAGCTTTCCTAGAAAAAGTAGGAATAATAATAAACATCCCATGTCAGAAAGATTTAAGCTAATACAGACTAAAATACAATTACTATTGTTTGAAGGCAAAGTTATTAATTTCAACTAATGAATTTTCAATTGTTTCTTATTGATACACAACAACAAAAAGAAGGTCAAATATTGCTGTCAGAGCTAGGCAGAAGATATAAGGAATGTAAAATGTGTGTTACCATCACAAAAAGTCTGCTGGACAATCTAGTAGGGATCAAGCCCAAATTCATAGGATGTGCTCATTGGCAGTGCAGGACAAAACAGGAAAGAATGACTCTGTTTAACGTCACCACTGATGATGTGAGTTGCAGAAAAATTAGCGCAGACAATGATATGTTTTAGTTGTCTTTTTTGGGGCATAATGCAAGATCTTCCAAAATCCTGATGATGACTAATGGTACAGGCAATTACCAAGGCGAAGCTCCCTTGACAAATACCTAAGATTTAAAACAGCAGCAGCTGAGACAGCTTAAAAGGAAAAGGAGACAAAATACGACAGTGGCAAGCATGAATGGAGGATAATACTGCAAAAAAGTCAATTAAATTTATAATAATTCCTGTCCCAAGATATCATCAATTGAAAGGCAGGTTCAGAAAGGGGAAGAACTAGCACATAGTGAAGGCCCAAAGTGGGAAAGACTCAGACTGTGACTATGGAGAGATCTGTGCAGAGCTGGCACTCTGTTAATGCTGCTTCCATGTGTATGGAGGTGGAGGTTCACTGATCTGATCAGTTTGAAAATGTGATACCATGGACTGAGAGTGAGAATTTGAATGTTTGTGATGGGCCTTCAGACTAGATGGTCTTGACTGTGTGGGTCAATTTAGTGTAATCCTTCAGCAGCCTAATTTAAAAGCAACCCTTTTCAACATCTCATTATCTTCTGTTACGATGTCTGGTTAATCATCCATCAATCAAGCTAAAAATCCCCAAACAATTGGATTTCAACTACATGGGCTTTTACTGTTAGATTTAACAGAACAGCAAAAGGATTTTGGAGTGCCAAATCTACCACTCTTTTTCAACAAAGAGCAAATAGCAATAGATTGTTGTGAAAAGCCTGTAACAGCTGGTCTGGGATTTTACATATTGGTGTATAACTCAGTGCTATGAAAAATATCATCAGAGGTCAAATATTCCTCTGCATGGACTGAAATATGGTAACAATCTTCACCTTTGCTAAATAAATGATACTGATGTCTGCAAATGACCAGAGCCTGGTTAACGTAATCCTGAGGGTCAGAAAAGACTTGCTAGTAGTTGAAAATACTTACACACAGTGTGGTAGGTATGTTCATTTCTTGTGTACAGAATTTACTGTGACTGGTCACGTGAATCTGGCCACACGAAAATGGCCACATCATTCTATGATTCCATGAAAGAACATGATTCTCTCTGTATCTAGACTGGCACTGAAGCCATGTGTCATGAATAACTGCAATTATTAGGTTATTATTATTAGGTTTGATGCATTGGCTAGCAATGCGACTGATTGAAGCCCATAGCCCTGACCTCACTGTCACATATAAATTATCAGGATTTAGTCAGGCAGTGTCAAATCTTCAGTATAACTATAGGTTAGTTTATCATAACAGAACTGATTTGGCTGCTCCTATGTTCTGTTAGCATATAGCATTCAGGCAACCTATTTTCCACCAGAAAGGTTTATTTTCATTGACTCCGCTTAGTGGAAACTTCTCATCCGTGTATCCTATTACAACCAGTAATTTACAAAATTTTGCTATTATAAACTCACAAGCCAGTGAATTATTTTTATTTTAAGATCAGTGAAAGTGTCAATTAAAGATCCCTTTTTGTTCCAATGAAAACAGTTTTGTTTTTTGACAGGAGAGAGATTCGGTTCAGAAAACCTATTAACTTAGTAGCACCACTGGAAACATCAGAAATCATCAACAAACAATTGAATTGATATACTGGACTTCATCACATCCAGTGAGTAGCAGGAAAGCCTCTGTGAGTCTCCATGCTTTTCATAGCTCTTTCAAAAGACATTGACATTGAAACTAAGGAGAAAAGTTTTAGAAGCTGCTCCAATGTAAAATGTAAGACCTTTGGTAAATGATAAAACACAGCACCCTTTTGTTGAGAAAAGAGAGTTTCTGATTGACTATGTTGTTCACTTATGGATGAGCTGACAAAAATAATCTCTGAAATCATTGCAAGGAGAAACAGGCTGACAGGTATAAGCAGCAGAAAAGATACTCCTTGTGAAAATGTATTGCTACAATATAGAAAATCTAAATTTCACTTTACTGTAATTGACTTCCCTGTGAGATCAGGATGCACATAATAGACTATGAAGCATCTTTTTCAGCTGGAAATTGGGAATATTCACCTCCTTCAGAGTTTCTATGAAAATAACCTCATTAATAACTGAACTGGAAGGCTCTCTGAGGGAAGTTGCTATGGGAATAAAATGTCAAATATCAGTGTACCTAACTGTTTTCTCCTGCAATAAAATTTATCAGAGTGATCTCCAGGTGAAGGGAAATTCTCTAAATGAAGTTAACAACAAAATCCTCAGTGGGACATCCATCAATCTTATCCATGCAAAGAACTCTATAACTCCAAATGTGCCAGGGGAAGCTAATAAACTTCTTTGCTCTTGGCTCCTTGGGGCACTGGCTCTGAAAGCACTGTTCACGCAGATCAAGATTTCACAAAATGAGTCTTGGTACTACGTTAATGGGAGGTTAGGGACCCATGTGAAGAGGATTTTATTGAAACACCTAAACAAAGTATGAGTTATTCTCTTTTTCTTCCAAATTCAGAACCCAAGACATGAGGAGTCTCTCTCCAGAACTGAACCTTGAAGAATTATCTTTTCTATTCTTAACCACAACTACAAATTAAATACTTGGGGCAAGTTAGGACACTAATTAGTCGTAATGATTCCCATTTCAATTGGTATTGCCTCCCATGTATTAATTTTAACCCAAACCATCACCATGGGCTTCAAAGGAATGATGCCAGTTCTCAGTTGCAGCAGAAGTGTGCCTGGAGTGTCCCTGCCTGCCCCAGCTGCTCATGGCAAACCCAAGCCATAGCCTGGGCTGGGGCTGTGGGATCCAGCTGCAGGCAGTGAGGTCACACAGCAGGAGCTGGGGGTAGAATGGGCACTGTAAACAGGAAAAGCTGCTTCTCATCGTGGAAAAAGGTTGTGCTTAATTAAATTACCAGCACAGGCAGTGAGTACATTTAAGGGCCAGATCTCCAGCAGAGGAGAATTAAGGAAATTTCAAGTATTCCATTACTGCCTGGCCACAAAGTAGCACCTCAGAGTCCAGCAGAAGCTAGATACCTCTTAAACTGGCCAGATTTCTATCAACTGTTTAAATGAAAGACACAACGCTCTTTTAAGAGGGTTGACCTCCTCCATTAATTCTATCTGTTAGCCTACCCATAGTTATCCATCCTCTGCAGTTAAATGACTTTAACTATGTACTTCAGCACTCAAGCTGCATTTTACTCATAGGTCTTGTCAATTTTTCAAACTAAGCTATACTTCTTAAAAAAATAATAAAATCCATTTTAGAGATGGAACCTCAGATCACAGCCTCTGAGATTGTAAAGGGACTGACCTGAACTCAGCTTAACAGTTCTGATTTTTAGAGTCATCTGGAGCCAGGAAGAAGCTTCTTTTTGATTCTAGCTAGGGTTCTTAATATTTCACTGTGTGAATCATCTACTTTCGTAAGAATCACTCCACTTTGTCTGCCATTTTGGAGGAAAGCAGGTCTCCCAAAGGTTTTTATACCTACATGCTGCAGACTAAACTGTCGTTGATCAAACATGGTCAATTTTTTCCAACCTCAGAAGAAGCAATATCCTGAGTTATTAGTTAACAGTAACACCTGTATATACATTATTTTTTGTGGCTGTTTCTCTTCAGGGTGTATAGAAAGGATAGGGGAAAAACCTGATAATAACACTTATCTCAGTGTTTACAGATAAATATTTGATGATGGAATAACATTGAAAAAGATGGATTGACTGCTGTCCATAAAATGACCACCTAACTGCAGAGGTTTTTTTTACTTGGAGCTGATTTGTTCTCTCATCATTGTGCTTCTTACCTCTGAGAAATCCTTGTTTACTTATTTACAAGTTGTTTATAAATATGCTTATTTACACTCCACAAAGCTGATAGGACTATGCATTGCAGAAAACAGTAAATATGAATGAAGAAATCAGGCACTTTATCTTATCTACACACTGCTAAGATTAGGAGTTGTTCTTGTTTCAGCTGGAATAGAGTTAATTTTCTTCTTAGTAGCTAGTATAGTGTTGTTTATTATTATTATTATCATCATTGTTATGATAATTTAGTTTATTTCAATTATATTCTTATCTCAACCAACACGTTTTACCTTTCTCTGATTCTCCTCTCTATCCAGCTGGGGAGGGGGTGGAGTGAGCAAGCAGCTGTGGTATTTAGCTGTCACCTGGGATTAAACCACAACAGAAGTGAAATATTAAACACTTCAAGCAAAGCAAACGTAGATACACTCAGGAAACAACCCAAATCCACCTCTGGTCAGCTGGTATAGAGGTGACAGAGGAGAGGAGGAGGACTTCAGACCAACCACAATTCCCAGGCTGGGGGGTTGGTATTAACAGCAGACAGTCAGTAGACTCTAATCCACAACTTAACTTAGATTTACCTCATATCACCACACAACAGGAAAAAAATAAAAATATTCTCTTGGTGAACAGGGCAGGTAGCTGGCAGATATTAATGGAAAGAACAGAAGTTCTAATTTTAACCACAGAAGTTATTAGGTGCAAAGCACAAACAAATAGTGAGCTGCAGAGGATAAAATTGCTCAATGTAGCAGAAGGCTTGTTAGTGCCTGAAACATTCAGTGGCACTAAATGTGCTTATACCAATTCTGTATAATCACAGAAAAAGAACCCCAAATAAGTTTAATTATAGATGTTAGATTAAAATAATGAATGTTGGTGACTCAGTTCTAGAGTTCCCTACTGCATACACTGGGTTTGTTTTGATGAGAGTAAAGTATATTAAAAACTATCTATCTGTGCATATATAGAGAAAAAGAAAGAGAGAGACAGTCTCTAAAAATATATGTGTATCTACACGTATTTTCTTAACTACAATAAAATGGCAAATCAATATATCAAATCTTTTTCTGGCTGTCTATGAAAATAATATTAAACAACCTTGTCTTCTTCACAGTACAGAATGGAAAGCCTTAAACACAGCAGAAGATAAATTTGTGGGGTTTGTTGTTTTTGTTTTTTTTATTTGCAGGTTTTGAAAAGGACTGGAAATCAATTTCATATCACTAAAGGCTAGAAGAAATATATTGCATATTCCAGCAGTCAGCAATCTTTCTCAGGTGATCTGCTAGGGTGTATTCTTTTCCAAATTGGAATGTAGCATGGCAGGAAGATCTTTACAGGACATCCTGTCACTCAAAAATTCAGGATGTCGTTGATCCACATACATCTGTGGATCAAAAGATATATATGATCTACCTAGCAGAGGGAGGTTAGAAGGCTGACAGCAACCTGTAGATGCTCATTAGTATTTGTACTCCCAGGGAAGCATTTAAAAGTCTCTGCATCTCACAAGTGAGAAAACCAAATGCCACAATCTTTTCTCTGTAATGGACAGGACTACAGTGAAAGGGTTGCTTCTGTTAATGCATTTAAAATCCATGGCTGTGCTTCATCCGACAGACTGATAGCTCCTGCCTTAGGAACATCAACGGCCTGAAGTCAAAGCAGCACTCAGCATAAGTGCTTGAAACCACTGAAAACATGGTATCTCTTCACTGCCATATCTCAATCTTTTCTAAACTGCAGACATAACCTCTCCTCACTCTCAGAAAGCCTTGTGAAAGCCATTCAAGAGCAGATGCTATCCTAGCAACAGCTGGAATTTGCCTAGCCACCAGACAAGCTCCACTTGGATGTCCTGCCTCCCACAGCCACAGACAACACCTTTGAACCTGATGGCCAGTCCTTTTCCCAAACTATACTGTAAAAAAAAAAAAAAAATAAGGGAAAACCCGATAAGATAAACCAGGTGATTGTAAATAATTTTTTTTTTGCTATTTTGAAAGCTGCCCAGGCAGCTGAACGTTTGGATCAACAGCAAGTGTTAATTGTTCTATGACTCCTTTCCAGCAAAATCACACAGCACTTAGTGCTGACAACTTTGTTCAATAAAGATCAATAAATCCTTCAAAAAATTCTTTCAACACTGAGATTTTTATGGAGAATTTCGCACTAAAAATTTATTTGTCTTTCTAAAGTGCTTTCATCTGCTGTTATTATTTGCACCATTAAAAAAACCCCAGTTTAATAACTTAGCTTAAAAACCTGAGCAAGAGATCTCAAAGGCATGTCACTGGGCAGGAGAAGATGTGGCAATAAGGGCATAATTAACATGCAGTTACTGAAAAATCACATGCCAGGGCTGGGCAGAGAAGAATCTCATGAAGCTGCATAAAACTTCTGGCTAATCTGTTCCTCATGTTATGTCCAAACCAATCTCAATAAAAGCTAACTTTGTTTTACAGCAATTCCCCACACATAAAACTGTATTTCTGCTGTTTTCACATTCTAAAAGAGTCGAATATGTAGCTGGGCTTAAAATAATGACCTTTTCCTACTTCTCAAGAAGGATCTTTTGATGTTCGCTTGTTTTTTGACATCAAGCTCTGTGCAGCAGTTCACAGTGCTTAAGATGTGGTATTGCCCCAAAAGCATTTGCAGACTTTACAGCTTGGACAAAGATTTATCTAAACCTTACCCCAAAAGGTAGAAAATCAATCTTCATAACATAACTTTAAAGCAATCCAGGGAGAAGGGGAAGATAGTTTCAGAAAGGTGTGAAGGACATTCAGGAGGCTGACAGTCATTTTGTGATTATATTGCATTTGTGTTTTAACAAGGTGGCTAAGAACAGTTATCGCTCAGCAAGGGAGGTAGAACAATATCAAAAGGAAATAATAATTACTGGAAGGATTAACTCAGTTTGCGTTTTTATATCTTAAATAAGGAACAGCAGGTGTTCCCTTATCACTGCAAAAATAGGAAAAAGAAGGAAAGTATTTTTTGTCCACTGCAGCAGACTGCCTTGTAGTATACTTACCTTACTAAATACAACAGTCTTTCTCACACAGAACATTGTTAGCAACAGAATGACAAAGTCAGTGCTCTATTTTATTCAGTATCATACCAAGCAAAAAATGGCAGGTCAGAAAAGTACATCAGGTGTAGAACTTATATAAATATTTCTGAATTTCAAAGAAATAGAACTGATATTTATTTCTTAAAAAAAAAAGAAGGAAAGAAAATTAGAAAGAAAGTAGGAGTAAACTCGAAATCAGTAAAATATCAGATAGAAGTTAAAAGCACTGATTTAATTCATATTTTGAGTCAGATAAACAAACCTAGAGAACATTTGATGAATATATTTAAACCAGCTTTTTTCAAAATAGACCGAAGTAGAAAAATTTTATGAAGTATAAAATAGAAAATTTAATGAAGTATAAAATAGAAAATTTCATATTATGTTGTGATATTATGAAGAAAATATTTATGGGGATATAAAATTTTGGAAATAAACTTCAGATTCATCAACTATGTTCAGTTATCATTAGAGCCTCCAAAACTTGTGGAAATAAGCTGCCATCAACCCTAGCAATGCTTTCTAAGAAGGGTTCCTTCAATTTAAAGGGAAAATACTTTTGTTTTAATTACGGAATGAATGAAACTTACTTAGATGTCTACATTGTACTTAATAACCATATCAGAAAATAAAATACAACAACTCTAAGAACAGAAGTATTACAGCATTTGATACTTTTGTGTCAAGACCTGTGGCAGCAATCATAGAAAAGGGGTGTAGGAGAAAAACAGATCATAACGAATCCTCCATCAGTTGTAGCAGGAATAAATCATATGCAAAACTGGAAGAAGAATCTTTAGGGGCTGACTACCAGTGAAACAAACTGAAATCACAGAATCATAGGGTTTTTCAGGTTGGAAAAGACCTTTAAGATCTCTGAGCCCAACCATAAACCTAACACTGCCAAGTGCACCACCAATCCATGCCTGTAAGGGTCCAATCTCCAGTAAGCTTTCCTTACCAGGCTGGAAAAAAAAGAAAGATGATTTTCTTTAGAAGAGTGGTAGTGAATTAAGAAGACTTTTATGAACACCTTTTTGCAGAGTTCACATTTCCAGTGATTAAAATCAGAGCTGCCTGTTGCTGTTGAACTGCTAGCAAAGAGTGAGGCTTCCGAACGTGGCAAAATTTTCATTTTATTAATTAATTCCAACTTATATAGACTTTCACAGATCACCCGGATTGGGTCAGTTCAAAACCTCCCCCTAAGCTGATTGGTCAGGCTTGAACCACCCATGTCTCCAGAGACCGTTTCAATAGCATCCAAACTTTATCTTTGTTTATAAAACACGGGAAGAAGAAGAGAAAAAATTCACATGGGAAAGAGTCTGTGCTTGCCACAACTGCCCAGTGACCTCACAAATCCTGACCTGTGCATTCAGACTGGTGCATTTACTTATTAAAATACACATGTTGGTGAGAGTCCAAGTGGAAATTAAGGAGTTAAAGATGAGGTCAAACTGAGCAGCTGAGAGACAGCTGCATGGCAATAAATCTTCTAGTTATTGGAGTGGAAAATAACTTATTTGGGAACAAAAGGAAGGAAGTTCTCATTTCTGTGATACAAAAGCACAACCCTACTCATATCCTTGCTGATGGATATTTGAGGGAATAGACCTAAGGGAATTGCCTAAGGGAATAGACCAATGTATAACATTAGGGTTTTTCTGAGGACATCTTGAATTCACGTCACATGCTGCGCTTTCATTATATTTGTCAGATTTTAGTAAGTGAAGAATCTGAAAGGCAAAGCCTGGTAGTACTCACCAGTCAACAGATGCCTTCTTTCTTTCCTCCAGAAATGTGTGTTTTAGAAAGGTACACTACTATACTGTAGTGTATATATAGTATATATTGGCCTAGCTATAAAAAAGTACTGTATACATGTGATGTATAACTTAAACAGTATAATGTTAATTTCTAAGATTTTAAAGTTAAATAAAAGGATGTTCCATGAAATACTGTATTAAGAGAATCAGTTCTAGGTCCTGATGAACATATTAATGCTCAATATCCTCTTGAAGGTGTAGGCATCTTGGGCCCCACCAGTGCTCATCTGCAGATACAGTGTGATTGGAACATACATTTCTGATAAAGGAAATATGGGATCAAGTGCAGCAAAATAAATAACAGTGTTATTCTTCAAAATGTTTAATGTATTAGAGACTGAACCCTAGAGAGTGAACCAACTTTGTTCTTCTTTAACTATAGGAGAAAAAAAGCAAGACATTTGACTGTTCTTTTTCTGCAAAGACCCTGTATTTGCTATTCACACCAAATTTTGATTGAGCCCAAGGAAACTCAGAGTATGATTTAGTTAAGGAAACAACTTTTATTGATCCTTTTAGTTTATATATTTGCATGATAACAACCTCTTACTTTTTTCTGTTGCAGGGAAGCTTACACATTCACATACAGAGTGTTCACAAGCACAACAGCAAATTAGGAAGCAGTCCAACATGGGCTTACATTAGGCAATAAGTGATGTCATTCAAGGTAATCAGTGGAACTAGCTCATGAAACTAAGTACAACTGTGCTCCAGAGAGATCACAACCTCTGATTGGCACACTGCTTGCTACTGCTGCTCTGCTCCCTCCAAAAAGTCCAGGCTTTTCCTGCTGAGTTTTGTGGATGTCCCCTACCTTTTGTTCCTTCCCCTCACATGTTTTACCCTGATAGGATGCTGTGCAGATCCTCTACCAGACTGAGCTAGAACTTGTCCTTTTTAATTGAATATTCTCCCAGAAAGTTTTGCTTTGTATTGACCAATCTCAGTAGCAACCTTTTCTCTTCCACACCTTTCTGATTTTCTCAGAATTAGCTCACTCTGGCTAAGTCAAAATGTTGTGAAACCTCCAACATAACTTGACAATCTTTCCTCTATTCCACCCTTCAGGGCTTAGTCACAGGTGTCACTGCCCACCAGGTTTTGCTGCAGGAAGGTTTCTCCTTCTGCCTTCCCAAGCTTGCTTTTTAATGAGAAAGCTAGAAAAGAGTGAGTCTTGTGCTTGGCCAACAAAACCCTGTCTTCTTTGGTTTTATGCCTACAAAGACAGTTCTGGTGAGATAGGATCTACTTTCTTTGAATATCTATGAGCAGGATCATAATTCCTTCCTACGTTTTTTTCCCAAAGATTTTCTTGGCCAAGCTCTAATTCAGTCAGGCACAACATGTGATTCCAGGCTGAACTTCATTCATTGGACAGTATGGTACCTAAGGGTCACAAAAAACTGCATCCCCCCACTAGTAGCTACTGCTGTCTTTGTAACCCTCATTCACACATCCCCATCAGAGAATTCTTTCACTTTCATGACAAGTGCTACCCATGACTCAGTGTCTGTCACACTGCACCCAGATGGGAGGAGGCAGATCTGTCCCCCCTTGTTCTATGGGAAGGCATTAGATCTTTTGAACTCTACTGGAAGTGAAGCCAATAGGTAGGAGTAGAGTCAGTTTAATATCTCTGTACATTTGAAAACCATTTATCCTGGGAAAAAAACCAAACATTTATTTCTCAGGTTGCTGTCCCTTCCACCATTCAGCTTTTCCAGTCCTTCATGACCCAGCTCTCTGAAAGTCTGCTCTTTGACACAGCAAACAAAAATAGCACAGCTGAAGGAGCAAAGCTTTTTCCCTGCAACAGCTGTGGGCAGGGATGGGAGTCATCTGAATTTGTGAAGGAGGGACTGCAAAAGCAATGATGTTGAGATTGGGACATAATCTGTCTTTTTCAGAGTTTATTTCATTATCAGAACTTTCTCTGCTCTTAAATAGGCATCTCTAAGCTTATCTTGCTTGATGCTTGGTTAGCTTTGAATTATTTATACTTAATTATTCACAAAAAGCCTATCGATATCCAGGCACACTTCACATTACAACGTGGGTAAAATGTTACCTCTCCTGAGCACTTCCTCAATAACAGGCCAACAAGAAATTCCTTAACACTCTTTGAGGTACGTGTCATGCCAACTACTTCTGCAAATATTAGAAGTCTACGAAAGCAGCAGCAAAGATTCACGGATGCCTTTATTAAGATGGATGTCCTGACAAGGATGTTTCCACCAAAACAGAAAACTAAATCTGGAACTGGAGTAAATATTATTAGGAAGAATCTTAAAAATTTATCTGGTGGATCTCTAAGATATTACTGGCAGAGATTTTGTTGAATGTGAATGATGGAAAGTAAAGTAAAATTGGCAAATACTTTAGCTCTTCCTGGAAAAGATCTTAAGGATCTTTTTTCTAATCCTGACAGTGTGAGGTAAATCTGATATTGCACAATATTTTTAGGACATTCAAATGGTGAAACAGAGATGCAGCTCATTTGAAATAACAAGAAGCTATGATGAAAGTGCCAGATTCATCTTCTTTAGAGTTCCCTATATAAAGGGAAAACTGTGATACAGTATTAAACTTCACCTACAATTATCATTTAGAGTCTGAAGAGGTCCACATTATTTGTGTGCATTGTACCAAAGCCTGAGTCAGGCAGACAGGGGCTGATGGTGGTTGCAATGTCATGATATTCTGTCTGAGCCTCCTTCAGCACACACCACGTAAACTTTTGACAACAGCTTGACAGCTGGTACCTCTGTGGCTGCCTGAAATTGTCATGTTGTCCTTCTGTGCTCTCCTTTCTGCCTATATTCTCCCAGTGTGTCATATCACGCTGTAAGTGTAATCTCAACCCTGATCTATTTTCTTCTGTGATTGTACAGACACCAGTATTAGGGTTTCTGAAGTGCTTTCAACTACATACAATGATGGCTTCCTGTCTAAATTTCAATAATGGAAAATAAAATTGTATAAAATTCATCATGGTCATAAAATATTTTAAAAAATCCAATGGTCTGAATCTAATTTATGTAAAACATTGATATTCAACACAAAATAACGCCTTTGACAGCTGTGGTTTTCAACAGAACTGCCTTTGAGCAGTTTTTGAATCACATGGTGGTATTCTTATCCAATTCAGTTCTAAAGGGAGCTGGAATATTCATCTTTCCAAAGAAAAAATTAAAATGCAACGTAACACACCATAGAACTTCCATGAACAAACTAAAAATCCAGCAGAAATATTGATCCCACATGATGTTTGCTAGTTTCTCTAACAGAAGGTATTTAGACACCAAACCCTTTATTTAACTGTTCTTTAGGGCTGTACTTTATGAAACAAGTAGTTTGAAAAGAGTGTGTTATTATCCTCGTGATTGGAGTTGTGTGCAGCAGCTCTGTGCCTGCATCAGACATTATCCATTATAGCTCTGTGGCAGCAGGATGATGAGCACTATCATATCTCTGACAATAACTGGACACTGCATACTCTGTTCTCAATCTGACTCATTTTGACATTTAACCATTGCTTTAAATTGCTTCCAAGAAAAACTCGTTTGTCATTTTTCCCTATGTCACTTTATAGTTCTTCAGCTTTCACTGCACTTATATATAAAGTCAGCCATTATGCTCAGAATTTAGCTACCTGAATCCATACTAATTGCAGGCATTTTTCTTAGGCTCTGCATCTGGGTTTTAGGCTTTTAGTACAAGTCTTTTCAGCAGCTGTCCATTTAATAATGATG
Organism: Grantiella picta; assembly: GCA_013397955.1. Lineage (NCBI taxonomy): Eukaryota > Metazoa > Chordata > Aves > Passeriformes > Meliphagidae > Grantiella > Grantiella picta. The sequence goes on along the minus strand of VZRM01004507.1, from coordinate 809,914 downwards.
TTTTCTGACACTCGCCAACAATTTTAAACCCTTCATTTAAGTTGAAGGCTTTTCTAAAGAGGAGAGGTGGAAATCTATTTTAAATTACAACTTCAAATTGGAGGTTTAGCTCCAGAGGATGGATGCTATATTCTCTAGTACATAAGATTTCCATTGAGGTTTGTAGTTATGACACTACAACAGAATAAAGCCTCAGGGCTCAGGCAAGGAAGTGGGACTTCAGCACTTCCTTGGAGTGGAGTAGATCCATAAGCACTATAGTGAAACAGGCTCTGGCCATGGAGAAACAGCCAAGACATCTTGCTATGCCTCATTTCCCACATATGAGACTACACTACTGAGGCACAGCCTGTCACAGTGACCTCCACTGTGGGGTGTTGGAGCTCTACAGCTGCAGGGTGCTCAGTGAAAGGTTCTCTGGAAATACATGTTTACTTTCAAGGTAAAGCCCAACTACTACAAAAATAAAAACAAGCTCTTTAAAAGTTCAGTACACTTATTTCCAAAAGTAACTGTAGCAAAGCTGACTTTTTAAGCCCCAAATAATCAAATACCAATGCCATATCACTCGGCAGAACCAACTTCTAACACTTAGTTTCTTATCCTTTCCTCTCTATCTTCCACCACAATGTAGGCAAATACATTATTCCTATTTGATAGTAATAATATGTCTCCTGAGTCAGCTCTTTCCTAAATGACTCTTTTTGACTATTTCATTTTCACCTTTTGAATATGATTGAACTTTTAACTGAACACAGCCAAGCAAATCCAGCATGAAAGACACTGTTTATAGTCACTGGGTTACTGCTAATACATTCATTACTTGTGATATTTACTGAGAATTTGGAGGGAACATTTACCAATGGTGAATACTACCCTTACTCTTCTATTGCCACTCTTGTGAACATATTGCTGTTTCTGAAAAGCTGAACATGAGGAAAAATTTACTTCCTTGCTCTCCTGATATTAGTACTAGATATACATATTCAGGAGAGGGTAGTTGTTATGAGAATAGGAAATATTCAAGGTGAAGAGAGTCAGGTCCCTTTACTTCAGTAGTATTAACCAAAATAAAGCCGTTTTCCTTTTACCTGAATTGACTACACAATTTGTATAGTAGCTGGCTTAAAATGCTTTTTGAATGTCTGAAAAAATGTTATAGTTCCACACCATATAAGTATCTAGCTTTGATAAGAGATAGTGATGCTGCCCAGAACCAGACCTAGTTCTCTATCCAACCTATACACCAATAAAAGTCAAGAAATAAAACATATTTTTCTATCTTTAGCCAGAGTAAGGTCTAGGCAAACAAAGGGCTCTGTTCCCTGGATTATTCCTAGCTGTTGTTATGCATTATCCTAGGCTAAGAAGAAAAATGAGATGAATACAGCATTGTTTTTTCCAGATATTTTTTGCACACAAATAACCAGATATTTCTCCTTGATTACAAACTTATTTTGTAGATGATAGAGTTAGCTTAAATATAATTTTTCTCAATTTCATTGAGGCGATATGTAAGAAAGTATAAAAAAAGCTGAATAAGGTGAGGATTAACTGGAAAAATGCAAAGTAGGCATCTGTGCTGGTTTTGGCTGGAATTGAGTTAATTTTCTTCAGAGCAGCTAGTATGGGCCCAGCTCTGTTTGGGATTTGTGCTGGAAACAGTGCTGATAACTCAGGGAAGTTTTAGTTATTGCTGGGCAGTGCTTGCACAGAGACAAGACTTTTTCTGCCCATCATCCCACCCCACCCCACCAGTGAGGAGGCTGGGGGTGCACAAGGAGCTGGGAGGGGACACAGCCAGGACAGCTGACCCCAACTGACCATTGGGATATCCCACACCATATGGCTTCGTGCTCAGTATGTACAGCTGGGAGAAGAAGGAGGAAGGGGGGAAAGTTCAGGGTGACGGCATTTGTCTTTCCAAGTCACCACCACATGTGATGAGCCCTTCTCTCCTGTGGACGGCTGAACACCTGCCTGCCCATGGGAAGCAGTGAATTAATTCCTTGTTTTGCACTGTTTGTGTGCACAGCTTTTTCTTTCCTTCCATATTACATTGTCTTTATCTCAACCCATGAGCTTTCTCACTTTTATTCTCCCAATTTTCTCCCTCATCCCACCTGGGGGCTGTGAGCAAGTGGCTGTGTGTGGCTGAGTGATCTGCTGGTTGGGGTTAAAGCATGTCAGTAATACAGGAAAAAATGTTATTTTGAAATGGGAATTATGAGGCTGGCAGGAGTTAATATCAAAGAAGATTAAGTCCGGAAATGATCCAGCTGAATGCTTACACAAAGTGTTCAGTGGTCTTGATAACTGGCATGGAGATATTCAGCGTGGTGATAATTTAAAACTTTGGATAAAGAAGAATGAGAGTGTTAAAAGGAAAGAAGTGAGGGATCATCTTTGAGACCATGAAAATAAACGAAAATTCAGTCATGCAAAAGGTCTCATAAATTAGAACACCAAAAACTTCTAATGGAGATTGGAGTTCCTCAATGGAAATTACTGAGCAGGGCACTGACCACAGGGTGACAGAACTTTCCATATGGTATGTCCATGAAAAGGGAATATGTAGTTATAGGCTGTACTAGAAGTTATTTCCAGTAGAGAACAGGATGTATTTTATCCAACACAAGATCCTGATGAAAACTCACCTGCAATTCTGTGTGCAATTTGTGTTATCTGTGTGAAACCAAGACAAGTTCAAATGCAGACAGATGCAAGGCACAGGAAATAAGAAAGCAGTAGAAATAATAGAAAAAGGGAAAAGGTTTCCCTACAAATCAGAGAGTGAGAGGGGACTTTTTTGCTGTCTATCAAAGCCCCAGAGTAATCCTGGAGGGGAAGGAGCATTGTAAAGTAACAAAAACTTGATTTAAATGTGAATCTTATAAATAGGTTAAGAAACATTTAGTCAGTAAAACAGATGTTTCTAAGCATTCAAAGAGTGAAGTTCTGGAAGATCCTTCTAATAAAAATTGAACACCAAGAATGAATGTAGCTGGTAAAAATGGTATGCATTACAGCCTTTAAAAAGATTAGTGTATGGTAATGATGTGTTGTGCTGTCTGTAATAACTGGATACTAACAGCATGTAGTTCAGGCTTCTGATTCTCCAGAATAATTTTTCTATTATCCTGAGCATGGTGGGGAGTCTACATACAACTTACAGTTTTTAGATCTACTCAATGGATCAGCACCTCTTCTCATCAGAAAGCAGGAGTTGTAACTCTGGAAGAGACACCCCACGGGCTTGTCAGGCACTGCCTGGGTGCTCTTCACACACTATTTCCATATATTTATTTCTTAAGTGGTACACTGAGTAAGTAACTTTTCTTTCTACTATTTCCAGAGTGACAATAAACGGCTTTAAACCTTTTCTTCCAAAATTCATGTTTTATTCTACATCCATCATTAACATGTATGGATATAAAACATTTTCCGATCATTTTTATAATTTTAAGAGGCAGCTGTGACATTATACACAGTACACTAAATAGCTTGGTTTCTACTATGCCTACATCTTCATACACAACTTACCAATTCTGGTTCTCTATAAATTCATTGTCATTCTTGAGCAAAACTATACCATTTCATGAAACAAATCCACTTTCTCTTGCTATACTTTCTCTTTAGCTTCTTTTTTTTTAAAATTACATATTGAGTCCAATATTGTGGGAAATGGTGACTTTTACAGCTGTTAGGGGGAATATGGAAAAACAGGTTCATTTTGTATTAAATTCTGTAAGATACATTTTCAAAGAGGAGATATTTTGCCATATTTTTAGGGACTTCAGAAAATGCCACTCTGAACAATATTTTGTAAGTAGTATTGGAAATTGGTTATTGTTTCAATGAACTCTTCTGAGCTAGATGACTATGCTAAGCAAAATATCTTAAGGGGAATAAAATATTATGTTAGGAACATTCATAATGGGAAAAACCACCTCAGAACAAAACAAAACCTCACAAAGAATAAATAATGACCTAATAGGAATGCATAAATACTTCATGTGCTTTTTGTTATTAGCTGTTAATAATGGCTGCATTACAGAAATGTTTTCCTGATGGAAAAAGAACTAAGTGCCATGAAGGCATCTCTGCAATAATTTAGTATTGAACTTTGTTCATTTTGTTCCAAAACTGACCACTCATTTGTACTATGGAAAAAAAAAAAGAAATAAAGGTGGTAATATTTCATGGAAGCTGCTAACTCAAGAGAGCCCAATTAAATATCTTCAAAGGCAGAAGCATGGGCATCTTTTTACCTTAGGGTGTCTAGACAAGATTAACAGCCTGCTTTCACTCTGGAGTATTTCTCAGTGAGTTACCTCAAGGTTTCCAACACAAACTGTGCATGGCTGAGACTTTACCTGGGGGGAGGCATGGGGAGCTCTTTCCCTCTTGTTTGTTTACATGGCATGACCTATGGTAAAGGTCTGAAATTTTATATCAGTACGAGGAAATGATAGCTATGGCTCCACAATATACAAATGGTAAATAATCTGTCCCATTCCCCACACAAACAATGGAATGTTGTAAACCATCAGCAAGCTCAGCATGTTGTAAACACCTCAGCAAGCTTTGCCAGGGAACAGAGAATGGTAATCTTGTCTCAAATGCAAGTAAAGATGTCTTCACCCTTTTAAGCAGTTTACATGCATTTAGACTTTTCACCCCTACTAGCAAAACAATACAAATATCTCCATGTGTCCTGAACACTCAGGGCATACATGGTTTTGACTTGTTATGAAGCCCAGGAAGCCAAAACAATGTGAGTCTATTAAGGCACAATCACTTCCTAATAAAACATATTGGGAATTTCTGCAGAAGGAATACACTCAAAATTAGGCACCCATTGTCCAGATAGCAACATCTATCCCATACATAAGATCAAAAACATTTCTATCTTAATATACAGCTATCTACTTTCTAAGAGTGCTGTGTTCCCTCTGCTTCAAGACCCAAAATTATTTTAATTGAAATGCATTCACATAATTCCAATTAAATACAGTCTACATTGGAAAATGACATAGAAATGCATAAAGAACAAAGAAACACCACATTTTAGGCAAACTTTTCCATCGCCTTCCAAAAACTTTACAAGATACGCTTTCTTATGACATATTATGTAGGCAGGGAGTAGAAACTCAGAGTAATAGAACAAGCTAAAAAAAAAAGTTTCAGAAAGTAAAGGTGATGGAAGAAGTATAGACTGAGAGAGACATCACCATTTAAAACAGGCAGGTGGGCAAAGAGACGACTGTAAACAAAACCAAAAACGGTGGGCATCCATCTCCAAAACGATGCCCCTTCATAAACGCAGGAATGAAGTTACCCGCCATGTGCTTAAGCCCCAGCCGACGACGTGCTAGACTGGAGCCCGTGCCTAAAAGCCACCCACGCTCTCGGTGTGCATGGCTGGACAAAGGGGCTCTCCCGCTGCTTCCCCGGGCAGCGCACCGGCCGCCGGCAGCGCCGGGCAGGAGCTGAGCGCGGGGCTCCGCACGGAGCGCTGCTCACCCCGAACCCGCCCGGGCAGGGCGGCGCGGTGCTCGGCGCGGCGGGCCGGGCGGGGCGCGGTCGGTACCGCGGACAGCTCCGCACTCACCGTCCTCGTTCTCGTCGAAGACGGGCGCCCTGTGGGAGTGGCCGCCCCCCATGTTAGTCCGCGGCCGGTTCCGCATCCCCCGCCG
>VZRM01004507.1:703578-804202 GCA_013397955.1 Grantiella picta | reverse complement strand
GGGAGGGAGGAGGCGGAGGTCCTGCTGCTGGTGCCTTTGGGTAAGCGGTAAAAGCTGGATCTACCTTGGATCCTCGCGGATCCTCCCTCCTCCGCTTCTCCTCCTCCCAGACCTCCACTGGGGAGCGCGGAGCCCCCGCTCCTGCTCCGGCAGCGGGGCTGGCCCCGCGCCCTGCCCACCCCGCCCTGCCCTGCCCTGCACAGCCCTACCCTGCTCTGCCCTGGCGGCGGTGCCTGCTGAGCAGCGGACGCGGAGCGAGCGCGGAGCTGCTGCTGCCGGGCTGGCGGCACTGGCCGCGCAGAGCTCCGGGGCGCGGCACGGGCGGCAGGGTGAGCGCTGCCCTGCCCTGCTCCACGCGGCTTTGGCTTCGCCTCCCGACTGGGAGCGGCCGTTCAGCCCCGGCAGCCCGGAGGGACGCGGCGGGTTGCCCGAACTTCGCAGAGTTAGCAAAGCGGTAAAGAGGGCGAAGGGAGCTATTCCCCGCTATTCCCGCTATTCCCGCTATTCCCGCTATTCCCGCTCCCGGGTCGCCCCGGCAGGCTCGGCCCGGAGCGGGCAGCCCGGCCAGCAGCGCCACCTGCCGGCCGCACGGGGCAGCCCCGGCGCGGGAGGCTCCGCACGGAGGTAGATGTGTGTGCGGACGGACAGACGGACACGCGAAATATATATTATATACATATATCTATACGTACACGCGTGTGTATCCTGAGATCGCTCCCTGTAAACGTGAATTAGGGAAACCTGCCTGCACCGGTAAGGTAGAACACCAATCACCTGCCGTGGAGCAAGCAGTGAGGGCTTTCCAGGCTTGCTGTTGATATTTACAGACAGAAATAGCTGTATCGCTCCCTTCCAAAAATGCTACCGTTAGCAACTTTTGTGCTGAAGTGGAAACAATTACATTTGGCACTTCCTCCAAAGGGAAACAGGTTGAAAAAGAAATCTACATTATTATTGTATCCAGGTCAAAATCTTTGTAGTTCCTGTTGGAGAACCTGTACCAAAAAAATAATAGAAAATCAAATAGAAGTTTCATTTTTGGCTTCTTCACTGTTATATGGGGAGAAGAGGGAGACAGAACAGAAGCCTGAAGCCATGGTATATGTATTTCATATACCCAAGGAGAAAGACTTTAATGTTCTCCTGTAATATTTACCATCGTTCTTTCCAGTATAGCTGTTTAGAAAAGCCCAAGAACAAATACTACATTAAGCAGGAGAACTTTCAGTCTCTTTGTATATGGTTTTTACCTGCCTGAGTTACTCTCATCACCTGTCTTTTAACCCAATATAACCCTGCTATAACCTCTCTGGGAAAGGCTGATCAGATTTGCATGTAGTGGGTAAGACCCTGTGCTGTGTGCCTGACAGCTGAGAGCTTAGAGCTTGCAGCAGCTACAAACACAGAAAAATGATAAATTCAGACATGGTGGTATTTTTTCCACATGTAGACATGAACAGGTTGTATCACCTGCTGATAACCTTTACATAAATTATTTGGGTTACCATTATTTCCATGTGAAAGCATTCTCAAAATAGGGACGCTTTCAAAATTTTGACCAATGACTATTCTTCTAAAACGTAATCTGGAAAGCATGACTTACTCTTTGTATTCTTTTGTCTATTACTCACTCATTCAAAGATTTAGACATCCAGTCAAAACCAGAAATAATATCATGTTACTGAGGTTATGTTCCTTCAATCAGAAGCCACCAACAACACTTAGAAATCACAGCCCTTCAGCTCTCTTTTGGGTCAATTAGCCAACATGGTGCTTTATGTTAATCCATTTTCTTTAGCAGGAGCAAGGAGGACTGCACTTGCAGTTAAACAAATTTCAGCTGGTAAGAGTTGCCTTCTACCTGAGCTAAGGGCTTACATCCAGTCAATCTAATTGCTTCAATTCATGTGAAAGTGTTTTAAAGTGACCTTCCAAGTAACGTGAAGAGCTAGTTTGCCATTAAGTCCCCAGGCTGATCACTTCACACACAAGAAACACATCCATGGAATATAGACGTGGGATGAGCAGGAGCAGTTTGGTATCCCTTTGCGTACAGAAAATACAAAATCGATAAAAATTACTTAAAACTGCCTCCAAGAGTTATTTTATTTCTTTTTTGCATCTGACATCCTTCATATAGACCGAAAGTCTAATGAGTCTTCTGAGATGACTTTCTTGATTTCATGTGACAAGGCCCACCATGAACCAAAACAGTTCCAACAGTTTACAGAACAAATGAGTTGTCTCTATCCATTAATTAGTCACTCCAACTAGACTGATGTGTCTTTTTGACACCTTTTTGACAGTTTTGCAATAAATCTGCCCTTGATTTGTAAAAAATTCTGGCTTATGTTTAAACCTCAGCATAGCTAGGAGGTCAAGCTAAATGGCATGCTGTGTTAATGTGAGGTGTGAAAAATTAACATATAGTAATAAAGTATTAATGGACCTTCTTTTTTGATTTATTAATTAATAACATTATATTCCTCTGTAACTCTTGCACTTGAGTAGTGCTAGACATTATCCTCACAGTCATTTCCTATGGAAACAGACCAAAAAATGATAGTCTGACGAGAATTGTTGGTTTGCTGTTCTGAAAGCAATATAATGTCTTCATTGCATCACTATCTTTGCTCTTGAGCTACAATGTTTTTGTTTGATACTCTCCAGCTTCCTGGGAGCATCATTGTTTCTGTAACTAAATCGAATTTGTTTACATAATGGTGTCCAATGGAACCAAGCTAAGATGTGTGCTCATGGCCCAGCAAAGACTCTAGGAAACCAGTGGCTGTTTTCCAGTACCTTGACCTGAGTGATATCATGCTTTGAACACATAGGCCATTTATTCATGTGGTCCTGGGTTCCCCTTTGTCCTTTGCAACTCTGAATGCATGCTAAACTCTCAACAGATGCATAACTCAAGTATCTTTTTTCTTAAAAATATTCAGAACAATATGAATTCCACTGCATCTACTTCAAATTTAGCAACCACTCTTCAAGAACAATTACTCATATGTTTTTCCAATTCCTTTTGTAATCCAGAAATAAGTCTGAATTTCTCTATCATAACATCATGCATGTCATATCTTTCTGAAGCCTGAGAATTCTCAGAACAAATAAATGTTTGCTCTTCTGGGACAGAGATTTCTAAGCTATAAGCAGTCAGTTTCTAAGTGTTGCAAGACCAAAACCAAACCCAGCTTCTCAAGTTTATCTGTTCTCTTAAAAGACAATCAGCTTTTGTTCAAGATAAACAAAGTTCTAAACTTAAAAACACATTTTATTTTTAGCAGGAAACTGCTGCATTGCCTATGCAGAAAACACAGTAGAGAAAAATGACAGTCTAATAGAGCTTTTTTCTTCCCCCTCTTCTCTTTCTCCTTTCCCCTGGCAATCAGCATGAACACCATTTTAAGATATTGTTTTACATTTTCATTTAAGGCCTATGTTGTCTGGCTTAGATTAATAGTGATTTTTTTCAGATCTCCATGCAGAGTTAGCAATAAAGAAAATCAAATATGATTACACTCCTTTGCATTATGAAACTTCCCTTAGGGAATTCAGTGGTTTAAAGCCAGTAATTCTGTGATTACATCTTTTGTATTAAAATGGTTCTGATGAGACTTACGGGGTGAGGGTGACCTTACAGTTCTTGATTTCACAGCATACCTTGTTGATATGCTAATATTTGTAAATTGCAGAGTGTTTACACTGACATTTTTGTGTTTGAACACTATCCTGGAGTTAACAAAGATATTGAAATAGCATCTTTTATCTTTGTGATTATGACTACTTTAAAAGGAAAGATGGTGGGTTAAAAAAGTCCCCTCCTTGAAAACCAATAGAGTCCCCACACCTATTCTATTCTATTCTATTCTATTCTATTCTATTCTATTCTATTCTATTCTATTCTATTCTATTCTATTCTATTCTATTCTAATTTTGCACAGGACTGCAGTACGCTCACTTTGGCGAGTCACTGTGTCAGATTAAGCAGTGGTAAATCTGCTCAAACTCTGTTTCCAAACCACATCTGCTCTGCCCCAACCCCTTTCAGATCAGCAGGATGTAATAAAAGTCAGAACATGCTGATATCAGAAGAACAATTTTGTCTTTCCATAGTTTGCTCTCAGAACGTGGCCTCTGCTCATATTTATTTGTATTTTAGAGGACTTGTGCATTGGGATTTAGCAAATAAAGAAGCAGGCAAGAAGCAAGAACTTGAAATACATGCTGACAGTCTTCTAGTCCCTCTTCAGGTATGAGTGCTTGCTGTTCCCAAGAAAGGCCAGAGACTGTGCAAATTGACTGACTCCTGTTTCACTCCACATGAATTTGGAGAAAATGGTTTCTCCTAAGGCTCTATCAAGACAATGTTAAAACCCTGACGTTTTATTGAGGTTTAATGCAAAAAACAGTGAGTCTAATTGGCATCATCTGGCATATTCATGCAAGTGGTAGAGTATAAGTTCGAGAATAGATCAAAGTTTCCAACAATTGGTTCAAGCATAGACCAAAGTTTCCCTTACTTTGCCAGAGTTAAGACAATGCTGGAAGAAAGTGGCTTAGCTTGGCTTCACAACCTGCTCTCCCACTTGTTCCTTCCCCAGCAGTCCCATCTCTATTCCCCAGGACACCAGTTTAAAGCATAACAGAGTTTTGGACTGATCCCAGTATGGGTCACCAGGCATGGATTTGTGTGAGGATAAAAGCAGCCATAGCCCAGATAATGGAGTATGGAATAAATTCATGGACGAGCCGTGCACAATCAAATCTCGTGGTTAGAATGTGAGAGTTTCTTCTCCCACCATCCATTTTAGAGGGAGGCCGACAGCTTTCACTAAGGGTTATATTTAAAGGCTGCCAGCCAGCTCCTTCATTTGCATTGCCTCTGTGTGAACACAGCACAACACAACTGTGACCATTTACTCAGATCTGCTGTATCCTCTGCCTCTTTCAGAGGAGAAGGAAAGTGGTTGGTCCATAACCAAACAGCTAAGCTTAGGAAATCATGGAAAGCCTTTACCACCTTTCAAAGGACATAAAGAAGAACAAGGAAGAAGAACAAGGATGCCTGAGTGAATAATACATTAGAGCAAAACTGGAATGACTTATTTGTACAGAACCCTAAACAGATAAAGAGGGGAAAGTCGGTTCTGTACTACATCAAATACACTGGGGTCCTAAATACAGTAGGCTTGGATCTGGGGTCCTAATTAGGTTCTAGTCATACTTATCATATATATTTTATCTGTACAATCCTGGGATGCCGGCCAAGTAATCAAACCAAATTAAATTACCTACTTGCACAGCAAACACCATTCCAGCATTGGTTCTAGAAAGAGTCCCCAGCCCACTGGAGTCCCTCAGAATTTGATTGTCTATAGAAAGGAAGTCCACTTCCTGTGCATGTTAAAGGAGTAAAAAGAAATGGTTACTGGAATCTGAGATCAAAAGTGATTACAGATCCAGAATTGCTGGCCCCAGTTTGGACATATTACTACTGAGTTGTGTTTTTGCAATTGGCTTCAGTCACAGCCTGATCAGGTCCATTATGCTCATCTCTTGATTTGACACTCACACTGAATCTCAGATTGATAAACCCTAAGCAATTTTCACTGCACTAGATAGCAGAAATCACTTCAAAATAGACAGCATTTTGTACCTTTTACCTGTTTCTGTGGAATTCAACGTGGTATGCATTATTTATTTCCCTCAGCACAGAAATGGCATGGAAAACTTGTGAAAGATTTTCCTTAGTACCTTCCTTGATATGACTGAAGTTTTGAAGCCCACGGGGTGAGAAAGCAAACCCCAATGGCACAGTTTTAAAGTGTGAAACTTGGTGTAAGCTTGCTGCAGGGGTATGTGTGGCTGTCCTCTTAAGGTCCCTGGCAATATTTTGGTCTGAAACAGCTGTGGTGGGAGCAGATTCAAGCAATGTAAGACCCAAAAAAAGTATAACAAAAAGTCAAAAGATTGGTCTTTTCTTCATGCAAGGTACATGGACAGAAAGCATGGACAAAATATCTTCTGCCTCTACAGGTTTTGGTCACAGCCTTTAGTTTTATATTTGGGATGTTGGAAGGGAATTTTTCTATGCCTTCTGAGGGTGTCAAAACATGTGTACAACAAAAGACTTGGGAGACAACAGGACCTTGTGGTGATCAGCTTACTGCAACATCATGTAGTTGAGCCTATTCAGCTTGGGAATGAAACTGTGACTAGGGACCCCAGTGTTCCACTCTTGATGCTCATGGTCTGTGACCACTACACACTTCTTTGTCTTTCCACCAGGTGTTTTCATGTACAGGTATATTTTCAAAGTAGACTTCTTGCAGCCTAAGGAAGGGGCAAATGAAAACATCTGGAGTTTCTTTCCTTTCTTTAGAGAGACAAACTGGTTCCAGCACCTCAGATACCTCCTGCACCTCCCCACAGCTAAGTATTCTGAAAGGAGGTCATGCTGGATCTGTGCTTCCTGGGGCAGCCTGCTCTGCTGTTCTGCTGCTCGGCAGTGCAGCCATTACCCTGCACTGTAATAGCTCAGCTGTTCTCTTTCACAGCCTGTACCAGCCCTGTGTGGTTTATGTTCCCCTCAATCTTAGCTGTTTAATAAGCTTTATTGCTTAACGATTTTTTCTTCCTCTCCTCATGTAATATAGCTATATCTGGAGCACTGGGGATTCTCCATTAATAACTTGTCTTATTGTGTTTTGTCACGTCCTTTCTTGTGACTAGTAATTTATCAGCAGCATTGATTGATATAAAATTATAGACTTCCCAATCTTTCCCAGCCTGCAGTGTGTCTTTCAAGAACTCATAAAGTAGCTCAAGTGATGAAGAGCCCTACTTTGAAGAATAGTAAAGAGGCTGCTCTTTTAGAGCTATTACATTTGGGCTATTAAGGTGAAACACTTAAATAGGGGTGCCAGGGTGACTTACAGCTCTCTTGTTTCTTTTCTTCTCAGGAGTGTAGCTACACCTTTGCATTTTGGTTTTGTGTTGGTTTTTGTTTTAATTTGCATGTAAAAATCCAAAGCTGCTCATGATGTGTATTCCCATCTCAGAGATAAGAAACTAATAAGCTTGTTATTTGAGAACTGAAGTCCTCTGCTGAAAATCACAAGATAATAGCTTTCAAGCTGAGGAACCATGATGGTTTTAAACACAGGTAGCTGAGAAATGAAAGAAAGAAGAATCAATTGTTCACAAAAGTTGCACCTGGATGAGCTGTTCTCGACAATAATTGTATGTGTAAAATAAAGAAGACATTATTTGCTCAATAACGCATTCCATTTGCTAAAATGGAATGACAGAGTAAAGCCTAGATAGATGCATTCATGAATTGTCCAAGTTTGCAGCAAAGGGGGAAAAATTCACATTCAAATTTTTAGAACCAATGAACAAAATTTAAAGGTTTCCATGTGTCTGCTGGGGAAAAAAAAGAGAATCCAAGGTTTTATAAGTGTTCTTGAAATTAGTAATTTTATCATTTTCCACTACCTTAATTGCTTAGAGGGTAGAAAATAAATACTCGATTATAATTTTCAGGAAAAAAATGCTAAAGAATAACACTGTAGTCCAAGAAAAGATGTCCATCTTTTCTTCTGTTTTGTTTACTTTGCTGTTCTTCAGATTTAATCACATTTCTCTCTGCCCTTGTCTCATAAAGAGATTTGCGGCATGTACATTCAATATATGCATACAAGACTGTAATCTGTGCAATAGGATGGTAGAAGAGACAAAGTAGGAGGGAGAGACTTAAATGTGCTATGCAAGTGAAGCCCAATGGAGCTTGAGAAATACATGGGTTTGGAAAGTTGAAGGTGTAATTGCACCTCATGAAAAATAGCAGGACTTATGGATCTGACACCTTGTAATTTACCTTTGGTTACACATAAGCATGGGAAAGCATTTTGCTGCTCATTACTATTGCATTTACTGGAATCATATCCAATTACCACAAGAGCCCAGCTATCTGCCAGAACCTTGTTACAGAGCCAAAGTCATCACCAATCTCTGTAAATTATATTTCCATGAACCCACTAAGCTCCTTTACCCCCCAATCATGCATTAGTTCAATGAAAAAAATGAGACCAATAAATCTTTCCATGAAGGTATGTTTATCTTCTCAGCTCTAGGATTTCCCTCAAGTGAAACTACTGCAGAGATGCCCTGAACAAGCATGTCCCTTGGTCTGTGACCACATGCATTTTTTTCCTCAGCACTGCTACACTGACATTGCTGGTTTGGTTTGACACAGGAGTGCTCTTTTGAAGCAAATCCCACAGTTGAGTGAATCCATTGTGCTCTGCTTTACACCATGGAGCAGTCTCAGTACACACTCTGAATATTACAATATGCACAGTATGGATATTACAGCCCCAGCACCAACTCGTCCCCACTCCAGATCTGGTCCAACAGCACTGAACTGATTGCTGATATGGAAAAGACATCTCCAGGCCTCTGACTCCCTGGCTTCTAAAGAGGTTATAACTCCTATTTCATTATTTTTTTGCCTCCTTCCTCCCTTCCCAGCCCAACCCCCAATGTTTCTATCATTATCATGAACATGAAGCAGCATATCATTAGACCAATCACAGAATTTACCTGTTCTTTCTTCCTTTCTTCCCTCCTTCTCCGAAAAAAAGAAATTAATCTGAAAATGTAGCTTATGTAAAAAAGAGTGGTGAAGAAAAATCTCATTATGTACAGTCACAACAGCATTTCGCTCTGTGTTACACTCCAGCTTATCTCAATTTACATTCAAGCAATGAATCAAACAGAAAAATGTGTAAAAGTACCAGGAGAGGCATCTTATTGAATGTCCTCGGTAGTGTGCAGAGGTGCAGGTGATGAGCAGACTACAGCCAGATCCATCAGCTGTCCCAGGGAGCTGTCAGTGGTGAGAAATGAGTTTGGCTCCTGGGGGGAATCCTGCAGGATAACATACATTCTCCACAGCAATTTTTTTCTTGTTAAAGTACAATTGGACACCCAGTTTGGAATAGTCATGCTTGGTTAGGAAGGGGAAGGAGTTCTTTCTACACAGACTAGTCAGTGCAGAAGGGGAAAATCGGCTGTGCTCATGGCATCTGGGGTTTTCTAGGACTCCTAACACATGCAGCTCTGTAGATGCCATTGTTTTGATGCAGTTGTAAGTCCTTATAATGTGAAGAAGTTCCTTATAACTTTGTCATGTCTCCTTTATTCAGATATTATAACACTATTTTCCTCTAAAAAATCTGTGTGATGGCATATATAAATTCAGGAAAGAAACTTCTGTCAAAGATTAAATTGACATTAAAATTATGCTTCTAAAATAGCATAATGTTAGCACTTTTTATGCCTTTAAAAATGATTTTATAATTAAAAAGTATTTAAACTTTTTAATAAGCATAGATTTATCAAAGGGTCATTTTATATGTCTGATATTTTTATGGCTTTTCAGGACGCAGTCACTCAGGAAAGAGGAGATAGAAGAGAACCAACACTGAATGGACCCATGTCCAGTTTCTCATGTCCTGATACAGAAATAAGACTTATGACACTTGGTCTGGATTTTAAGACTTTTCAGATCAATTGTAATCCTCAGTGCTTAGCACCCTTCAAACCTGTTTATTTTATATCTTTCCTGAATTCTTTTTTATCTTTCTGAACTCTTTCATGAAGGAGAATGGAGAAGGAAAGTAATACAGTAGCAAATACCCAAAATTTTGTACAACTGGTGACACAATGTAATACATGGTTCTTATATGATGTTTATGATTTTGCCTCCCTTTAAGGATGTTTAAAAATAGCTTTAGAGTGGATTTTTGGGAATTGTGACATTCATAGACAATTAGAATTCATATTAGAACCTTAAAAATTGAACCAGTTTTCAGGAGGATCCTTTTTACATGCATGTAAAGGTGGTTGTTTCTTCTGCTTCTGAACAAACACTCACGAGTAGAGTTACAAACATCAATGCTCAGCAGTGACTGCCTCCTGCCACATCCATTCTTCTGCCTGTGTGTGTTTTTTGCATAAGGAAAGCCCCATTGCACCCTCAAGATGGAAAATGAGCCTAAAGCAGTGGTGCAAATGATGAACTGGAAATCAAAGAAATTAAGCTGAAGAAAACATTGTTCCTGCTTCCCTTGCTCTGATGCCAAAATCTGATTAAGCATCATCAAAGGCAGCTTGTCAAAACTGTTTCATTTGGTACCAAGGTTCCCAAAATAGGAGTCTCTTCATGTCTCCAGAAAAGCATGAGAAATCTCCAGCTGCAGGGTAAAGAAGTGTCAAGTTTTCCCTGCAAAGGGCTTTGCCCCTCAGCCTGGAGAGGAGAAACTGCAGCAAGACCATGGGGAGTAACAGAAGCTCCTGCAGGTAGGCAAAGTGCAAATATTTGGGCTATTTTTCTGCAGGAAGAAAATGTTTTAGCTTGCTTATCTGTTTTGTTTCAATTCAGTTTGTAGCCTTTGTCTTGCTGGGCTGGGAGATGGTGATTTGGGATTTGGAGCACATTTGTGTGCCTGAATGAAGTCAGAGTGTGCTTGCTTGGAGGGAAATGTGTTACTGATTCTCACTGTGACGCTGCTGCTGTTGATTGAAAGGAGCCTGCTGTGGCTTATTGCTGAAATTACAGGAATCTTCAATAGAGCCACCGACAGCCCTTGGAGGGAGATAAAAAACACAGAAAGGAAAATGTTGATATAAAGTTATGTTGGTGGTGAAGTTTGTTGATATTAGCTGCTCCTGCTACGAGCCCAAAAGTGACCTTTGGTCACATACAGCATTGGAGCTTGTTCCAGGCGAAAGTATTCGTGAGTGTGCTCACAAATGAGGATTTTACAGAAATCCTGGGAGATTCCATCTGAGTCATCTCATGAGAATGGGGTAACAGCAAGAGTGTGAGGGGCCAAACACCCAAGTTCATGTTGATCTACCATGGCAGCAATGTGGGAACAAAAATATACTCTTGCTGGTTTCAAAGCAAGGTGGTTTCAGTTGATCACTGAAAATTAATAGACCAGAAAGCATCCAGTTTTCTTAAAAAGAATACTGCAGGACAGTTAAGAAGGTAGTATGTGCAGAGGAGTCAGAATAGCCCTCCTATACTGCACTGACCAAAGGAAAAATGAGCCTCCAACAATATCTATCCTAGCATGTAGACTCTATGTGGGTGTAGTTCCTGAAGCACCCAATTATTAAAGGCGCTTTAAAAGCTGCTTTTGAAATTGA
The DNA here is from genome assembly GCA_013397955.1 of Grantiella picta. Taxonomy (NCBI): domain Eukaryota; kingdom Metazoa; phylum Chordata; class Aves; order Passeriformes; family Meliphagidae; genus Grantiella; species Grantiella picta. Next base: position 792,973 of record VZRM01004507.1, on the reverse strand, counting down.
ATATGACACAGCAAAGAAAAGGGGGCAAAGTCGTGGAAATCAGAGCAAAATATGGTGAAACAATCGATTTATTTTTGTTTTTGATTTACATGCTGCTTGTACCTGAAGCAGAGTGGTATGTTCAGTTACTGAATAGATAAATTCCAAACCACTGGCATTTTGTATGCTTGAAACACATCTGAACATGTGTTTTCTTCCTATATTTTGTGCAAACATGTACTTTCTTTCCAAAATGACCAGGAATTCTCTTTAGGCAGCATTGAACAAACAGCTCATGCTTGCTTGAACACACAACTTGTGTTTGCTCGCTTGCTTTATTCAGCTCAGAACTTGCTGGTCATTTACCACCACGATTGCTCGACCATGGTTCATTCTCTTCTCTCCTGCTTCCCCGTGCCCTCAGGGTTTTCATCCTCACTCTCAGCAAGGCACCAGCTCACAATATTTCATTTTCAGTCCTGTGTCATCAAGACAGAAGCCGCCACAGAGAAGAAAACAGCTCTCAAGCATGTGGCACACACAGCCCAGTGGCTGGCATTGGGCTTGTCTGTCCAATGCCAAATGAGCCTCTGTTAGAGAATTATGGATATTAAAGTGACAAGAGCTGAGCTGAAGCCTTCTGAAACTGAAACATGAGCTGCAGCAGGGTAGCCAAGTTCTTGGTGCTGTGAAAGCTCTCTCTCCTCTGGACCAGATACTGAAGTGCTAATACAAAGGAAGAGCTTGCTTATTGGGTTTACACCAGAAAAACTCTTACAAAAGAAACTCTTTAGAAAGACCAACACAGTCAATGTGCTGTTCATCCTAAATATTGCCGGATTAAATGAACTCCAAAAGCAGTATTTCTTCTTCTAGGGAGAACTGTTGGAGGAAGAGCTGGCCAGTCTGAAAATCCTGTGTACACAAAACCCCCAAATCTGTCAGCCACAGCGCCCAAACCAGATGCAGATTTTTTCAGATGTATGGATGTGCTCTTGGAAGGGAGAGAAATTTGATTACCTTCTCATCCTACCTACCTACCAGTGTGCTATCTCAAGAGAGAATGACTCATTGATGCCAGTAGACACAGCAGTGAGAAATCCACTATATCAACACAGACATTTTTCATTTATTGATTTCATGAAACAAATGCTAAGCAGGCATACCATTGCCAGACAAGAAAAATACATCATTATTAATGGATTGTAAGGAAATAACCTGCAGAGAAAAACGACAGTAGGTTAAACACAGAAGTGTGCAGAGGTTACAGCAAAGTTCTGTGACCCAGAGATCATCTTTTCACCACATGTTTGCACAGCTTCTAGCTCAGTGGGAGCCTTGATCTATGACTTTGCCCCCTAAGCTGTAATCCATACAGCAGTGCTAACAACATGTGTCATCTGGAAATTAGTCTCCAGCTCTCAGCAGCGTAGGAGATAATGACATGTAGTGTCTTCTTATTCTGTGCTTCAGACATCCTCCAGTGAGTTACACTAACAGTAGATGTCATTCCCTTGCTGGAGGCTGTGAGCCAAAAGACAAAAAGAAAGCATGCATAAACAACAAAAAAAGCAAAAAATCATTACAATCTTTAAGGCATCTATGCTTCAGAAGGACCAATAGCCACATGATTTATTAAAGAAGACTCTGAATTATACATTAAAAGCTCCAGCATAGTGTCCACCTAAGCATATCTTGCTTGAATAGGTAGTTGCACACGAGAATTTGTTCACAACTTTTTCTGGGTGTTTTTTATGCTCTTGGCACACACATGCTCACAGTTTCAAGTCAAAGGTGGCCTTACTGCATTCACCAGCAGACTGTGAAACTTGAGTTTTACCCCAAGAAGAGCACCATCTTCTTTTAATCAGTGCTCTCTTTGAAAGAGAGGTCAGCATCTCCTGCTGATCTCTGACACAGCTGAAGGTCTTTCAGGGATTGCACTGGAAATTCAAGTAATTCATACAGCAGTTCTGTGGGAAGAATCAGCGTCAGCAGTCTAATCCAAAATTATTTTGTGTTTCTTCTAAGAATGCAGTTGTCACATCTACTGTTTAATATTAGTTTAAGCAGCAGAATAATGTGAAGGGGAAAGAAACATCCTCATTTCCATTAGTCTTATCCTAGATTTTAAATATCTGCTTTCTTATTACTAGAATAATTTGCTAATAAATAATTGTTCGTTAGACACTGGCCAAAGCACTTACAAAGACTTTGTCCCTACCCAGCAGTGCCTTTGAGTAAAACAAGCTGTAACATCCATCACAGAGATTGTAAAGTTTTTATCTCTGAGTGAAGTTATTTTCCTGTGTGTATTTTCACTCCAGCATCAAACACTGTCACCTCTTGGCCCTTGTTCACCAAAGACAGGACATCCACCTTCTGGCTCTTTCTCTGCTCCACTTGGGGAAGTTGGTGATGCAGGGAGCCCAAAGGAAGACAGTCCTTGGACTCATTGACATGAGGGGCTGTGATCCTCAGGGACTCTGCTTGGGTAGCAGAGAAAGGGCTCCTATCCAGAGAAAGGCCTGGCAGGAGAAGACCATTGATACCTCATGGTTTGTCCTCATCTTTGCCCATCTGCAAGCAGCCCACAAATCCCTGGTGTTTTTAGTTTCTGTGGTCAAGACCCACAAAACAAAGAAAGTTAAATAAATAAAAAATACTGATAAATAGAAGTTAAATAAATAAAGATAAATAATTATGTTAAACAAAAAACCTAAAGCCCTAGAATATCATTGAATTTCAGAGTGGCTCTGGCCTGATAGCACCTCTGTTTGAGGGCTGAAGCCAAGTCCTAAGCAAGGGTTGGCTTCTGATCATTTTAATCATATTGCTGTATCAGTTGTCCTGTTCCTGATGACAGCAGCTGCCAAAGCAGAGGGCAGCATCTGGCTCCATCTGAGAATAAAACAGAACTTGATTTTTCTAATAGCCTTGCCTTGAGTGAGTGAAAAGAAAAGTATGTATGTAAGAGCAATCATACATATCTGACTTCTCTTACTTCCTGGCTTGCATGAGTGTCCTGCAAAGCCACATACTGTGCAGCAAAGTCTGAATCATGGCAACAATTGCCACTCTCTATGTCTGTCTCACACATGAGAAAAACAAGCTAGTGCTAGATATGCAAATTTCTCCGTGTTGTTTTTTTTCTACTCTGACATGGCCAGGGGATATAGGGCTGGAGTTGGACAGTGCTCTCTGTGTTCAGAAAATGCCTATATTGGTCCACATCCCAGCTGATAAAAACAAAGAATGTGAAAAACACAATTCAATGTGCTCTGAAGTTCAGATTCCAGACCCAGAACTGGTCTGTTTTCTCTTCAAGCTTTGAATTCTTCTAAGAGAAGGCCTGTGTGTGTGCGTGTGTGTGTGTGTGTGTGGTTTGGCTTCAATATTTCCTGGAGGAATGTGTCTGCACAGCTAAACAAAATACCTCCCTGGGGGCAGCTTGTGCTTTACAGTTGCTGCAGCACAGAGAGAAAATCTGATTTTACAAAGACAGAAATGGAGTACATCCTGCCAGGATATAAGAAAAGCTCCATGCTTGACATCATTAATGGTCAAATTACAACATCAAAAAATAACATCTTCCTTCAGTGCATTTAGATCAGGTGCCTTGAAATCTTTTCTATGTCTCTGGGAAAATGATGGGAGATAGATACATAAAAATCATCAATATTTTCTAGCTATAAAAGGACTATGGTCAGGCACCTTTTCCAAAATGCTGTTACATTCTTTGTAAATTGTTCTTTTTTCCCTGAGGCTTGGTCTGCTAACAAAGAAGTGTATTAAATAAAGAAGGAAAAATCTGCTCAGAACTTTTCCTTGTGCTTGCAAATGCTGATTTGTCTATAGGGCTACTCAGGCCTGACACCAGATCTCCCTCAATGAAGGCTCAGCCACCTCAAAGAACAACAAATCCATTTAGTCTTTTCCTAGCAAGTTCAAAACTTGATAGCAAGGCTTAGAAAATGCAACTTACTAAAGATTTTTTTTGTTCCTACTCCTATCAAAACATGAAGCTAAACAGAGCTGGTTTATTGACATCAAGAGCAGACTGAGTGTGTTTGGAAATGTAATGTTTCTTTGAAAATTATGTGTAAAGCAGAATCAAAGAGTCTGCTTTGATCACTTTGATACTTTCCTGAATGTTGTTTGGTTTCTTTGACTCCGTTTGCTCCATTTCTCTTTGGTGTCAGAGAGACAATGGTGTGGACAATGCTATCATTCTCTGCCCAGCACATTGTTTTATTACAGAAGCTCATGTACCTAAATTATGCAATAGGAAGAATTGGAACTGTGTCTTTTTGATGTGAACAAAGTTGATGCCAACCTTTTTTGTTAGCGTACATTTAATGAATAAAATGGGTTGATGTTCTGAGTGTTGCAGCTGCTTTGATGCCTGGACACGTGCTTTTCATGTTCCCCAGGAGCAAAACCAGCCTTTCTGAGAGCTCTGTGTGGCAGCACAGTGCTGCTGGCACAGCAGTTTCAATGCTCCATTCAGACTAGGTGGGACAACTGTCCTTCTCTGGCCAGTGCATTGTCACATCCTTCTCTGGGCTGGACTCCAAGGCCTCCAGCCTCTATTTCAGGCAGCTGTGAGCTCTCTCTCCTAGAAAGTCACCAGAACAATGGACCATTGCCCTGTGCCTCTGAAGCTTCAATTCTCACCTCACTTAAACTGATGGCTACTGGTCAACCACCAAGGCAGAGCCCAATCCAAAGGGGTTGGCACAGAAGCAGAGTTTGCACCTTGCCTGGGCTCTGTAGTTCCACTGTGCCTGGATTTCTGCTTCTTTGAGAGATTGGAATGTATGTGCATAGTGGTTTACAGGACGTTTCTATCCGCTATTACAGAATTCCCCAGCAGCAGCAGCCATGGGAAAAGGGATTGTGAACAAGGCAGGCTGTGATGGGTCTGGAGTGCCCTGAGCAACACAGCTGAGAGCTGCCCTTGCCAGGAGAGCAGGAGAAGGACCCAGTTGTTGGAAAAGTACCTGGGGTGACAAGGAAAGAGAGGTAGAAGGGAAATATGCACATATTGCCCCAACTTTCCCAGACACTGAATATTCTCACTGCTCTTTCTGTGCACCACACAGTCTGAATTAATCCTCAACTATGGTTCGCCAAAAGTGGCCAATATGCCAGATGAGCAGATCCCTGCATTTATACTGGGAGCAATATCTCCCTGTCCCTGCTGGCTCTAACTCCTCTGACACATCCCAAGATTAAGTTCACCTTTTCCATGGCAATTCTAACTAGTGACTATTATTTATCCCATGATTAATGAGCAAATATGTAGTAATTAACTTAGCACTTTTTTTTTGCACCCTCCATCATCACCATATAATGAATTCTTGCGCTACAGTAGAAATTCTATGTGAAAGCTCATAGATAAACACATAGTGCTATTGGATTTAATAATTTCCATTAATCCAGTCTCTAGTTATCTGCTTTTTATTTCTGATCATTTATGTTGATACAGACTCCTAAATGTTTAAGTTAGGTCAGTGGAAGGGTATATGGTAATACTTGCCACAAAGATAGATCATGATTAATATAGAAAAGATAAAGCTTAAGCTGTGTGTCTTTATATTACCAGGAAGTCATTATTTCACACAAGCTGCTTGGTTATAAGGTGGATTATGAGTACATTAAGTCTGGATAATTTGATATAAACAGACAGGGTTTTCCTTTAGTATTTACTCAAGATTCCTGGGGAATTGGGAAGCCTTTTTCCCTCTTGTGCACTCACACACGCTTTTACCCTTTTTGGGCTATTTACTTGAGAAACAACGTTTTAACAAAGAACATTTAAATTGCCCCTGCCTGCAGACTTTAGTGTGACTTTAGTCTTGTGTATTCTATGTATATCAGAAGGACATTTTACATTTCAAAAGCAACAGTTCTCAGTTTTTTGAAGACAGCTGCTTATTTCAAGAGAGCTTCTCATTTGCAAGGGTAGCCTTAGCTCTCAGCAAGAGAGATCACTGCAGTGATCTAACTAACTCTCATTGCTGATAAGATTGCTTTTTGCCCAAATGCAGTTTGCCTAGTTTTCAGCTTGGGAAACTTCTTTAAATTCACCAGTGACTTTGCCAGCTAGACAACGACAGCATCAGAGTGTGAATCACACCATTTCAATGGGCTGATTGTGAAATAAATATGAACAGGAGCAGCAGGGGGTAGCTTTTCTTTAGCAGTCACAGTCTCCTTTTCACTATATGCCCTTAAAATGCCCAGGCAGACCATTAGCAGAGGGGAAGATTGATAGAATTGCATTTACATTTTAAATCAAGCCAAGTTCTCACTTCCCCAGCCACAACCCTTCTGAAACATCAAACAAACAAACAAAACAAAACAAAACAAAACAAAACAAGAAAAGCTGCAGCCAAATAGAAAGGAGGAAAATAAATGTTAATTTGATTAGTCTTCCAATGGAAATTAGCTTAATGGTCCGAAATTAAAAGTATAGACGTTTAAGACCTTGGCTGGTTCTACACATGAAAGATGTAACACTCCAACCAGGGTGTTGCTTCACTCAATGTGTTTCTCTTTGTGCCATCCCTCAGTGCTCTCCTCACTACATTACCCAGCTGTAATGTTGCTTCAGTTTTGTGTCACTATTTCTCTTTTCTTTTGGGAGTAACTACAAACTGAAACTCTATAAAACTGTGAGAGGAAGTGGACACTCTGCTGCTGAGAAAGGCCCCAAGCCAGCCTTGGATCTGCCATGCCTTTCACCCAGGGGGTGACCATGAACATCCATCCCTGCCCTGGCTCCCCATGCCATGAGTTATCCCAGTGCTGGGTTAACCCGGCTCTGGGAAGCTGCCTGAGACCAAGCTCTGCAGGCAGGAGGGACCTGTTCAGCACCTGCTTCTTGCAAATGTTCTCAGAACTATCTGTGAGGATGCCAGGGCAACCTCCAGCTGTAGGCAAGACTCCCTGCAAGCTGCTATCTTATTCTCATGGCAAACTCTCAACCACACCATGTAGGTATGCAGCTACACTCCATGTACTCATTCTTTTCTTAGTCACCGACTTGAACAAAACCAAACTAAAACCACACTTGTAGGGACACTTAGTCATCTGGAAATTCATTGCATGTGATTCAGAAACAGAAGGAGATCCTTTTTCTGTTTTATTTTTATGAAAGGAATTCAAAACAGAAAAGTTGTTCGGGTTTAAATGTCAATTACATCTGAAACAAAGTCTGTTGTTAACACTAGTTTCTGGCATGCTCTGATGTTTAGTTTTTCTTTGTTTCAAGGCAAGCTGAGAGAACAAGAATATAACTATTAAGTTTATGTTTTTCTTAAATATTATGAGCCTCCACGCATTTTCATCACTTCTGGATATTACCTAGTAGAGTAGATCCTCAGCTATTTCCCTCTATTTTATACATTTTTATTCCTTAGTAGAGTACAGGATACTTGTCATATTGTTTGGTTTCAAGGCACTGACAAAGCTCTGAATCTGTGTTGTGTCACCAACAGACAGGAGTACAAAGGTAATACTCTCTGTAAGAAACAAGAAATAATGTGACTGATTTACTCTTACTTTGGCTTCAGGGTTTTTGTGCTATTCAGGCCAGTGAACTGAACACAAGTTTTTATCTAATGTGAGAATGAGGATCCACAGGAGTCTGTGACTTGTGTTACTGATTTCAGAGATGGCAGGATTTCTTCCACTATTCTTAAATATAAAACATGAAAAGCCATGTACAGAAAAGAAAGCAGAACTAGGAAGACATGATGTATGGTATGGACTTGCACCTTAACTTCTCAGCCAGCTGAGATGAGAATTTATGTTACCTTGCAGTTCTAGCCTGCTGGAAGAGCTGTTGTTTGTATCTAGAAATACACACAATAACATAAGCTATGACATTTGCAGTTTTCTAGGCAAGAATAAGTAGAAAACTGTGCCTGCTAGCATGTTAAGCAGCTACTAAAAAGCTCTTGTGTAGACAGTAGTTCAGAAAAGTCTCTTTGGATTCTTGTTTGGCTTGGACTGGATTCTTACACAGAGCTGCACTTTCAGTCTCATACATTTTTCTTTCAGTGACATAATTCTTCTGAAAGGTGCTGGAATACCAGTCCTAAAAAATGCAGTCCCTAATGTCCTTGCATATTAACCACAGTGTAGACAAGAGCTCCTTGGAGGGACAGCAGAGAGCTTAGCCCTTGCATTTTTCAGCATTTGAATTCCCCAGAGGGTGTGTATCAGGGACAAATTTGCTAGATGAATACATTTATTTATATCACCTCCGGTACACTCCTTGGTGCCTGACATAATTTTTCATCACGAGGGTAATTAGGGAGGGTGGGAAGCTGACCGTCAATGATAAGACCTGGAGCTATCTGCCACATTTGCATGAGAGAGAGAGAGAGAGAGAGAGAGGAGGATGGAGGGCAAGGCAGAGCAGGAACGCGTGAATAACTTGAAATACTGCTGCTCTAAACCTGAAGGAGGCTCCCTCCTCAAAACCCTGCTATTGTGACCCTGACTGCAGTGTTAATAAAGAAAGGTGTTACCTTGGGATAACTCGTACACGAGTGGTCTCGAAGCCCAGGCAGAGTCCAGACAAGGCCCTTATGTGCTGCTGGGACAAGGCAGCTCTGCCTGTGCCCATGGCCAGACAGGGAGCCAGGCTGAAAGCACCACTGTTATTTCACTGGAGAGGTCTGCAAGTTACTCCAAGCTAAAATTGCCTTTTTCTTAGCAAGGCGGTGAAGGCTTAAGCTTCTAAATCCTGCATTACTTGAATCAATATGCCTTGCAGTCACTGAAAAGAGTATCCCTGACAAGGCTAAAACTGTGTAATCTCCCGTCTCCCTGGTGCTGATGGCTGAGTTCCCACAGCGTCTGCGGGAAATACCATTATCCCCATTATGGAGACAGCAGCCAAGAGAGAGACAAGCCAGGCTATGCCGGCACTGCAGCGACAGATAGTCGTGTGGACACCTCTGAGCTGTCCCAGGCTCTGCCATCACCCTCTGTGTGCCCTCTGGGTGCAGGATGCTGCTGCCCCTGCTCTGCTGCCTGCAGAGAGGGCTGGTCAGCACAGAGAGTGCAAATGATTTGGTCACTGATCTGAGGCAGCACATGGAAATGATTCCTGTTCCCCAGCCCTGCTGGGCTGTCCTGTCTCTGTCCTGGACCACAGGACTCCCCATTTCCATATGTTTTTCTTCAGGGAAAGTGTCCAGTGCCAGGTTCGTGCTAGCAAGACCAACAGATTTCAGAACATTTAATTTCTTTTTCTGACCCAGATGGCTTTACCAGCTTCTATAACCATTTTATGTAAGAACAGGCTTTTGAGCAGTTGCAGTAGTTTCCTCAATATATATGTAAATTTTTAAAAATAACAACAACAGTGAGGAAAAAAAGAAGCCTGTACCACTAAGTAAGCAAAAAGGACTTTTGCTTAATTGTCATGGGGAAACAGCATTGCAGCAGCAGCCCAGACACAGCTCTGACATCCTGCCTGCCCTGCCCATTGCCCATAGCTTGGCCAAGCCATGCAGATCACCATCAGAAACTTACTTCTGTCACGGAAGAGAAAATAACACACATTGGATCAGCCAAACTTCAAATGCAGGCATGCAGTGCTGCCAGATCAGCTTCCCTCTGTGCCAGGAAAATGTCAGCATTGTGCAGCAGCACCCCTTAGACTCAGGGCAGAGTGTGAGGCTGCATAACCCCTGTATCGAATTTCAGCTGATGTTTACAAAAAGGCTCAGTAAACTATACTACTGCACAGCAAGGAAAATCATGACAAAGAGATAAGACCTTAGCCAAGAGGCGAGGGTTTTCCAAAAATCTTGTGCTGAGCTGGAAGCTTGCAGAGCAGTTTAGCCCTGCTCTGAATCAAGAAGTGGCACCTTCACCACAACAAACAGCTGAGTCACTTCAGGCTTTGAAGTGGTGCTTAAATACACAGGGCTTTTTCTAGTTTACTGTTTTTATGTATTACTTTTTCTATTTTTCAATATAATCAGAAATTTATTACATGACGTTTTTCATGACAGCCCCTGACTATTTTAAAATAAACATTTTCATTAAGCAAGTGGACTTGGGTCTTAAGAAATCAGCAACTTGCAAGGGCTTTTGTCAAAAGTTGGTGGACACCCTGGTAGACTGTTCAAACATGGGAGAAATTTTTCACTGCATAGTGAATGCTTTGACTTTTAGAAAAGTATTATTGTTTGAGTTTTCATTACCTTGGAAGCAAAAAGACAACATAGCTTAATTTTTTTAAATAAAAATATATACACAATTATGTATTGACAGGCTTCTAAGTTCCTTCTCAGCCATGTGTCTGCTTTTGCTATTAAATATTCCTTATAGAATAGTAAATAAATGCACTGTGAAGAGCACATGTAGTGACATTATTGGCCTCAAGAGTTAATGCAAAATTGAGAGTGTGTGTCCCAAGCCCTTGAAGCCCCCATGGTCCCTGGATGGAAGAGCATGATAAAGATGCGTCTGTGATGGAGATGTCCACAGTGTGATGGTCATAACAAATATGGTGCTACTGATTGACTCCTGCTGTGCTCCCTTCTATTGCCAGCCTGAGCCTTGTCCCACAGACTGGAAGGGCTGTAAATAGCTGCTTCTCCATAGAGGCAATCCTTAGGCGAGTTTTGACTCTAATATATTTTGATCCTTTTCCCCCTCCCCTCCCGTAGCTCTAAATTCTATTTCCATGTCCATTTTGAATATTGCCTCTAAGAGGCTATTAGCCTTTGTGAACAACAGCTTGCATTTCCCTGTTAAAGACCTCCTCTGCCCAAGGCAGGGTATGCACCAGAATTAATAAGTGGCTTTGCATAAATGACTGGATAAAAACAGTCACTGAAACGATTCTGGAGTTTCAAGGGCTTTGGAAGCTGTGTCTCTGGTTCACATTTGTGCCAGGTACCTCAGACTGAAAGGACTCCCAGTGGCTTGTGTCACTTGCAAGTTCTCCTGTGACTTGCTAGTCATCACTGAGCTTAGAGAAAAAAGAAGTTATTTACTCGTATCTGGACCATAAATTGAATGTACTCAGAGATCAAGGATAAGCTTGCTGATGAGCTACAAAAAGAAATAAGAGATAGAAATACTGAGAAGAGAGTCTTTGTTGAGCTGAATTGAGTATTCTGCACGCTGAGATGGGCAGTACTACTGATGAGATACTAAATATTGGAAAATACTCATTTGGGTCAGAGTCAACTATGCAGGTAATCTGGCTCAGGGAGAAGATGTAGGTGAGTAAATTAAACTCCAGTATTTTGTGGTTTTATCAGGAAAAAATTGCTACTGTTTCTGAGGGTACCTCACACATCCATTAAAGGTGACTTTCCTTGACTTAGGTTATAAGGGATCAAAGGAAAACCACAAGGCTGGAATACTGCAGCTGAGCAAAAACCTCACAGCAAATTATCTTAGCAATTTTTCCCATTCACAAAATAGTTGTTTAGGTTTTGTTTTTTGTTTTTTTGTTTGTTGTTTTCTTTTTTAATTGATTAAGTGTTTTGGTGAAGGCTGGATCCATCCTTTGCTTTCCTATGTCATCCTTAGCAGCAGCTGGATTCCTGACTTGTGGGAGAGCATTTATGCTGTTCAGAAAACTGCTGTTCTGGCATAGCAACTACATTTTAGCAGCTTGCCAAACATGAATGTGATAGAAGGATAATATTTCACTCCTACCCTCAGCTATTCTTTACAGGCATGAGATAGTTATTAAGAGTCTGTTTCTTTACTGGCAAGACTCACAGTCAGCAGGAACCTTTCCTAGGATGTGCACCAGGTAGCTGTGTTTAGATCTATGACCCAGCTGCTTGGAGCTCTCTCAAAAGGCTCCCTGTCTCCCTCTGGCCTCATAACTGACTTGCTCAGGCAACTCCTTTTCCTGAAAATAGAACCCAGCAGTCCAAGGCCAGTCCTAAAATCCCCACAAACAGGACTCCCAACTCGTCTTTCCTCTCCAAGGATCTTCCACTTTGGCACTCAGGAGAACATGATGTTACTAAACCAACTGTTCTTTATGAAGGCAGAGAAGTGCACAAGAAGACAGTAGCATACAGCCCTGTTCTCCTGTTTCCTGCAGGTGTTTTGAGGGATTTAACTCAGAGTCCTCTGCAACATACAGAGTATGTACTTTATACCAAAACTAGTTTTTCCACCTTCAGATGAACCATCCTGGTGTACTGCAATGCCAGGGGATTGCAGTACTTCATCAGATACTTTATTGTTGTGTTTAATACCTTACTAAAATCTGAATTTAAAGTTGGGGGTGGCATAACTTTCAAAATAACCAGTTCTTCATTCAAGGGTACCTCCATTTTACAGGACAATTAACATATAAAACAACATATGTTCAGCTTCAGGCCTGCATCCCCACATCTGGATTTCTCATCTCCGTCTGGCATCTAATAAAAGAACAAAGCCTCAGAAAGCAAAATGATTTTAATACATTTATCACAGGCCTGTAGAGATGTATTCACTTTGTTTGAAACTATGCATATGTAAACACATGGGTCTCCCCAAGCTGCCATAACAAGCACTATTGTTTTGACTCATAAATTGTGAATCATAGAATGGCTTGTTTTGGAAGGAACCTTAAAAATCATCTCATTGCAACCATACTGCCATGGACAGGGACACCTTCTGTTAGACCAGGTTGCTTGCTCAGAACCCAATCCAACCCAGCCTTGAACAATTCCACAGATGTGGCATCCATCAATTCTAGAGGCAACCTGTTCCAGTGCCTCACCAACCTCACAGGAAAGAATTTCTTCCTAATATCTAGTGTAAACCTTCTCTTTTTCGGTTTGAAGCCATTCCCCCTTGTCCTGTCACTACGTGCCCTTGTAAAAAGTTCCTCTCTGTCTTTCTTGTAGGCTCCCTTCAAGTACTGGAAGGCTGCAATTAGGTCACCCTGACATTTTCTCTTCTCCAGGCAGAACAATCCCAATTCTGTCAGCCTTTTCTCTCAAGAGAAGTGCTCCAACCATTTAATCAACTTGGTGGTCTCCTCTGGACTCACTACAACAGATCCATGTCCTTCCTGTGCTGGGGAAGGTTGCTTTTTGGAAGGATTTCGCTCTATCTGCAGCCTGTGTAGACCCACAACTCAAAAAAAAGGACGCATGTGCCAAAGCACATAGGGGATTAGAGCCTATGAAACTTTGATAACCCTGTGCTCTTTCCTACATGTATTTCTGTTTGAGATGCTCACTAGGTTGTTTCCTTTCTGGAATGAAAAGAGCCAGTGGTGTTTGTTTTCGTTATCCTCATTCCCTGTTTCCCTGCTCCAGGCAGGAAAGCGCTTGCAGCTCTGCCTCATAAGTTGGCAGGAAATTTAAGACGGCAGTAAGCTGCTGCTCGGACCACCCCCAGACTTTTTCCTGCTCAGGCAGGAGACTATTTAATTGAGGGCTGATTTGTCCAACTTACTGACGCTCAGCAGTACCTACCTAACCAGCGGCAGTGATTTTTTCCCTCCCTTCCTCCTCTTTTGGACAAACTCCCCACAATGAAGATGCTGCTGCTCCTGATTGCTCTGCTCTCTGCTGCCCTGCTCGCCAGCGCAGCTCCTCCAACTTGCTACTCCAGGGTGTTGTCTCTGAGCAAGGAAATCACAGAGTCCTTTAAGGAGTTGCAGACCTCCAATACTGTGGTGAGTCCACCTGAAAACTGCTCCTGCACGGACACTGCAGGTTGCCACTTTTGACAGAGTTTTCTCTGAAACCAGAATGGATCTTTCTTCTTTCCTGCAGGACTCGTGTGTGCAGACCCTGCCCAGGCTGTACTTGGACATACACGTAAGTTTGCACACTTCTTTCTTACTATTGTGCAGTTAAAACAATTAATGAAAAGTAAGAATAACTCTTAATATTATGACCCAAATGAAGGATTTAAAATGATTTTTTAAAGCTTAATTAACTAGATAGATGAGTGACAAAAAAAAATCCCAGTTTCAACCTTATTTAAATCCCTGTGGACTTTCTGAGATTTTACTTGACTGAACATTTAAAAATAAGGAAATCAATATTTTTAAGTTATTACCATATGCATGCTATTAATTTACGGTGACAGAGCCTTTTCAGACATTAAATATGTGCAACAAAACTTTGAATAATAGTTTAAAAGAAGAAATGTAGAATAAACTCTCTTCCCTTAATAAATCTACTTCATTTTATATCCTGAGTCATTTTTGGTATATAGTTTTAACAAAAAGCAGTGCAGGAATACCTTGCTTGCTTTTTCTCTTTTAAATAGCTACTTGTTGAATCCAGAAAGAAAATGTGTGCCTGAGGACATGGAAGTGTGATACTGAGGAAAAACAGCAGTAGTTGTCTCCCAGCTGAGACAAAATAACCTGCACACACAGTTAGTGTCACAGTGTTCTGCGTTGGGATATTTGATATATTTTGCTTCTTTTCCAGTGCTCAACTGAGAAAATAAAAAATAGAAAATACCAGACAAAACAAATTTCTGACATATTTTTCTATAAACAACTCCAAGTCTTACAATTCAGAATCCTCCAGGTCCCAATTCCTGAGCTGCCAGTGCCTCACATTATGGCAAAATCCAAGAAATGTGAATCCAGTGCCTCAGTTTCCCTGGCTCTAAAGCAAAAGCTGGGGTATTTATTTACCTGCTTCACGAGGATGATGTGAAATTCATGTTGTCTGTGCTTTATTTTGTTAATACAAGTCTGAGTTACAAAGTTACTCTGAAAAAATCAGGACTGGTAGTCGTGGTTTCGCCTATTGTTTAGGAACAGGGGAATTGTACAGGAAGAGGAACAAGTCCTCGAGATTTTGTTAATCTGTTCATCTGCTGAAGCAGGTGGTCTCTAAAAAGTGAGACAGTGCGCCTAGTCTGTAGAATACCACCTACTATGGGAGCAGATTTGATTGTACTGGCACTGCTGCCTCCTAAAGCACGTGAGAAATAATCTGGCAGACTGAGACTGTATGTATGCAATTTTCCAATCACTTATTTGCACCAAACATCTTTGTTATAAAATATTGATGAATTTTCCTAACTAAAGGTTGCATAGATGACATATACATAGAGGTAGGAATTCAAGTTTCCCACCTAGCAGTAAGAATTTTGGAAGTGGTTGACAAGAAACATAAATCTGTATTTGTTCAGGGTTACACAGACCTCTTCTGCTTTGCAGAATTACTGTGTATTGGCAAAACTCCGTGAATTTGTGGCCTATCCCGGATGTGACAGAGTGGTTGAAGTGAACGAGCTGAAGGAAAAAGCCCGGAGTCTGTACACCATCTTGATCTCCTACTGCAGAAGGGTAGGTCAATAGTCTCTACTTTTAGCCCTTCCTGTCTCCACACTCTCCCCTGACGAGCAAAACTGGATCTGACCCAAGCTTCTCCACACTGTGCTGTCTCCTGCCTTCCTCCTTATAAATGTTAGCCTTCTTCTTTTTTCTTTTTTTTTAATTTTTTAAATTTTTTTTTATTTTTATTTCTCCAGGATTTGGTGTTCCTCACTGATGACTGTAATGCTCTGGAAATTCCTATTTCGCCTCCCATTGAACACTCCATCACTGAGAGCTAAGAGCCAGTTAACCCAAAAGTTATACCTGGGAAATTTTCAAGGAAACCAAGAGTCAAAGTTTGTGTATGCAGTCTATACCATTAACAACTAAGATATTTTTCAAGCACATTAGCAATATAATCTCAGACCTACCCATTTTTCTCTGCCTTGGCAGGAAATGAATTGCATGCCTTGCATACCTACTGAGCTGCTAGGGAATCTACCATTAGGGAGCAGTTTTTCGTTTGGCAAGGTATGGTATTTTAGCTTAGCCAAATGTATAAAGTATGTTTTGTTTAAACATCAAAAGCTAGGTTTTTTAAACTCTTTTATGAATAACTAGACTCATATAAAGAAAAAACTGTATGATTAACATTTTCTCTTGACTTAGCTGTTTTTCTTGTATTAGATGGGCATGGAAGGGACCATATTTGTTTTTCTTAGAATGTTTGATAGAAGAAGAGTAATGCTGTACTGGCAGATTTCTCTGCCTGCATAGCTCGTATATATATCTTGTTAGTTTTTGATGTCATATTTGTGAGAATAGAGGTGACAGAAACATGTCTCTGTGGAAAACTAAATAAAAACAGTCTTCTAATCCAAGATGCTTGTGTTGCAACACGTCATTCAAGATCAAGCTGAAAGGTGTCATTCTTATAAACTTACTTTTCACAGTCACTTGCAAGTTGTTTTTCCCAGCATAACCTTTGGTTCCATAGCAATGCAAACTTTGTTTTGTCTCTTTATTTGACAACATGTAAGTTTCTACTAGTAGAATTTTTCCATACTGCAAACAATTTCGTCTTTGATGAAATTAGTGATTTGTTTTTAATAGTATTTCTGGGTTGTGAGAACGTAATTTCTGAGCCAGAGGCTCAGAAAGCCTATTAAAATTTCGGACAGTTTTTTGAGACATAACCCATATAGTTGAACTACCGGGATTAATAAAACTTCCAGACAGTAATTCCAGAGTCATTGGTGTCTTCAGAACCTGCAGCACATGAGAGCTTCACAACCTACAGCTCTTTGGTGCCCAGAATAGAAATTATCTTCCCCGTATTCTTGGAAGTAGCTGCTGTTACCTTTCCTCCATGCAAGTAATTCCTCTCTCTCCTGTATAGTATTTGCTGACCATTCACCTACAGCACTGCCAACTCTGATCACTTGGTCAGTGGTCTCACCACGTGTTATAAAAACTTCTGTAACTGAGTGTTTATATGAAAATTGCAGCTTCTCTATTTGTCATCCTGATGGTACAAACTAAAATGTTTCACAAATGTTATGTAATTAAATGAATAATAAACTAATTCAAAGGGGGGGAGAGTGTTTGGAATGGGCAGGAAAAAGTTTTCTCTTTATTTTGTTTTGTAGAAACTACTAGTCTGATTTTAGCCATAGAAAATTTGACTATCCCTTTGAGCCATAGAAGAAGGGTGGGAAAATCTGAATGCAGAAGAGGTACAGAGGGAAGAAACAAACAAGTGCTTTTCTTTCCAGTTTGTTTCAATTCTAAGTGTTCATTCAAGGAATGTGCATGTCAAACTTTGTGATTCCCTCTTGAACATTAAGCCCTCGTGTGCTAACCCTATTAGTTCTTTAGATGAGCCATTCTGCCCACAGCAGTTTCACCCAAGTGTCTCCACAAGCATTGGTAGAGACAGTAGCAACTCAGCAATCTGATCCAGTACCCGGCTGAACCTAAAACCAACACAGACAGTCCTACTGGCCTTTCAGGACCCTTCTCTCCAGGCCAACTGCCTCTGTACAAGATCCAACACACTCTAGACACACCAATACCTATTTTTCTGCATCACCTGGACATGCCCAAGGCCAGCTCCTTCAGCAGCAGCCGTATTCTGCAATAAGAGCACCTCTTAGCATGCTGGCAGGGAGCCTGATACCCACAGAAGGAGTGTGTAGGCACTGGCAGATCCCTGGATCTGTGGAGAAACACAGATAAAGTTGAACCATTTGCTGTCAGTCTCCACATTCAAGTTTTTGCTCCCTCTGACCAGAGACTGAGACCCCTCCTGGCAAGCAAGCAGTGCTGGGATAACATCAAGATCTATGCACTTCCATACAAGTATCAAAACCACATCACAGTCTCTGTTTTTCTTCTCTTTATACAAAACCAGCCATGGATGGACCCTGCAGGACAGGTTGGTATGGTCATCACAGGCCATGGTGCTTACAAAGCTGACCCAGGGATTTGGCAGGGCATGTGCTTGGAAAATGGCAGCAGAAGCTGCTAATTTTTGGCTGGTTTTATCACCTCCAGATGCCACAGGTTTTAACACCAGCCTGTTGTAGAGCTTGTATTGTGACTTGGCAAGCAAACTGCAGCACAAGAGGTGTTCCCTCTCTTGCAGAAGTCCCTACCACTGTGCCTAGCACCAGAGCTTGGGTGAACCTGCAGGCAACTGTGGCACTTCTGCCCCTGCTGCTTTCCTGTCCCAGGGGCACACACTCTCTGAAACGGAGTATTTGAAGAGGATTTCCTCATGGGTCTTCTCACAACTCCTATTTTTCTTTATTGAGGCTTCAGTAAGCCTTCAATAAGCCTTCCCTAGGCATTTTGATGAAATTCGTAATCCTAACTCCAGATTTCTCCTGTGATGCTCCCATTCCTTCAACCACCTTCCAAATATATTTTCTCCTGTTTCGGGCTGATTAATTCTGTGAAGAAAAATGTAACCTAATTTATTTAGTACAAAATATCTTGCAAGAAGTCTTTGGAATTGGAAACAGAGTAGAAATCATCGCTTTATTTGCATTGTTTTTGTTAGTAACTTTAGCTTTTTTGTGACTGACAGGGACACACCCTGCAATACACTCAGCATGGCTGCTAACCAACAGCTCTGTTCTGTGCTGGTACATCCTAATTCTGCAGAAGCTGCGAAAAGCAAACAGGTGCTTTGGGGACTGCACAGAACTTGAATGGATTTTAAAAGCCTATCCTCCATTTGCAGATGCTGTATATTTTATTCCCGGAATCAGGTTTGCCTGGTCGTTGGTGAGCTTTTACAATAAGTATATTCCCCGTGGTTTATGCTGTGACTGTCTCTACATCTCACGTGACATTTTTAATGGAAAGTGTGCTGAGAGCAAAGCTATGCTCTTTTCAGCTCACAGTAACCTCCTGTCATTCAGACTGTCTTAATAAGATTTGTGATTAGACGAATCCCTTTTATGAACAACATATTTTTTCAAGTTGTCATCATCCGGGGCAAAAAAACCCCACTGGTAAAGAGATATAATCCACTTGTAATTTGACAAGAAAACATCCACTTCTCCCTTTCAGTGTGACATTAAGTTTACCAACATTTTAATTTACCAGGTATATAAGGAGCAGTGGAGCCATTCATGCAGCTGGGCATTTATTCCTGCAACACAGCAGTCCATGCTCATTAGGGCCCTGGCCAAGAAGGAGGCTGTGGAGGGATTAAGAACGACATATTTGTTGTAATTTGCTAACTGGCATCTTGCCTAGTTATTGCAGAATATTACTACAAGCACATCATTAAGAAACTGCACTCAGTTTGTACAGTGATTAGGGAAGAACTGTAGAAAAACAAAGCATCTGTTCTGTTTTCTTGCCTGTTGAAGGAGGTTTGTTGGAAGGAGCAGTCAGTCCTAGGAATAGGTTTTCTTTTGCAGACTTCTTTGTCTTTGCAAGAGGTCTCACTAAAGACCTGTCCTAGGACTGCTAAACTCTCCCTTATCATATGGAATCCCAAGGCCTTGGGTACTATCTCTGCAAGGCTATTAAAAGTATTCATTTCCAATTTTGCCAAACATTCATAGATCAGTTTTGCTAGAACCAGCCCCTTTTCCTTCTCTTTTTTCCTGTCACATGAGCTTTCCTTAAGTAGGTACTCTGATCACTTAACTCCTCATACATTGGGTTTTTGTGAAAACAAGAAAGATGGCAGACTTTGAACAAATAATTAGGTGATTTAGGGTGATGAGGTTCCAGTGGATAGAATGTGACTTGCTATTCATTAAAGTGGTACAAATATTATGATGTATTTTTCTTTTCTTGCTTTTCTTTTTTTAAGAAAAGGAAAAGCTTTAATGCAGCATTGAGGAGGAGTCTGATCTTTTAGGCTGTACATTTTGAGCAGAGCATTGGTTTGACCAAACATAGATTTAGGAGTGCCCATTTGTCCATTGCACTATTTACAATGCTTGTGGTGTTTGTGGGTTGCATTAATGGGATGTTGACAGAGATTTTCCAAAAATTTGCTACAATGCTAAAGTCTGGTAAATAATGTTACCTTCCAAACATTTAACCACTGTACTTGGACCAGAATTTTTATCCACATTAAAATCTTCTCATTTTTGGAGTGTTTGTCAGTGCAAGTGAAAATTACAATGGACAAGCTCCAGCAACTTTATTTGTGCAATCTTTTGAAATCACACTTCTCTTTTGCTATGACCAGGGACCCTGTGCACAATCCTTCTTGCTGCCTTTCTTCTGTCTCTATTCACTTGTTTCCCATCTTTTTTGGAGCGCAGTGCTTGAAGTTAAATATAGACATCCAGCTGAGTTTTTATCAATATCAAGTAATGTAGAAAGAAATATTTATTGGTATTGCCATGAAAACAGTTGATTACAAATGAAAAATTATCTCCAAGTATTTGGAGACAATGTTTCATCTTTTTTATTTAAATTTTAAGATGAATATAAAAAGTTAGAGTACAAGTTTGCCTCACTACTCTATAATAAAGAAGATATTTGGGGGAAAGCTGACAAACAAAAACAATGGATAATGAAATACAATGGCTGCTCCTTTTGCTGTCCTGTCCTAACTACTAAACACTTGCTTTCCTAACCAGGGTGGCTGCAGCCAAGGTGCTTCTTGGCAATGGTATCTGATCCATGCTATCCCCTAGAACACATCCAAAACTTATTTGGAAGAATGGCATCTGCCCCAGGTCAAATCTGTGCCCAGAACTGTAATAACAATTTCCAAGTATAGCCAAGCATGCTTCAATACTGGAATGTTCCTAACACTGAGAAAATAAATAAAATACTGATTTTGGAGCACAGTGTTTCAGTTGTTCTCCTGGGAGAAGAGCTGTGCTTTTCGAATTGTTAATGCATTTCATACTATTATTGTCTTCAAACACAAACCCTGAAGTAGTACAAGGAACAGACCCCAGATCTTCTCAGCCTCGTTATGACTTTCTCATTGGATGAGTACTGGATAAATGAATTAGAAAGGTGTTATTCCTACTGAGAGAAAAAGAGAAGCAAGAATGTAATTTTTAGCAAACCAAGGTCAGACAGAACACTAATGATTTAGAAAGGGAAAAAATGTTATTTTGATGTCACAACGTTTTTTGTTTGTTGGTTTTCCACTGTTTAATACAGAGGGATCTTTTTCTGCAGTTGCAGAATTTAAACTTTTTTTCCCCACTGCGAGTCCTCTGAGGTCCATAAGTGCTTGGTTGTTCCTTTCTTCTTATGACAGCTAGACAGCCAGAAGATGTGGGTTTGGAAAGCATGTTGTTTATCCAAATTTTTTCCTTGATCAGGACAAAGGCCAGGTCAAAGAAGCACAGAAATACACTCAGGCAGTTCTATAGCCTCCCTCTTCTATTGAATAGGTCACTAGCCATACATCTGGGAATTATTTGCATTTGATGCCCCCAAGCAGAGCTGTCTGTCTGTTACTTGCTGTGAAGTATACTGCTTGCTTTTGTGTCCTCCTCTGAAATTTTAATAACAAGCCATAATTGATTTTTAATTTCTTTTTTTTAGAATATCTGCAAACTCAGTCCTAGACTAAAGCAGGTCATGAGTATGTTTTGTTCAGCCTTTACACTCACCAGATTGTATAGCCTGGGCCTGACCCACATCCAGCTGGTGCAGCTCAGAGCTGGGGAAGCCATAGCTGCTTCTGGGGGTATGTCAGACAGCTGCCTTTACATAGACTTTTCTTCACTTTCTCCTTTTATTCCCTTAAAACACTACTGTCTCACTTGTATTGAGTATCTGAATGTGTAATGCTGAAGAAGTCCTAGGAGCCTGTGTCTTGAGCTTTCCCAAGTTTGTATAGACGCTAGGAGAAAGTCTATTGTCAAATTATTTGCAGCATGGGGTACATATGCCCTCCCTGAAATCCTCTACTTCAAAGGAAAAAAATGTAATCAAGTGATACAAGAAAAAGTAAGAATTATACAGAATCACTGTTTGTAGGAGAAGGAAGGCTGGGCAAATTTCCACTGTGGCCAAAAAGATTAGGAAGAAGGTCAGAGCTACGTGTTCCCCCTCTCCCACACCCCAGCTCACTGCTCAGCACTAGTGAGGACAAATGGGCTTATCCAATTGCCTGAGGTAAACTTGACATCAACCTTGTCATTTTGCCGTAACTTACAGAGTAAAAATTTTCAGCTGATCTTAAAGGTCATTTGGTAATTTTGGCTGAACAGAGAGCAGACAATGGGGATGAGAATAAAGAAAAACTAGGCAAGAGCATCCTGCCTCTTTGTGTTTTTCAAAGAAAGATACTTAAATTTCCACAAAACTGTTTTCCTCAATCAACTGCAAATTCATCAGTCTTGCTCCAGTCTCCTGTAATAGCATTTTATCACTTATGTCCTCACAAAGCAGGCTTATGCAGAAGAGAAATTATGCAAATAAAATCATTTCTAATCATCACTGTCTTCAAAGGAGGACAACAAAAAGTTGCTCTCAAAAAATCTATTGATAAGGATAATTATGCTATTAGGCTTTCTCAGTCATCTCTTCATTCATACAGTAATTGCTTTCAACCTAGAATTTTTTATCAGTATGGCATAAAAACCTGGATAGAGATGTAGACAGGTGAAGAAAAGATCATGAAGTGTTTTATTTACATTAATTACACCTCATAATAGCTCTGACAACTCAGAAAGAGATTATTAAGTTCAGGCATCGAGGCCTCTAAACAGACTGCTTATTTTGTTATTTAAATGCAGCTTTGAGGATCTGTGTACGAACACTGTGGCACAAACAGCTTGCCTAGAATCAGACAGCAAATTGATGACAGTGACAAAAATAAAGCAGATGCCTTTTGAGCCTCCTCCTGCAGCACTCTGAGCAGTGACTCCAGCACATGTCCTCACATAATCTGGGTGTGGGTCACAACCAGCATTTTACATGGCAATCAAATAAATTGCTATTTTATTGTTCCTGGCAAGTTTTTGACCAAAGCTAGGTTTGTGGTCCAAATTTAAAATGGATTCTTATTACATATGCCAGAACTGGTTTGAAGAAATATTTCCTCCATGTTAAAGCTCTTGTCAAGCTAAAGAAAGGTCAGTCTATTCTCTGTAATATTCTCACAGTGGCTTGCATGGGACTTGTGATATTGAAAAACAAAGACCTGATGGTCACAGCAAAATATACTTAACAAATTGCTTTTTGGAAAGAATACAATCCAGATTTCAACAGCAAACAGTAACTTCAGAACAGCCATGGATTCCTAAAAAATGTTGAAATCCTGAAGAACAATAACAAACTGTTTAACCTGGATCACTAAAAGCACAGTGATTCATTATTAATGTCTTCAAAAGCCAATTCTGCAGTCACCACCACTGAGACGATATGATGTAAGTGTCTCCATACACATGACATGTTTAGAGTCAGACATCGAGATAGGCTCTATGATAAAGCCCCACACCTCTTCTCTCTTTTACCTGGACAATCCAATGCAATTTCAAGCAATGACACTGTACGGCTGGCAAAAGTCCTGCCAAGATTTCTGTCAGGATCAGGGTTGACAATTCTAATTTAAAAATAAGGGAAAGGAATCAACAATTACAAGAGGTGTTAACTATAATAATTTAACACTGGTATTTCAAGCATGAATTTTACTGAGTATAATGTTATTGAGAGTTTAGAGTAGAGATCAGACCAAGTAATGGATCCTAGTAAATGGGAAGTTCTAGCAGACAGTCATATATCCTTTTATGCAACTATGCAGATTAAACAATCTTACACAAATATGCAGGGTAGTTAGTGGAATGTTCTTCCATACTGCACTTGCTGTGGGACTGGGACTGCAGTTGCTGTGGGGCTGGGTGCACTGTGGGATTTATTCGCTGGGGAGCCATTATGAAGAAACATATGAAGATGAAAATAAATCCAAACCCCTCGGAAATATTCTTATGTCAGTGATGCTGGAAGATTACCCAAAGTCTGTGTCCAGACTCCATACCTCAACATGTGCTGTAGAATACCTCTATGCCATGCAGTTCACATTGTTCCCACTGGACATTCCTGATGCTTTGGCTCTGCTACCGCCTGTTGTAAAACCTATTTGTTGTAAGCAACAACAATATTTCTCTTCATTCCTGTAAAGGTTCAATTCCACCCTTTCTGCACTGTACCAGAATGCAGAAATGTCCTTACATCATCACCTCCATTCATTTGGGCCAAGCTGCAAAGGCCTTTCCTCACAGGTAGGGATTGGGCTCAGGGTTGCCACTTGCCAGTTCCTTGACCCCAGTGACCACAGGTGTCTGGCTACAGGTCTGTTGCTCAATCGTGGAGCAGCTGAACTGCCATGGCATGATGCTGTGGTGGGGACCCGGCCACCTCACAGGGCTCTGTGCTCAAAAGAAGACCCCCAGGAGGAGATGCACCCTCAAACCTCCTGCCCCTCTGCATCACAGAAACTCTTGCATGAGTTGGCACTGTGCTAAAACTTACACAGGGAGCTCAACAAGTCTGCACGGGTCATAGATTTCTTTAAAAAATCTTTGTAGCTTCTATTATTGCTACTTGAAGCAAGTCTATCTGTTAAATTGTAAGTAACCCTTGTTCATCGCCTGTTCAATCTGGAAAATAGATGTTGTGTCTCAGAATTTGAGTCATTGAGCTGGACTGAAAAAAACCCACAGCAGAAATTCTACTATCAACTTTTGAAACAAGCTGAGTCTTTCATAAGTTTTAACAGCACTTTTGCAGTGAAAATGGTGAAGTTGGCAACAATAACTCACCCCTTTAATCCTTGGTTTTTTCTCAGCTTGAGCTCCCCCTTAAAAAACTGTGTGCTAGTTGGGTCAAACAGGTTTTACAATCAATCTTTTGGCATTTCACCATTTTTGCTTTTCATCTGTTCACAAATTTATGACTCAACTCACCAAGTCAGATGGCAAAGTCAGATAGCTGCTTCATGGACTGTCTTTGTCTTCTCCACTCCATTTAACATCATTGATTTTGAAATCTGCCTCTCTACAGCTGACTCAGGGTTTATTATTAACAGTATCCAGACAGATTCTGATGCTACTTGATGCTGAAGATAGCTTTGGATAAATTGGAGGAAGATTGCTGTAATACAAGGAAGCAAGAGGATCAACTTTGTCTCCGTAAGTCTGGAGTATGAATAGTTTATTGCCACATTTAATTTTTGTTTGCTGGAAGACACATGAACTCCAAGAGATAAATTTGTCCCAAATGTGTAGAAAACAGTGCATCTCATCAAAACTGAGTTAATTTATCCTTTCAGTCAATTCTCATAAATCAACCCCCCAAAATCCAATTTATTAATATCTTATTATATAATGGAAGTTGCAGACTGTAAATCTATTCCCCTTGAAAATACATTCCCTGTGCTCCACACTTTTCTAAGAAGATATCTTTGCCCATGCTAGAGCAAGAGCACCTAAAGGCCTGCAGAGATGACCAAGGAAATCCTGTCAAAACTCAAATATAAAAATAAAACTCACACGAGGTGAAACTGAGGTCAGAAGACCCAAGAGGTGTACAGAGATAATATCTGAGCAATCTGAGACAGGGCTAGGCAAGACAAAGCCCATTTGATCCTGAATCTGGCAAGGGGTTGTAAGGGCTTCTCCTCTGGGACAGGCTGACAACAGAGATTGAAGAGTTTCCATCTTTGTGGATATTTGAAATGTAGCTGGGCAGGGTCCTCAGAAACCTCTTCTAGCTGATTCTGCTTTGAGCATGTGGGGTGGACTGGACTTTCTCCAAATTTGAACCTTTCTGTGATTCTGCAGTTACATCCATGTGTTTTTGCAGGCACGTGTTCCTGATGAGCAACTCTAAGGAATATAGGTTTATAGCTTTACCAAAGGTATCTGAAAGGTTTATTTGGTTCTCATCAGGGAAAGGACTCCATTAAAATATACTTTATATAACAGACTCCACCAGCGTAGCTTTTCGTCTTAAAACTTTTTCCTCCAAACTATTAGTTTCTCTGACAGGAGGACTCAATACAGACTTGGTCAGAAGAATAGTTGCAGTAGTCCAATCTATTTAAACAGCTCATGTGGGATTTTCCATTTACAAGAGCTCTCTGCTAATTTTTACACTTGCAAGTAGCTTTTTGTTAAGTCTATCTTGGAAGAGCAGAAACAGTTGCTTCTGTCATAGAAGAGAGGAGGGTGGGGAGAGCTGAATGTTGTCTTTGTTTGGAGGTTATTCACTTTCTTTCAGAAAGGAAAAACAAACTTAGAAAAAAACCAATTACTCTTCAAGGGCACAGAGATGAGTAGCACATGACAGTGCTCATTCCATGAATTGCTGCCTTCCCATTCTCAATCACTTCCCTTTTCCTTCTGTTCTGTGACTGCACACTCAGTGTTAGGAATATTCCTCTAGGGAAGACACACTATTTCCTTTTGTCTCCTTTTTCAATTAGGTTCCTAATCAAGTCTCTACTAAGAAGAGATTTAAGATATCAAAGATAGAACCATCACCACCTCTTGATGGTGTAGGATGATGTGAAGAGATGTGAAAAGCCTTCTGATGGCCCTGAAGCTCACATTCTGTCTTTCCCTCAGTAAAAGGAACAGTATGTTGATGTGATTCCATAGTGAATACAAGGGCTGCATGGCCCACCATAAAAACTTGCCACCCTTGTTACCACCTGCTACCACCTTGTTTAATGACTGAGGGCTCAGCTCAACCAATTAGATAGATAGGTATTCATTAAATTCTATTTTAAAGTTATGCTGACTTGGAATGTATTTAAAACACAGCAGAGAATGAGCTCCTAACTGGGTATTCCAGGAGAGTTTTGTAGGAAAATGTGTTCCCAGGCAATGTAGCCGAGTGAGTGGGCCTATTTTACTTAATCCCCTTATTAAAAATAATGGTTCATGCTGTTCCAGTAAGAGAATAACAGCAAGGTTACATAAGGTGTTCTGAATGATATGAATCTCTTTGTGTCTAGGGAAATCAAAGTTTCTTTTCTCTAAGATATAAATACTGTGATCATACAGGGAGCTATTAATAAGTCAACATTTATGAGTTCTAGAAACACTTTGTGGACCAATGCATTGGAGGAATCATGCAACTGACCCATACCTTTCAGATATATAGGTATGAAAAACATAATTTTAGTAATCCCTCTGAATTCAAGAGATTATTCTGAAAAGTTAGCCAGTACACATAATACAAATTTTTCCAAAGGTTAAACACACCTTGAACAAAATTGGGTACAAGCACCTCAAGAATTGTATCACAGTAATAGAAACTGCTAGGGAAGCATGAATAAAATTGATACCCACTGTAAAAGACTGGAAACATCTTAAAAACATTTAGAGACTATTATGTGTCCTACCATGGAAAAAAAATATATATGCAAGAAATAAGACATTTGCACAACTGTTACTAAATCAAATAGTTTCTACAGTCACCAACAGAGTCCTGCTGTGCCTCTCAAAGTAACTTGTGGGCAGCATATCTAGAAAAAAGCTAACAGACATATTGGCTTTCATTTTAAAGCTTTCTGAGACAGGTTTGATTTCTGAAAAGTAGAAATTCTAGCTTTGTATGATCACATCCAGAATAACAGGGTAATTCAATGCTGTTACAGCACAAGTGCAACAGCTTTCCCTCCCTCTTCAAATCTCCCCCATTCCAGACTCTTGTCTCAGCTAATTGATGCTGATAAATGCCCAATTTTTCTAAGGATTATATGTATATACTTACATGCGTGTACATTTTTTAAATTATTTTTTTCCTCCAAAACTTACTATTTGTTGCTTTAACTGTGAACACAACATCCAATCACCTTAATGAATCATGATCCCAGAGAGGTTTTTTGTGTGGTGGAGACCACAGAGCAAAATAAAGCCATATCACAGCAGAGAAAACAGAAAACAAATGTGCTTTATTCAGCATCACAGGAGGCAAGAGCTGTGCAGACAAAACAATGAAAAGTCACAGTCAGGGGGCCATCCCACCTTTTTGCTTTAGTTCGTTTCAGAGCTGTCATTTTGTGGTCATCGTGTTTACACCCACAAAACTTGGAGCATTCCTGTTTGCTTTGAGTCTGGTATTCAATGTTCAAAGCTCCACAATAAGCCCAGGTCAAAGTCTAAATGAGCTTGGCAATATCATTACTCAGATGGAGAGAATTAAAAGCTCCATTAAAATGACATACAGCAAAACAAAACAAAGCAAAACAAAACAACTAAACCCCAACCAACAACAAAAAAAATTTTAAAAGATCCTTGACCTATAATCCAGCAAATTGATCCATGTATCACTAAGTAACTTGAAGTTCTTTCAAGTCTAATTATTAAGGATAAACTTTGCAAAGTTTAAGTTGCAACTGCTGAAGTGTGAATAGATGCTGAATAGCCTTTGAGGATTCAGTCCTGCTTGGACTGGGCAAAAGTGTCCTTCTGCCTCCAAATGCCACCCCATTGCCTCTCCATTCCTCTTCACTCCCTCACACACACACACTACACCAGCTTCGCTCCCTGTTGCTGTGAAGACATTTATGATACTTCTTCCTTATCTCAAGCACCTGGCATAGATGTAAGCAAAAACACATGCTTTACAGTAACAGATGCAAAAATTTCTGTTCTTTAATCACTTAGGGTGTGATGACTCCAGTCCCATGGTCCTATAAAGCATTGTCTTTTGTCTCATGTTTTATGAATGAATTTTTTTTTTTTTAAATCACATAAAAATGCAACTCTCAACAGTATTTCCCTTCCAGGCTCGCTTGGAGCTAATTTTAGATCCAGCCACAAATTTCTGCTAGTTCACAGCCACCAGAGATGGTGGGGAAAAATCCTCCATCTGTTCCCTGACTTTCTAGTCATCCCTTTTCTGCCAAGGAAAGTGCTACTGATAGAGAGAACCAAAATTTCCCATTTCCCCTAGAGAGAGGAGAGGGAGGACACAGGTTTATAAGTGTTCGGGATGCTCAGCTGTCACACAGGTCTTGTAGCGCCTGAAGCCATTTTTTCTCTCTCCTTCCAAGGATGGTGGGGAGAGCATTCTGTGCAAACTGTCCTGCACCTCCCCACCCCACGCCCTGTGCTTCTCCTCTTTGCACTGCCACCCTGCACAGCACATTTCGTGCAGGCTGCTGCAGGAGAAACTGTGTTCAAGGGATACTGATGAAAACACAGAGGTGTTATCCAGCTCTCCAAAAATGCCAGGAGAACTTCTGTGTGCTGATATTTAGTAGTAATGGAACTGACGCAATTGACTTGTCAGCAGGTGTCAGTCCCAAGGAAGAGCATTTGTGTTTGTGATGGATTTTAACCATGTGCATCCTACTGATTTTGGTGGAATTTCCCACCAGACATGCTCCAGTATGTGTGGAAATGCCCACTGGATCCAGAGCAAACACAAACTACCTTGACACAGCAGAACTCCCACTTCCACCAGCTGCTGAGGACAGCCAAGGAGCAGCTCTGGCTGCAATACAAGTTGGCAGAGTTGGAGGGTGGAAAGAATAAAACCACGCAGTGCCTTTTTTCTGTTGTGGCAACACCAGCAGTAAGGAGGCAGGAAGGATGTTGAACAGTTCTCCCCACACATACAAGCCTATTCAACATGTGAGTTGGCAGGGTTTCCCTGTCATTTTTCTTACACATTGTCATGATTTAACCCCAACCAAAACCAAAGACCCACAGAGCCACTCACTCACTTCCTGCAGTGGGATGGAGGAGAGAATCAGCAGAGTAAAAGTGAGAAAACTTGTGGGTTGAGATAGAGGCAGTTTAATAGGAAAGCAAAAGCCATGAGTGCAAGCAAAGCAAAACAAGGAACTCATTCTCTGATGCCAAGGGTAGGCAGGTGTTCAGCTATCCCCAGGAAAGCAGGGCTCCATCACACGAAACAGTGACTTGGGATGACAAATACCATCACTCTGAATGTCTCCACTTCCTCCTTCATCCCCCAGTTTATTGCTGACCATGATACCACATGGTCTGGGATATGCTTTGGGTGAGTTGGGGTCAGCTGTCCCAACTGTGTCCTGTCCCAGTTCCTTGTGCACCCCCAGCCTCCTCACTGGTGAGGTGAGCTGAGGAGCAGGAAAGGTCTTGGCTCCGTGTAAGCACTGCCCAGCAATAACAAAAACATCCCTGTGTTAGCAACACTCTTTCCATGACAAATCCAAAACACAGCCCTATACTAGCTACTGTGAAGAAAATTAATTCTGTCCCAGCCAAAATCAGCACCCACACCACAGTTTTCTGCTAAGAGTATTCCCCACAGAAATATCCTGTGCAGACACAGATGCATTTGAGCTACAAGTAGGATAATTTACAAAAATACAATATGAATAAATCAGATCTGGATACAGTCACCTTTGGCAATAGCCACAGCTCTTCCTGGTTAATGGAATTTTAAGACTGGAGGGATTCTATCTTGGGACACATTGTCAACACTCCCACCACACCAAATTACCTAACACCATGGGTGGCTTTCACAGTGATTTTTATTTGGCATATTATATCAAGCACATTAATAATAGTAGATGTCTAAATAAGTTATGCTTCTATTGCTGTTCAGATAGACTTCAGTGGAAATTGGAATTTCAAATTATTCTCCTTAGATTTTACAGTCAGAGAAACATGTAATTATTTACCATACAGCCATGCTGTGTTCAGATATTAGTACTTAGTTATATATAAAACCATAAAGATTCTTTTTCTCTTTTCAGTGTAACATTCTTCCTCCAATTTCTGATAAGACATCATAGCACCTGCTTCACAATACCCTAGATTTGTCATTCAGAATTCTGGTCAGCTTATTTTTGGTACAAGAGAATAGTTTATTGTCTTGCTTTAGGGGATTGTGATGCTATTTTTAATTAAAATAGATTTGTTTCGTTCTGTTATCACTAGGTTCAGACTGCATTTTCTCAAGATGGATTCAGGCCAGAAAGAAATGTGGAAACACGGGATGAATCCTATTAAACCTGAAATAGTTGTTTCAGCTGTATTCACAAACCAGTCTGGTTTTGAGATTTAACCCAGCTCTTGCAAAGAACATCCAGTCCTTTCTGTATTATACAATTTATTAGATGTCTTCAGATTATTAAAAAAAATGAAAGGCAAATTCTATTTCATTCTCAGTCATAAGAGTGTTTATTTTTTCCTTTTGATGAGAACAACCTATGGAATTGGTCTTTGAAGATGCTCAGAGTTCTCTGTTCTCAATACTTCTCCCACACCTCTTACAGCTTAACTTTTAAATCAATGAAGAAAATTCTTTGAAATTGCAAGGATTTGAGCTTTGCCTGAACTTCTTTGTTTGGAGTGGGCTGATAAGGACAGTAGAACAGAACAGCAGAGCCTTGGAGCAGTAGATAAAGGACAAAACTTAGGCAAAGAGGAGTCGTGAAATGCAAGCAGGATGCCAGCTCAGCTCTGCAAGGCTGACAAAGCACAAGGTATGCAAAACAGCAATATTCTGTTTGCTCAAAAGTGGGGGTCGAGGAACAGCCACTTAAAAAGCACACCGGATGTTGAAGACAGACCCCAAAGATCTGTGTAAGGACTTCCAGTAAGGGGTGCAACTGTGCAAAATAAAGTAATACAATAAACATCAAGTAAGTGTGAATAGCCAGTTAATATATAATCAATGTGTATCATCAAAACTCTGTTTACCTGATGCTTGGGGCACTCAATTAGAGGAAGGATCCTCTGAATGACCAGCATGCTCCAATAAACAATGTCCATTTTCTAATACTCAATCAAAACTGTTTAAGAAAGTTTCTATCTGGCTGATTTCAGTATCAGGATTCAAGGTAAATCAATGCTATGCAGACCTTTAGCATCAAGGAAAACTCCTCAGCTGTTCTATTTGAAATGTATGGAAAGAGGGCAGTGTCTTCATAATAATGTAGTTCTCCAATTTTTGTGGATGTTGGGATGACATTTAGGACTCAGTGAAGTAAAAGAGGTCAAATATTCATGCTCCTTTGGATTTGGGATTTCAGGCCTTCATATTAAACCAGTAGCATACACCATTGAAAACTTGATATTCTTAAATTAAAAGCTCCAACCTTCCATTTTCCTTCAAAACCAATGACTCATTCCATCTTGTCACAGCACAGACAGACACAAGTGAAGCACTTATTATTTGGCTTTCTGCTGTTCCCTTTCCCTCCCTCAAGGATCTTTGCTGAGTTTTGCCCCACCAATAAAATTAGGGTGGGCAATGGGAGTGTTTATGTGGTGACTCTAGAATTGTCCTCTTTTCTTAATATATCTGCTTGATACAGCAACTGAAAATTTCTTTATTCTTTCTTCTGTGAGATACGAAAGGAGATTAAATGCTGTCAGAAATGATGGATACACTCTTTCAGGTGTGAGACTCAGCTTCTAGACAGAATTTAATTTCTCCTTGATGCTCACGTGGGCAGCTGGCTTTTCAGTTTTGGAAAGCTGAGATATCTGTTCTGTTGAATAAGCAACCCAGGAATGAGGATTTCCTTGATGGGATAGAGGCAAGTACTGTTCAAATCCACATTGCCCCACTTTTTGAAGTGTGGAAAATCACTCTGAGAAACCTCCAAAGAGGTGCAAGGCAACCATCTGAGAGAAGCTGCTTGCTTACCCAGAGGAAGCACAGACTGATTCACAGACTTACAGCTGAGAAAAGCTTTCCAGAAGCATTTATGGAGTATGTTCCCCACAGTAATGTGAGTCCACTCTGAGACCTTAAAGCAAGAATGCTATATGAACTTCAGACGTGATGCCTTGCCTCATTTTACAATGTGTACTAATTTAACTCCTCGTCAGGCTGTGGGGAATATGGTGACAGCACAGATGCTGGGCAATTAAAACAGGAGCATATATGAGGTGAATATGACCAGTGGCTGGTTACTTGCTGGTACCAGGTGGAGCACATAATTTCACTCATGGTTTGTTGACAGCAGCGCTGTGGGTGCTGACACAGCCCAGTGTTAATACCCTGACTCCTGTGTTTCCCATCAGTTCAGGAGCTCAGCACCACAGGACTTGTAAATTCTCCCCTTTCACAAACAAGTATTTCCACTTGCAGTGGATTTCGTTGTGGGAAAGGATTTATAGGCCAGCACTTAGAGCCATCTGGTCAGTGTTTAACAAGAAGTTGAAGCATATTTTATTCATTCAGGGGCTGCCCGAATGAAGTAATACTCTACTGGCTAGCAGCTATCTCCCAGGCTCCCTAAGTCATTTTCCCATCCCTATCATTGCTTCAGAGACTGATGCAGTAAGTTAAGCATTGAAAAAACAATCTCTCAGGTAAGTCCTCTGTCTCACCTTACATATCTGTCCTACAAACATGATCCTTACCTTCCTCACCCCAGGGTTAGGTACTGGGGTGTCAGACAGGCTGGTGTGCACAACTTCTCCTGCATCCATGCCAGAACAGGCAGAAATACCCTGCAGCCATGTCCTCCATCTATTTCAGACAATTGAGAGGTTTCAAAACAATCTCAGCTGATCTAGTGGGGCTGCTGCAGTCCTGCTTTCCTCTTGGACACACATACCCACCCTATCCTTGGCAAAAGATGTTGATTTTCAGACAGCTATTTTCTGTGCTGTCTCACCCCACAATTGTCCGTGTCCTGGTGGCAGGGTAGGAGGCAGAACCACACAGCTGTGGAGGGAGGAGAGTCCAGCTTAGACTGGGATGAGATGCTGGGGAATCATGATCTTGTCTCTGCAAGAAGATGCCTCAGCCCAGAAAATGTGGAGCTGCACTTAGGAGGAAGCAGCAAGCCTCAGTGAAAGGTAAAATAGGCTGGGACTTGACTGAGATTGAGTAATGGGATGCATGACCTACATGAGGTCAGGGCAGTTGTGCTCACTGTGGCAGAGCTCTCTCAGGCTGTTTGCCAAAGCTGGTGCAGACACACCCAGAGCTTAGCTTCCTTTCACAGCACATCTTGTGCTCTTCAAGCACTTTCTTGGCTTTATGTGTCCAAACTACTCAGCAGGTCAGTCTGACAGACAAGCCATTGTCATGCCTCCATCCTGCTCAGACAGATCCTGAGGGTGCAACATCCCTGAGTAAAACAAGACCTGAAGACAGACCCTGTCAGGGTTGTATGGAGAAATCCATGAGGCAGAGGGATAAGTAAGAGACCACTCATCTTCCTCCTGCCTCTGCAGGAACAGAAAGCATTTTCCAAAAGGGCAGAGGTTATTCTTTCTGGAACATTCAGCAAACAGTCCATAG
Organism: Grantiella picta; assembly: GCA_013397955.1. Lineage (NCBI taxonomy): Eukaryota > Metazoa > Chordata > Aves > Passeriformes > Meliphagidae > Grantiella > Grantiella picta. Next base: position 758,988 of record VZRM01004507.1, on the reverse strand, counting down.
TTCAGCTTTTCAGAACTTCTTCTTGAGCCAAAGGCTTAAAAGACTTAGATAATAACTAGAAACCCCCTTAAGAAACAAATCAACCAATCTTTTTGTGACAAATTTTGAAGTAATTCTGCATTTGGAACCCCATTTCTTCTTCTTTGAAATGGGCCCGATGGCTGGAAAATATTATCTGGAATTTAAGCCACTGAGTCATTAACTGCTCAACATTGTAGGTGTCTGACACCTCTTGTTTAGGAAGAATTCTTAGTCTTGGCCTTCTCTTCCCTTACTGGGGTTTGGTTTTGTTTTGAGTGGTTTTTTCCCATGAAAGAGAGTTTCCAGAAGGTAGCTAAATTAACCAGGCCAAGAAGGTATGAATTCAGATATCTTTGCAATTGTGCAACCTCCAAAGCAGAAGATGTGCATGGGATCATATCTGCATGAAACCCACCCAAATTCCTGATAGCAATGACTCTACTTTGCCCCAAGGATTTCCTCCCTTCCATATCACTTGAACTGTGATGAACTCAGAAGTCAAAGCCAGTAAATAGCCAAACAAATTTCTGTTTTGTCTGCCCATGTTTTTCACTTCCTTTCTCCTCAATAGCTCATTCATCAAACCAAGTAAGAAAAAAACCCCACAGAACTACTTAAAATAGTAGTCCAGCCAACATACTGGCTTTGCTACCATGTGTACTACGTGCAGACTGCCAGTAATGAAAAGTGGAATTCACCTCTTCAAACAAAGTTTACAAATTTGTTTGAGGATAATATGTCAGTAGAAAAGCAGATAAATATTTGAAGTCCAAATTAAACCCCAGTGTACGATTCTTAAGTAACAGACTCACTCGTACAGCTGCTGTTTATTAGCGACCCTAGGAAACCTCAACTAAAACGTTTAAAACACTGGATTTAACTTTTAGTCCATCTGACCATCTCTTGCATTTGGTGGTAATTCTCAGACTGTACTTTAGAGGAACTGGCATCCACAATGCTGCAAATAGAAGGAACCTCCAGATATTTGAGACACAGAAACAATGAATTTATGCTCAAACAGTCTGGTATTTCTCCCATTGACACTTAAATGTCTGTTCATTTTAGTGTGGCAGAAGCTTAGATATAAAATAGCTTTTGTTGTCTTAGAGGCAGTGTCTATCATTCCTTATTTCTTTTGGCATCGATGGCGTTGAATTTGATAATATAAACTGCTTCCATCTCAGGAGTCAGGTCTTATCTTATGTGCCAAATGTCAGGGCTCATGAAGGCTGCTGGAGACAAAGTCCATTCCTTTGCTATAGAAGAAAAGGTCTGGTTGAAAAGGCTTTCCCTCTATATTTTTGTTTAGACATTCAAAGCTCAGTTTAAGCATCACAGTTGTCTATACAAGCTCAACAGAAGTGAACTCCATGACTGAAAAGTTACAGAAGCAGTGAATTCCCCCTTCTTACCATGCTGGGCAGTATTGACAGGACTGCCTGCACCCCCAGGACATGGCTGGAGGGGCTGGATAACCTGTCCCTGTCCAGAGAGGTAGCAGGGGTCATTAACACCTTGTACTTCTGTCAAGCTCTTGGCTCAGTACTACAGCAAATCCCTTGTAATCCATAGAGATGATTCGGGAATGAGAGAGAGAAAGAAAGATGAAAGAAGATATAAATTAAAAACTGCAGGATTTTTCTGCTGCTTCTATGTCATAACTACACACTGCCCTGCCCCCAGAGCTATCAGGAGCCCACAGCAGGGCTGAGAGCAGTGAGTGCTCTCCACAAAGCAGTGACACAGTTTTGCTTCAGTTATTAAGGAAGCTCCTCTTTCTTGATCCATTTTGTCAGCTGCAGTCTAAAAAGACAGATGCTCCTGAGAAGAGGCAACCTGAATTCATGAAGCTGTCCTACCCTGTCCAAACACAAGTATATAATTTGACTTTGGTATTAAATGACCTTTGGAACAGCATTTCAGATTTATCCCAAATTGACAGTAACTGACAGGCATAAACTACATAAGGCTAAAAGGAGCATAAAGTGAAATAAATAAGCTCCTGTAACTAAGAACTTGGCCATGCTAAACAGAAGGTCTGACATTAATTCCTTTCCCAGGCGGGAGGGTGACCATTGATAACAATTGAGTGAGTCTGTGCCTCTATCCCCAGGTTTCAACATACCTGAGTCAGTGCAGTTAGTGCATTCTGCAGCACCCAGGTGTCCTTTCTCTGTGGGGTAGGAGAGAAATCCATCTCATAGAAATAGCTATGAGAAGTATTTCTTCTCAAAGCCTCTTCATTCAGACTTGCAATCCCTCTCCTGTCTTCTATTGAAACAAGCAACCACTTTGATTCACAGCAGTCACACCAGTGAGATGTACCTCTGTTTTACAAGCCATACTTTAATGCAGAAAACATAATGGCACCCTGATAGTTTTCCTGGTGAGGACAATCTTTTTTCCATAAGGTTTCAATTTTCCTTCCTGATTAAATCTTTGTTTTTTAAAAAGACACCAGAATCATAACATCAACCCTCTGCTTTCTGCAACCATCTGACTTCTGCTTTGCCTGTCATCAGCTGCTACCTTTTCCTCATGCTAGCCAGGATCTCCAACAAGCCAAAGCAAGACCAGGATGTCCAACAACCACAGATCTGAGGGCACTGTGGGAATTTTAAGTGTTCCTACTTATTTTTCCCCTGAATTCAATTTAAAATACAAGAAGATGACCCATCTTCATCCTTGCTTAGCTAGAAATAGATCAAATTACTACAACCAGACTGAAAACATGGTAATAAAACAACTCATACAGATGTTAATGCATGAGCAATGCAGACATGAGCTCAAGGTCTCAGATCGTAGTACCCAGTAAAAATGTAAAAGCTAAGCAGTACCAAGACATCTCCTTGAGTTTGCAAATAACATGAGACGATATCTTTAGGAACTGGAAACTGTCCCTGCTTCCCTGTGATAATAAGCCCAGAACTGTGCAAGAAAAGAAGGATTATCCAGGACTGCCCCACTGTGAGGGATTCTGTCTGTCATACAAGGAGAGCAAACCTGGCCTATCTGTGGAGAGTTCTGTATGTCCTCTCCCTCCAACTGCTGCCACCTTCCTCCTTTGAACAGAAGGTGTCTTTTGCAAGGCACAGATTCTGGTGTCCCTCAGGCAAGGAGGATCTAGACTGTCCACTCCTGAGCAATACCTGCTGGAACCTGAGCCCTTGCCGTTCACCCTTAATGTGTCTTCTGGGGAGCAGCTTGGTTGTCCCCCTTCACCCTGCAAACAGCAAGCAACAAGGAAGACTTCTGCATGATGACTTGCCAAAATCTTGCCAGGTCCAGGACACTGATTGTCATCTTTTAAAACAGCATCTAGCAACAGCTTGGACATGTTCATTCAGAGATACAGAGCACAAACTGTGTGATGTGGATCTAAGCCCAGCTCAGGGCAGCCCAATGGTCCCATCCTCTAAAGAGTCTGCAAAATCTCCATTGACAAAATTATGATTTTCACTGCCAAATTTTCAGATACTGGAGAAATTAACAATAAAATCCATGTGGGATCTATATACTCTGTAATACATGCAAGAAACGCTAAAACCCCACATCTTTTCCACCAAAGATTTTTCACTCAGTGTGAGGGGATGTAAAAGAAATTGTTTTTTATAACTGTGATCTAAAATCTTATGAAAATGAATGGAGTAATGCATTTGTTAGCAAAAGAATTCAGTATCCACACAGCCTCAGTATGATGGACATACTTATGTCAGTGTGGCAAAAGAAAATCCCCAGCAGTACACTCATGTGTGCTGAGAGTGACAGGGTTATTCACTCTGGCACCTTACTGCAGTAAGAACCTCCAGACACACTGACAGACAAGCAGGAGATGTAAAACTGTGACACAAGGTTTGTGTCACCTCCAGCCCTGCTGCTTCATGGGCTGCCAGGATCAGCTGCAATGACAGGGTGGAGTAGGAACAGGAATGTGCTGCAGTCGCTGGGATGTCTGGAAGGAAATGGGATGCATACAGGGATTTCCCCTTGGGAAGGAGTAGGGGGAATTCCCCTCCCAGGAATTTTGGTGGCGTTCATTCCAATGTCACTACATATCCAAAGCAGTGCCATATCTCAATTTATTCCTACAATTTACATGGGTTTTTCGTCATTCCTAATTTCAACACCTTTCTAAACACCTGACCTACAGGGCAGAGAGCTCTGCAGAAATACAAGATTTCTGAGAGGAAAGAAGGCATTTAAGAAAAAATATGTTAACCACATTTTTTGTTTTTAAGTTGACATCAAGGGAGTAAATACCAGGTATTGTATGCAGTTGCCCTCAGGAAGAGCTCTTTAAAAACATGTACAGTTCTGAATTATTTCCTCCAAGAATTACACAGAATAATTATTTTCCTCTGTAAAAAGAAACATAATCAGCTTACAGGCACGACACTTTCTCTCCCTCCTGAGATTTAAGACATGCTTTTCAACTCACCAGTCCTGCAGTTTACTATTTGCTGTCCTGTCTGGCAGCTCTTGCCAGACTGACTTAGTTTTGATTCAAATCCTCACTCAATTGTCACTACACAACGAAATTTCACCAATCAATCTAACCTGGTCCCTAGCCAAGGTGAGGTGAATTGGTCACATGTAAATTAAGACGGATGCACATCTGATGCCACTGTATTCCTCTAAAAACCCCAGCTCCACTGTCTCCACTAGGGACTAGGTTTTAAGGGATTATCACAGAGGAAACAGCAAAGCAGGGCCACAGCACGTGTCAGGACACGGCAGTGATGTTGGCAATGACCACAGCCTGCAGGGCCAGCACCACCACCAGCAGCCTTTGAAGTTTCTGCCATCTGCAGCATCAACACCTTCTTTCACTTAATGCTGTGAGATCCAGCATCTAGAGTTAACTCTCATGTGCCCTTTGGGGCAAGTGCTGACATACCCTGAGCAGTCTTTCTACACCAAAAGAAAAAGCAAAAAGCAAAAGACACCCAGTTTTACCTTTATCTTGTGGGCTGGTTTTGAGAACATTTTATTTTTCCAGCAAGCGCTGATAATAAATTGTACATTTATGAATCAAAACCTGAGACAGGAGAGAAGCATCTGAGGTTTAAAATTAATAGGGAATTATTTTCTCTGCTTTCTCCTTCTGCTGTTTCCCCCCTGTCTGCTCTCAGTTTGGGTTTCAGCAGTGTGTTTGGTTACCCAGCATTTCGAGGCCCCTTTGCACTTACATCCATTGCTGCACACTGCTATCTAGTGGTACAACTGCAGATGGTCAGGGCAGGGGGGAAGGAAGGGTTAGGAGATCTCATCCAGGCGCCACTGTTTTTATACATTAAACATCTCTCTTACAACAAAAGGATCTGTGACCCTATAAATATTCATTTCCCTTAAATAGCCAGCACACGTGAAAAGAACGTATTTTGTGAATTCTAAAGTGTACTTCATATACTGTACATTTCACTATTTGTGAAGGAAATATTTTCTTTCGGACCAATGTGTGAGTCTAGCCCCATATGATTATGGAAGATGAAACAACAGGCTTATTTGAAAAGATAAATTACCTTCTTTGGGAAGGGTAGAGAAGGTTAAATGGTAGAAGAGAGGTTACAGACCTCTCTCCTTTAGTTATTGCCCCCTGACAGAGCACCTGCATTGCAGGATAAGAATAAAGAGTGGCTGAGGTTAGAAGGAACCTCTGGAAATCACCACATTCAAACCCTCTGCTCAAACAGGGCCACCTAGAATCAGTTGCTCAGGACCATGTCTTGGCTTTTGAATAAGGATGGGAATTCCACAGCCACTCTAGGCAATCCCTGACAGTGTTCAGTCACCCTCTGAGTAGAAAAATTTTTGTCAGATGAGATGGTTTCTGCTCTGTGACTGCATGGCCTAACCATTGCCAACAGCAAGAGTGTCTAAACAGCTCTTCTGGGCTCTAGTTCAGAGAGGGAGAAAAAACAATGGCTCATAATCAGGAAGTTGTGCAGTTTGAAGTTCTCATCTTTATTGCACTAGAAAGAGTAATAGTGTTGCCTGTGGAGAAGTCATCCCACACACATAATCTGAAAAGCACCAGACATTAATTGAACTAAGTTAATAGTCAGGTCTTAAAAATTAAGACTTCTTAAATTGAATCATCTGTCATAAAATTGGATCACTGTTATTTCTCAAACATGGGCTCAGGCTCTTGATCTGTATTACTGTAACAGCCACTAATCACCAGTGAGACATTATCCTACAACCTGTCAGTATAGACTTCTGCTTTATTCTTGGGTATTAAATATACTGCATGAGCCATCCCTCTGTACGAGCTTTTCCTTCTGCTCTGTAGTAGTAAAGGATGAGGATGTAATTTTTGTTTGGAAAGAGTTTCATGAAACAATTGAATTTGTGGAGCTTAATCTTGTTTAATTAGCTGTTGTTCTGTCAATACCGTCAATTTCTCTGAACTTCACAAAACTCCCTCCACTCTCTGGGTGCCAGGTATCTGTAGTGCACCCACCACCATCTCTTCAAAACAAAATGAAACAAAAAAATGAATGAATAACAAAATAAGAGGTGCAGTGTGAACTGAGAGTAACCCAAGCTGCCCTTGGTATGTTCACTGGGAAATTAAACAAGCTACTTTCTTTTTCATTACTTCAACGCTTGGGTAGGAAAATAGTTTGAAAATCTAGTGTGTCTTAATCTGTGTGCTGAAAACATGCATCTGAAGATGAGCTACTGTGTAACACTGGATCTGCCACGAGATATAATTAAGCATAAGAAAAACATTTGAGGTCTATGGTGAACATCTGTTGAGATAATGAGCAGCAGAATGATTGCTCTGGAGACAAATAAATTACAACCACTTCACTTTACATCACAACCATGCCCAATGGAAATGAGAAAGCAGCTCCAAGCAAAGCCAAGATTGGAGGGGATAGTATGCACAGAAAGCAGCTCTGGCTGGGAAAGCTCAGCTCCTTGAAGTTTGAAAAAAGGCACCAGAAAAGCTCAGACAGGAGTTGATGAAAACACTTTGGCTACAATGGATGATTCTGTACATCCTACCAAACTTCTCAGGTAAAAAAGCACCTATATCTTACTTCTTCCTCCAACTTGCACTTTCCCAACCCCTGCTGCAGTGGTACTGAGTGATTGTGTCAGGATCCCTTTGATCAGACACTCTTTAACTAGAGCTAGAGACAACCTAGTCCATGAGGTTTTATCAGGTGAAGCTGCTGCTGACCATAACACACTTGATGCCATATGATTTTACTGCAGAACTTACAGTACATCTGGAGTGAACAGAGCCCCATTTCTTCTTAAGACTCAATAGGGATCCCAGGGATATGGAAAACACACACACTTGAAACACCACCTGTCTCAGGCCAGGATTTTTGTCTCTAAATAATTTCATGAAAGATTTAAAAGGTCTTGAATCTGGTTTAGTGTCTTGCCGTTGGATGCAGCATTGCACATAGGAGCACAGAGGAGACAGAAAATTGAATATTCATTTTCTTTCTTCTACTTTCCCAGGACTTTTATGTTCTCCCTTCAGGATTTTGAGACTAGAAAAAAAAATATATTGTGCTGTTAATTGCGCTTAGATTGAACATTTTGCTCAAAACAGTGGTGCAGGATAGTTCCTACTGACAAAGTTTTAATTTCATGGTCATTGATGTCATATTGTTGTTTCCCCTCTCCCAGTCACTGACCCAGAAGCTCAGATGTCACAAATAAGTTTTGATTAGAGTAAGAAATGACGGACTATAGATATGCGGGTTAATACAGTAATTTAATATAAAAATAATAGGCACAGTCCAGCTTCATTGAACAAGGGCAAGTGAGAGCTTGCTTTGCTCCAAAATCTCTGCTCACAGAATCACAAAATCACAGAATGGGTCAGGTTGGAAGAGACTTCAGTGGGTCATCTGGTCCAACCTCCCTGCCCAAGCAGGGTCATCCCAGAGCACATGGCATAGGATTGTGTCCAGACACCTCTGTGGCTTGAGGCAGAAGATGAAAAATGTAGCATTAACATTAAGGATCTCCCCAGCTTGTCCCAAATCCAAATGTGCTTCCAACTGATGTAACACACCCTTCTTGAAATTTGGCTTTAATTACAATTGAATCTTTTGTTCACAATAGTAGATTACCAACCATTCTTATGGGCTTTAAGTCCCCTCTCATTTGTCTCTTCTCAAGACTTCTCAAAAAGGAGCCCAAAGCCCTCAGCCTTTCTTCATAAGAGAGATGTTCTGGTCCCTTCATGATCTCTGTATCCCTCCACTGGTCCTGCTCCACTCCAGATGTGGCTTCAGCTGTGCTGAGTAGGGGGGCAGGATCCCTTCCCTCATGCACCCCAGGATACCATTGGTCATCTGGGACAGAAGGACACCTGTGCCTACCTTCCCAACCTGCCCAGGTCCTTCTGAAGGGCTGCACAGCACTCAGGGCAATCAGCCCAAAGCTCCTCCCAGCTTTGTGTCATCAACGAACTTGCTGAGGAGGCATTTCCCCCTTCATCCTAGTCATTGATGAACAAGCTAATAAATACTAGACCCGAATACAGAGCAGTGCAAGCTGAGAGAATCAAAACCTTCATCACAACACTCCATTTTGAATCATTCAAAATGGAAAGTGCATGTGGTGCCATTGCTCCATTTGCTGGCACATTAGAGATATTTGTCCTGCTGAACACTTATCCTTTGGAGCCACTAAATTACATGTGTACATTGTGAAACATGGAGCTGTCATCCAGAGTAGGAAAGCAGAGGATTAAGGCAGCAATGGCAGGTAATCCTCTGGCCTAAGCAGGCAGGAGAGCGCGCTCTGTTATCCTAATTACTGCCATGCCCAGCTCACTGGGAAAAGTGCCAGGGAGCAGATTCAGAGAAATGCATCTGAGCAATGAATAAATTACATAAACCTTCTTAAGTACGGTAATTCATCTGAGTTTTGTCTGCAAGATGTTACACAGCAATGTCCAATGGAAATGAATCATTATCAGGCCTGCCTGCCTGCCTTTCCCAGGGGGGCAGTCGTTAAATCCTCATGGAGTCATTGCCTTGCTGTGGTTAAGACTAAAGAGTTCAGGATTAAAGAACATTATAGTAAAAATTTATTTTACAGGGTTTGGTCAAAATTCCATTGTCAGCTACAGTAGTGCTCCATTGTACGGTGTGTGGTCACTCTGGTGCTGCTCTGAAGTAAAAATCCACATTTCACAGCTAGAGAGGAGGCAGTGTTTTCATCCTTTGAAAAACATGCCAGGTCATTAGAAACTCCTGACTTTCTTCCCTGCCATGCATGCACTCAAAAGAGATTTTGTAGAGGACAGCTAAAAAGATAAATCTTTAGAAGCAATAGTGGAGAGAAGCACGTAGATAGCACTCCAGCATTTCAATACTGGCCTGATTTCCCACTCAGGAAGAAAGGAATCTTGCAAGTCTTTTTGAATGCAAGGGAGACTTTGTGGAGGGGGGAAGAAGAATGGGCAGTTTGTGGATTCACGTGGAACAGCTGAGAAATCACTTGGACTTTGAAATGCAGGCAAGGGGATTAATTTATCTTGTTTGAACTGAAAGCCATAAAAAGTTCAAACCTGATCATTTAAAACATCAAATCTATGCTGAAGCAAAATTAAAAGAAGAATGTAAAGATTTGAAATTTGAAAATTTGTTGCAGATTCAAGTCACTTTCAAAGAGACCTAAATCCTTGGCAGAGAATAAGCCAGTGTTGCACATTAAACTACTACCATGTATTCAAAGTAAATGGATCTATGCTAATATCTGCCAGCCAATCAATAGTTACATCATACATATCATACAGCTGTGAAGATTTTCCGCTCTAGTGTTGAAAACTACCTCTGTAAAAGTACCTCATTTGACTACAACATTTTCCTGCTATCATTTCCTTCACATGGTAGACTCTTGCATTTATTTGCAAAAGGAAAGGCCAGCAATTATTTTGTTTGCAAGTTTAACTTTGACCAAAAAAAGAAAGACACAAATATAGGATAGAATAGAATGGAACACAGAAATAACTTTGTTACAATAAAAACACAGCTGACCTCTAGTGGCTGCTTGTCAAAATTAAAGTTGTTGAAATAGTCCATAAGGAAAAAAAAACCCACATTTTTCTGGTGAAGTCTTCAGTATGGATTCAAAGATTGTTTTTCCTCCATTTCTCTAGGAAGCCTCTCTTTTCCTGACACATTTCTCTGCAAATCCCGGGCCTCCCCCAGGAGCATCTTAGAGTTTTGCAAGAAAGATAAAAAAGATAAACACTAATGTTTGTTGCTTTTCAGCAAATTTTAACTGCAGGTTTCCATTTTTCCACATTTTGAAATGTTTTTTTCACAACATACTTTTAAAAGTACCTATGCCAAATAATTTATTAATTTGGTAACACATTGATACCCCTGCCTTGTGTTATCCTGGGCCTATAGCATCAGGTGGGTACAGCTCCATTTTTTAGCACACAATGAGATGCATTTATGAATTTTTAAGTAGCTGTCTCCAGTCCCAGCCTGGTAAGTCCATGTGTGTGTCCTGCATAGGGCTGGAATGGCATGGTGTGAACAGCAACTCACAGCTGCTTTGCTTAAGGAGGAACCCCAACTGCCTTATTGCCTTGGGAGCAGCTTAGTTCCTACCCAAGTGAGGCCAAAAGTGGCTCTTGTATCTCCTTCTTTCTTGCTCCTCCCCACCTGAGTGCTGGGCAGCACTGGGTGTGATGCCCACAGTATCAGAGCCTCTGCAATTCCTCCTCCATGGCCTTATTCCTCCTACTCTTCACATCACATCCAGGCAGAACAGACTGCCCTGAACACATTATCCAGCTGACATTTGACGTGAGGATGTCTCAAGTGCATCAAGATTTTGGGTTTTTATTCTTCCTGAAGATGGGATGGGTTTTGCCATAAAAACTTCCTTTGTTCCTTGGAAAATGCTTTGGTCAGTGTGTCTTTTGTACTTCAGCAGGGCCCATGGCTCCCATCACTTCTGCAGTATGCCAGAGCCATGGTGTGAGTAAGGGGCACAGGAGAGGAGCAAGCCTGGCCCTGGAGACTCCTCTGCTCACACAAAGCCAACAGGGAGCAGCTGTGGTAAACAACTAGAGAAAATTCTGCACCAAAATAATAGTCTTCTAAGGTGAAAAGATAATTTAATGTCCAAATAGAGGTGGACCTCAGAGATTTTGTATTTTTACACTTTATTCTTCAAAAAATTCATACCAACCATAGCACAGTGGTGGGGCTGTGGTGGTCTAAGGATATAAGCAATGTGCTTTGGGGAAAGGTAATAACTGTTATTCAAGCAGCTGAGAAGCTGGTGCACTCAGGATTGTCTCTACTTCTTCCAGCTCTACCACTTGGCAGTGCAGCATACTTTCCCCTACTTGGTTTATGTTTTCTGTGCATTGGCAGGGAGCTGTGAATAAAGTGTATGATTCCTGTCTTGAGACCTCCAGAGGGGTTGCTGGTTTCTCTGGGTGAAGTCACCACTGCTGTTGTCACTTGGCTGAAGATGACACGTGTTGGGATATCTGTACTAAAACCAAACTGCCACCCAGCTGGGCTCAGATCAGTGTCTGGCTCACAGGTGGCTCAGATGGGGATGGTCCTGCTGCTGCTGGCAGTCACCTGCCCAGGTGACAAAGCAGCTCAGGGCAAAGCCTGCAAATGACCTGGGTGGGCTTTGGACTGAGCTTTAACCAAGAACCTTGCAGGCTGTCAGCTGGCTCCCTTTTTTCATATTGACATTCTTAAAAAGCCAAGACAACAGAAGTTTTAGAAATGGAGCCTGGATGCATAATATTTTTCTTGTAAATTGGTCTCAGAAATTGCACTGGGCCTGTACAAACTTGCAAAATGCTGAAAACTTGTATTGACGTGTGTTTGAGAAGTCCCAAATCAAGTCACTGTAATATCGTATAAAAACAGCTAAAATGGAAAATCGTCAACAGAAAAACTAGAGCACTAAATGATCTATGTTATTATTCCCATAGTGATTAACATACTGCATTTTCCCAGCCTCTTGCAATTTATTAGCCCATGTTCTTCTGTATCAGTATCAAATATTATTTCATTATAAAAACTTGTGTGCCTGTTAACAAAAAAAAATCCAAATTAACTGTCAACATATGTTACTTTCACTTTTTCAAATTAGAGTAAGCAAACTGGCTCTAATTAGTTTCCTGATTAATGAGTGCATGGTAAGCAAAAGAATTACATTAAGAACAATTTCCAGTTTACACTGGTTAGAAGGAGGTAAAAAAATAATTTTTCAACAGGGATCAAATAAATCTACAGAACCTCATTTTTTTACAGTGCTGTGAAAATATGCAAGGCATCACATTGTAAATTGCTGGTTAGGTCACTGGAACAGGATGAATAAATACTCTTTGCCATATGAAATTGGCTAGTTAAATGAAGATCACAAAATTGTTTGTTGCTATATAAGGTTCATTTTTTCCATAAAAAGAGCAATTTTAATTTACAGGGGCTTAAGGCAATTTTCCATCTAATTTTATGTTTTATAATGTCTGCTAAAACACTGGTGCCTTATTAGTTTGTGTGGTCGAATATATATTGTTTCCAAATTTCAAGGCTATTGATTTATCTTGGCCAAAGCAAAACAGGGTCACTTTTTCTTCCTAAACGCTATGAAAAATCCACACAGATCATGTTAAGACAAGTAAATTAGCTGCATCACAGATACATCTTTTTTTTGTGACCAATAGAAAAACATTCTGATTTATTTGGGTATGAGTAATGACAGGTTAACTTCACTGGTCAGAACTATAATCCTTCCCATACCACTTTTTGCTGTTCAATTTCACTCCTAAAAACCTTAAAACTAAAGTGAATTAAATGGCTGTTACAACACAGAAACAGCTGGATAGACTCACAGCATGATTTCTTGAACACCTGAGCTCTGTTTTCTCCAGCAAAGGTCCTGGCAGCCAGGTCAGAGGAAGCTTGAGGCTTTTCATCATCCTGTGGATCAGAGGCTTTGGTTTCCTACCACCTTCCCTCCCAGACACCCACAGTGGGAGGATAATGGCATTGCCCTCTATCCATCAGCCCAGCCCTGGACAGTGTTGGCCTTGTTACTGGCAGCCCCCATGGAGACAAGAGCAACCCAAATTCTTGTTAATAGATCCCTTGGGGTGGATTAGAGAGAAATGACGCTGGATGATCAGTGTTTGTGAATATATATACATCGGGTTTAGTTTAGAACTATTTGGTTGCAATATAAAACAGGAATGTAGCTGTTTTGGTTAGTGTTATCTACAGTAATACAACAATATGAAAGCATAGAAATATTATTAAAGAATGTATAAATGGAAAAGAAAGAAAGAGAGATAAGAGAAAGAAAGGATAAGAGTAGAAAGATACATAATCACCACCTGTGGGTCTTCAATGAGGCTTGATTGCTGCAATTTAGATGTCCATTGGTCAAAGTGATGGTCTTGAGCCATCTTGAGCTGTTGGAATTAGGGGAAGAAGCCCACAAAACACAAAGTCTGATGGGTTAAAATATGCTCAGACTGAGTGGGAACCCTGCAGGGGAGGCACCTGCAAGGGAGCTTTCACTCCTCGTGCTGGAAGGCTCCAGAAATGAGTCTGGGGGCACTTTGGGGTCATTGATGGTTTATGATACCTCCTCAGCTGCCCCTCATTTCTGCACAGTTGAGCCCTATCAGACATTCTCGGGGTGTGTGGGGGAGATTTACAATGGATTTGTGTAAGGCAGGGCAATCAGCATGACAAGAAGCACCTTCCCCTTATCAGCCTCAGAGCCCAGAGAGTTTTGTAGGCTCCAGGTGGTGACTTCAGCCCTCTGCTTTAGGCAGGCCAGCCATTACACACTCAAAAACTCACATTCTCCTTCGAGGGATGCAAACTTGGCCTCAGTAATGCACCTTGGAACCTCCACAAATAGGTTAATGTTTTGAGTCATTAATCTTTAGTAGTCCAGTCTCTCACAGCCCCGCTGATCAGGAAAGTCAATCATCTCACTTCTTGGCCATGACACAACCAAGGAGGACAACAAGCGAAGCATCAGCCCTCCACCCACAGGCTAAATCACTCTGAAACCTTGGCTATTTAGATATCTTACCTAGTCCAAAAAGCAGATAAGCTTCTGGCCCGATGACTTTTTTTGGTTTTTTTTTTAAGTTTCCTAATTAACATTCCTTTCCCTGTGCTTGTTTCACTGACACAGGGTCTCCAAAAGCCAAGAAAGTATCCAGGCCATTTGTTTTCCTTCCCTGGTTCACTATGATATATAGAGGACAAGGAGTGATGGATTTGTGGTTGGCTGGGACTTTAAGAAATACCTACTCTGACAGTACAGCCCAAATTTCTAGCCTTTGCCTTTTCTGAGTCCATCTGTCCAATGGCAAAACTACAACCTAGCTGTGGCTCTATCACCCCACTGTGCACACTGTATGAACTCAAAGCAAGGCTGATCTCAGACATTTCCTCCAAAGACTTTTGCGGTTTACGTTTCTCAGCTGCAGGTGTTGTATCCTCTCCACTCCAGAATTTCTCCAGCTACATGAGCTTCTGTTCTTCCTTTCTGCATTCACCCCAGTTTTTTCTTCCTATCATGAGCTGTTCTCTCTGCCTTCTCACTCTCAAGTCAAACAAGCCTTTTATCTCAAGTACAACCCAACCTTAAGTCAACAGTTTTATTTTCAGGTCACATGGTTGTGTATGCTAAAGAAAGGCATTTTTCTAGTGCCAGTGAAATGGGCAAGGTGAAAGTTTGGAAGCAGCCAGTGCAGCAGAGCTGTGTGCCATGATTAGTGCTGCAGTCAGCTTGCCTGCATGCATTAGTGAGAGATGTTCTCAGCATGTAGCTAAGTCAGACTATGTCTATTTTCTGTCTAAGCAGTGACAGCCTTATGTGAGGAAGCTGAGTAGCACTTGTGGGAGGGGATAATACCACGCCTTTTAGAAGAGCCAGTAAGTTTTCTTCCATCCTTTCAACTTCTGAACAGATGCTGATGTGAAGGGGGGGAAAAAATAATTTCCTAACCCAGCAGCCCTGTTTCATTGTACATTTCTGTGTGCAGGTCCTGCATAGGAAGGAGTACTCTCACTAAAATTTGCAGCTATCTCTGCCTTGCTCTCACATTATTCTGAGCTTGTCTGTGGCTGAAGAGTTGGAATTGGAGCCTGGCTTAGTGAGAGCAGCCCCTGTGCCTGCCTTGGTCCAAGGTGGCAGTGGCATGGTGAGTGCCACACTCTGCCACTCTGTCACCTCTGCCACCTGCTGAAGACATGAATGCCATCGAGGGAAATTGAATCTGGGACAAAGGTGCAGGACAGGGCCTTTCTGAGGTGAATAGGCTGTTTCTAGTCAGGGACAAATGCAGGTTTTTATGTCCAAACAGGAAACATCCTCATCTTTTTTCTGCCCAGAGGAGCCCTACAGTTGCACTGTGAGTATTATAACACATGATAAGTGCTGTTCCACCCAGAGAACCAGCTCAGGTAAGATGTCCTCTATAGGCAGAAATAGTAATGTGATTACCCAAATATGAAGTTTTGTCAGATGTTCCAAGTAATTATCTTTTCCTTCCACTATCACAAAGAAAACCAACAAAAAAACAAACAAACAAAAAATAAAAAAAAAACCCAACAGAAAACCCCAACAAAAAGCCCTCATAAATATTTTCAAAAAACCTTAATTTTTTTAAGCTAACCAGGATTTCTGGTCATAAAGAATAATGGCAAAGGCAAGCGTTTTTTTGCTTTGCATGAAAATTCTTGGAGCAGCATGCAAACAGACCTTCTTGTGGTATTAATATTGCCCCATTTATGCTGAAGCTATGCAAACAGAGACATATAAAATCGTGCTCCTAAAAACTTAGGTTGCCAATAAATATTTTTACCACTTTTAATTTATATGGTTTGCAACTTTGCCCCCTTGCAGAAAAATGATCCCAGAATGCGAGCTAAGATATTCTGAGGTTGCTGAAGCTATCAGACATTTAAAATAATGTCTGATATTTGTGTACCTCTGGACTTAACCTGTTGCTTGTTTGAAAAGATTTGACTTGGCAGTTTGCAAAGCTTCATCTCATGGACTAGTGAAAAAAAAAAAAACCTAGAAGTTTTAGCTTGAATTGGTAGCAAGCAACCTTGTTTACTTCCTCAGGGGATTTGAGTTCCCATCTTGACCTTACTGTATATGGCCTTGCTGCAAATATTGGGTGCATTTTCACAAAATTATTACTCTCCAGTTAGCTGTCTTGATATCTCAGTTTTAAAAATGTCTCAGTTTTAAATAGATTTAATGTGCCTTGCTACATAAAGATACCAACCTGTATTCCATTAAAACAAAAACATAGCTTCAGGCTTCCTTTATAAGCTTACTGAGTTAATGGAAGTTACAAATTCTCACCACACTGAAAAACTGGTGTGAAAACCAGCACTTTTATTCTGGTGCCTACGCAGTGCTTGCTGGATTTACTATCTAATTTTCACAGTGCTTAAGGTGATATTCATCTTAAAAAGGTACAAGCTGTGCCTCAAATAGCTGGCTTATAAGCAAGAACGTGGTTTGAAGTAATGAACCTAGGCATTTAAAAGCTTTTTAAAGACTTTTGGGTTCAAACTCCAAAAATTTTATCCATATTCAACAGGAGGAGGAAAAAAGACAGCTGCAGTTCTCACACAGTACTTGAATATGTGAGCTGTGGAATTCAAAGGAAAAATAGAAGATTGTGACAAAAGCAGGGGAGCTTGCAGCTCAGACTGCCTCAGGGGTTGCTGGAACTAGTTCTGAGCTGTTATATTTACAGTTAAGTGAATAGAATAAGAGAATACTTCAAAGGTCATGGGCAATCTGACTTTCTTCATTTTTGAATGTTTGACTCAACAAATTTTTGACCATTCTTTTAGACACACACATAAATGCTAACAGTTCTATTAAAGTACAGATGTCATACCATTTTAATTTTTGTCACTTTTTCATGTTACAAGGATGTTAATTATGGCAATTTTTATATTATCTATTTTATTTCTAGTTATTTACTAAAAAAACCCAATTATTTTTATTTGGAATTTGCTTTGGTTTTAAGCAGCATTCAAAGCCCTGATGTAGCTCCTAACTGACTGGGGCTATAATTTTGGGACATAAGCCCATAAAACTTCACACATTGGCAAGCCTCTGATCTCCTTGCATTCCAAAACTGTCCTCCTTGAGATGAAAACAAAGCAGAAATATTTGCAATTATAATGTCGTAAACTTCTATTTGCTTGTTACATGTTTTCAGCTCTCAGCCTAGAACTGAGGATGATGGATTGGAATCTGCCAGCTTGCTAATGAGGCAGCTTTGCCTCGGGGAGGGGGAAATCTGGGCAAACAGGTACAACTGCAAGAGGAGACAGCTGCAATCAAACCATCTTCTCTGAGGAGCTGGTAGTCCTGGGGGTGGATGTACCCAGCTGTGAGTACTTCTCAGCTCTGCATGGTGAGTCCAGGGCAGCTGTGGGGTCCCGGGAGTTACCTCTGTAACTCCCAGAGCTCTGGTCATGGGTATCACAAACAGATCCTGCACAGCTCTTAAAATGTGCCTTGGTGCTGGGGGTTTGCATCTATCTGCAACCCTTTCCTCCAGGAAGAGTTGTATGCATGTACATGGAATGGAATAAAACAAAACAAAACCAAAAGCTGGAAAAGAGAAAGTGACCATGAGAAAAACAGGCAAAAAGAGAAAGACACTGGCAAATGTCACTGTTTAGCAAAGCTCAGTGTTGATGAAGGTCAATGAAGCTGGTTGGCAATTAGCCTCTAGCTGTATGAAGAAAGCACTTTTGACTAGTTCTTGCATTATTCTTGCAGAGGTAAGTGCTATATACACTCCCAAAGTCCTCCTATGCCACCCAGCTTGCAAACATAAAGCCAGGAAAAAATTATACTTTTTGCCAGTTGGCTGTATAATTTTCAGTGGCCAAAAGCCAACTAGTTGCTAATTGTTACTGCAGTGAAACTGAAAACAAAGCTCTTGGTATGAATGCTTGGACTGTTTGTTATTGAAATTCCTTTAAATTCTTCAGGAAGTGCCATGAACTGCAGCTCACACCCACAGCTCCCAGAAAGGATGAACTGGGTTCCTGTATCTGCACACAGCACCTGATCTGCAGCCTTGCAGAATATTTTTCAAGGCTTTCTACAGTTGAGATTAACTGTCAGCTAAGAAATTCAGTTATTTAGGTATTGTGCATGCTTAGGGTATTTTCCAAAAATCGAGTCTTTGTAAATCCATGGAGGCCCCAGCAAAAGTGTGTGAGAGGAGAGAGCTGGTGAAAGGTGGAATTGTTTTCAGTAGTAAGGGAGATAACTCACATCTATTTGTTATAATTTGTGGAAGAAGCTCCTGAGGCAAGGAACAAGTCTTTGTTTGGTATTTGTGTGGCAGCCAGAACAATGGAGTGTCAATCCACAACAGGGAAAGCAAAGCACTTCCATGTTCAAATAAATAATAATGGTTATTTCCAAAGCTGACTGAGCAGGCACTGCTGCATCACCCATGCTCATCCCGTGAGTCACAACCACCTGAAGTAAACCCGAGGGAAATGTGTCTAGGGAAATGTAACATTCTTATCCCCCCTTCGCACAACCCACTCCAAAGGACAGCAACACTGAAAAAAAATTGTGTCTTAGTAAATTTAGACATATTGACAGGCACCTCCATGACTGGTCTCCATAGTCTCCACTTAGTTACGGAACTGAAGGCAGATCTGTGAAACAAAGTTTTGCTGCTATTAGTTATGTTCTTCCAAATACAGATTGATTGTGTCTCCATCAGCTGCTCTTGTTATGCCCACAAAACCTCTAGCAAGGGTACAAAAGGTAAGGAAGGCATCAAAGGGAGCACATCATTCCAGCTGCACTTTCAGCCCCCATAAAGGCACCAAGCAAATACACATATTTGTCAGAATTCTACCTGCTAATGGTCTTCCCCTGGGGAGTGTCATTAGACACAATGGAAAGTGGAAAAATAAGACAAAGGACTTGGTGTACTAGAGTTGAGGTATAGTATGGCAGAGGTGAGCAATAATTAGTGGAAATGGCGAACTTTGAAACAAAAAGACAAAAAATCTTGTATATTTGCCAGTAAAGGAAAGCTGGTGAAAACCAACTGTGAATGCTTACTCACGATGAATCAGGCCTATCTAAAGTCCCTCAGAGGAATCTATACCTTTGATTTATGACCAATTTAACTATTTATTTGATAGATGCTAATGCTTAATATTGTGCATGCAAATATCAGGCATGTTCCGCAATTACATAAAATCTTCCTTAAAAAATAGTACTTCAGAATATCTACCAATTTGATGGGTAAATATTTTATCATTGGTATATTCTATTATGGATTCTCCCTTGTGCATAAGTAGCACACAGAATCAGAAACTGGATCCACCTGTGAGACATTGTCCTTCCTCCAATGCAATTTGAAACATTGATCAGCAAATACTTAGGCAAGAATTTCTGCAAGCAATAGTTTAATTGGATGTAAGAGGATGGCTCATGTTAGGTAAATAATCTGCACACATTTGCAAGATCAAAGCCTTACTTGGGGCAATTCACACCTTGTGAAAAACACTGAGAGATAAAGAGAAAGAAAGGAAATGCACAAAAGTGAAAGAAACATGACATGGCATGTTAACATAATAAACTATTTTGAATGCAAAGGTGTCATTCTAAAAACCATTAATGATGTTATTAATCTCCTTTGTAGATGTGTCTACCACCATTTGTCACTCATTATTCAAAAGAAATAACACAAAGAGGAATAAATTAGAAATGAAAAAAAAACTTATCACTGTGCATAAGCAAAAGAGCGAAATGTCTTTCCTGCTCCAGAAATTACTAAAGGAGCAATCTCTGTCATTGCTGTTACTGTTATTATGGAGAACTGAGAAACACTCGAGACTCTGGCCAAGTTCAAATCACACAGGACAGGAAGGTGGTCAGTCTGCTGTTCCCAGCTCTCCACCCTCATCCTCAAGGGCTCACAGAGCCATGTTGCCTCTGGGAAACCCTGGGAGATTTTGCCTGGAGAAAAATAGATGTTTCCCAAACTCAACAGCTGCTTTATACAGAATCACTGGTGCAAATATATCTTAAATTGTGGTTTGTCTCCAAGCTATTGTTAGCTTAGTTTGTATCCCCAGTTACTCCCTCTTCATTCCCTGTGGTAACTTAGGTTGTACTGTCAGCCTCAAGTACTCAAATATTCACAGGTAAAAAAAAAATAGATTAATCTGTGGTTTAAAGATGAGTATGTTTAGAGGTTTTAACTGGTCCTTGGATGTCTGTAATGTCAAGAAATGCATTTTTAGGTTTATCTTATTGAATAATAGGACCATGAGTTAACCATTTAGTTTAGAAATGCTGCAAATCTGCTGTAATATTTCTCTAGTTTTTATGAACTTGGAAAAAATACCCAATACGATCAACTTTAGAAACAGTGCTCAAGTCATATGACAAAATTTCCCCTCCTGATGTCAAAACACCCAAACACAGGAGCAGAGACTTCAGAGAAATTTCATCATGGCCACAGAATGGGTCTGCTGCAGATCTTGTTGGAAACATCCATTCAAATAGGATTTGTTATGGTTTTTTTAATTCTGCAAATATTGCTGTAAACCAAAACTCTTAAGATGAGTAGAAAATGAACAGCAAGGTGAAACAGAACAAGCTAAGCCAATATGGTATCACTAATTCACATAATTACGACTTCTCTGGAAGATTCATTCTGCTGTGGATTTGATTGTATTCCTCAACTAAAAATGTGTAACACTTGTGCAATATTTTTTTCTGAATGGTTTTACAAAGGCTGCTATATATATTATATGTTATATATATTTCTGGTTTTATTTGTATTTTACATTCATGATCATTCAAATAAAAGTCACAGTGAAGTGGGGTACTTGAAAACGTTTCTACAGCAGAATTTTAATTACCTAGAAAGAAATGTATTCAGGTCAGCAAATAATGAAGCAGCTTGAACAGTTTAACAGCTCCTGAATTCTGCTAGTAGCTCCCATTGCTAATGCAGGCCTAAAATCATCCACTATTATGATTGTCCACGGGGAATTTGTCAGTAATAATACATGTTTTTATTACACAGTTTCAGGGCACACCCCAACACAGACTTCAAAAGGGGAAGAAGCAGAGAAGGGCACCCAGGGTGTAGACAGCCCTTAGGGAAAAAAGTCAACTCCAGAGAATCTGCTGAGAACTGTTTTCTCTAAGTTATAATGTATTTATTTACATTTAGCCGGCCATGTCCTGTTTAATGACTGTAAGGTAGCACAAGGCAGAGGGCTGACCTTGTTAGTTCAGAAAAGAATTTCAGTTTTTAGAAAACCAGAAAACTGATGGGCCACCTTGCAGAGAGGTGTTTGTGGCACGCAGGAGTGTGCTAATAATTCCTGCAGTGTCCTGGGGTGCTGCAGCCAGGCTTCCTCGGTCTGTCTAGGTCTCACAGAGGATACATTGCACCAGAGTCACCTTAGGGAAGTATTTCAAAACACAAAGTCAGGGCCCCCTGTGCTCTGAGGGCCTGGGGATTTGACATATAACCGCCTTTTATCATAAAAATGTATTCTTTTGTTTCAGCTTTCCTTCCTTAAAAATGTGTGTGCCTCTGCTTTATGACTGAGAAAAAGCTTGAAAGCATCTGAACAAGAGAAGTTCTCCTGAGCTATGACTGCAGCCTTGAAATTTGTTGTTTCCTGTTTTAATCTAAAGTTCATCAGTTTGTGCATAAAAGTGACTGGTTTGCTCCAGGCAGACATCACATGGGGGTTTTTCTGTCTCCTCCTCAGTGAGGACTTGCCTCTTGCTGTTCCACTTTGCCCACAGAGAGAAGTCAGCTGGGCAACAGTGTTTGTACTCTCTACTATGTTTTGTGGAGATGGACATCAATGTAACAGAGCCACTTATTATAGCTTTGTCAGAGACCTTTCCCCTGCTGTAATTATAATTACCTTACAAAGCTAGGGTATAATTACTGTCTGTATAATGCCAAAGTGATTAATGATCGTTCTTTCATTGTGAAATAACATTTTTACAATTGCTTTTAGGACCTGAAAAGCAAAAATTAGATCTATATTTCACTGTTTTCTAATCTTGTGTGCTCTTCTTGGACTTCTAATCTTAAAAGTATTTGAACAGCAGTGTCAGGATTTTCAGCCTTGATAGCAGCCACGTCTCACTGTTTCCAGACAAAACACAACATTTTCAAACGTAGAATTTTTAAACACCTCTTGTTTGCTACAGAAATGCTGCTTTGGGTCTTCAACATTGCTGCTGATAATGACAGTTGTTCCTGCAGAAATGTCCCATGACAATTTATTATGAGATTCTGTTTCATACTAAAACTTCTTAATGTACAGACTTTCCTGCAGTGGGTAATGCAGAACATGTGGAAGGCAAAGCCAGGGTGGAAATGCCAAGAGAGGTTTGCCCCGTACTGCAAGATGAGGAATAAAAAAATGAACTATGACTTATGAGGGTACCTGAAATGCAGTGGTCACTCACCTGCCTGGCCATGTGTTTCTGGTGTGACTCATAGAACCAGATTTTAAGTCTGGTTCAGCATCACTGTTTCATACTTTTTCAGAGACTGATCTTTCTGTTCCTTTTTATCTCTATCTTTCTTTCATGGGGCTGGGGTGGGCGAATTTAGGAAATTAGAATTTACCTTTCTTTCCTTGGTGGGAATAGGTGTGAGGGGATTAAGAAGGTTTTTCACCTCCCCTTCATTCTTCATCCAGTTTGGCTAAAAGAATTGTTCCACTTGTAAACTCAAGTGATTACTAACACACCCACTAGTTCTCAGATCATCTGAGACATTCGTTAGAAAATCAAAGGTCTTTTCTAACTGAGAAGTCTTTACATTAAGTACTAAAATAGAAGCACTCTGGCATTCTGCAACACTCTATAACAGATCATTATGCAGAGACAGACCTGGTTCCAAGTTTTCTACAGGGCAAGGCTAACAATATTTTACTGAAGAGAAGACCAAACACAAAGTTTCTGAAACATCTAAGTAGGTGCTGTCTTTTCCACAATAAAAAATTTCACATATTTTGAAATTATTTCAAGTTTTGTGACTTATTTTTGTGTTTAGTGTGAATGAAGTGCCAGATAGTTTCTTTTTTTTTCCCAGATCAATCATATTTCTTTTTTCTTCTTCCTAAGAGTCCAAGTCACTGTTGTTCAACATATTTCCCATTCAGCTAAAGATGTTTAGATTTCTTCTTTTTGTTTTTAATTATGCTGCTTTGTTTTTAGGTATCAACACCTCTACTTTTGCCTTGGACTATCTTGAAATTAAACATGTGCTGTAGGAAGGTGTTAAGCAATAGCCAAAGAAAAAATGTAGACAGTATGCACTGGGGTACAGCACATGACTGAACACCCTGAGCTACAGCAGCTCCAATGTGAACTTCCATTTGCTAACTTATTTTTTACTGTATCACACTGAATTCTGGTTCTGTGTTCACAGACTTCAAGCTGTTCTGACCTCACTGAGTGTCTTACAGCAGGACTAGATAACATGGCTGTGGTGCTGTTAGCTCATAATGTGCCAAGTGCAGTCTCAGCCAACAAGATGTATCCAGCCAGGGCAGTTTTTGCTTGCTGATACACTGCACTGCTCAGTGGGACCCTAATTCTGGGACAGGTTTCTGATCTACTCTGTAATACAAATACACCTAAACAGAAGAAAACACACAAGACAATAGACACACTTCTAATAATAATAATCCATATGACCACACAAGGTGATGTAATTTAATACATTATTAATTGTTCATATAAAGATATATTTTTGCTATGGAAATATGAGGGGAAATTTCTACTGTTTCTTATCAGCACCTGGCTTAACACAGGCATGGACTCAGATTGATTTTCCCTCTGCTTGCTATCCTGCTCATTAACTACAACCTAGGGAAAATGCTTTAAACCCTTTGAGTATGGATTTCTGCCTCCATAGTTCCTTGATTCCAAATGAAATGTCTGATCTCTAAGGCTTCTGAGGTTTCAGACTTGTGAAGTATCTCACTTTAGCAGCTGTACCCATAAAATTGCATATACAAGCAAATTAGTAGAGACCTGAATCTTTCCCTACTTCCTCATGAAAATTCTGGATCAAAACCAGTCAGACCGATGTATTGCCATCTTCCCAGCTGTTTCTTACCACCACTGTAACAGTCAAAAGAATCAAGCATAAGGGTACCTGTGGGCATTGTAGGGCAAATCTGGTGGATAAGCTAGTTCCATGGTTGCTAGACTTTGTGTAGAAGGGGATTTGTGAGTGGATTTATCATCCTTCTATGGTATTGATAACTCCTTTTGATTTCCTATTGCAGAGCTTTGTGCTGAGCAGTGCTTCAGATGCCCAGGAGTTCCCATAGCTCTCCAAAAGGCTACTGCAGGAAAAGCCAGCAGCAGGCACAGGGTCCTGCTTCCTGACATGCTCATATAAGTGAGCAGTGGCTGAAATGAGCCTTTTATTTCCTCCTGGTTTGAGATTAGGAAACTAACTCACTATAGACCAAGAGGTGAGAGCATTCACAGTGACAATACAAACACCCAAAATCATCACCCTTGCATGGACATCTAATGAGAAGGAAGGCAAGCAAAGTGCCTTAGCTTATACTTAACTAGAAATTGTTAAAGAACCTTTTAAAATTACCCCTTTGAATTCCATAGCAAGGACACAGCTAGAAAGTGTTAGCAGAGAACAGCTGCCCATGGCCCCAGCCTCTGACACTTAATAGCTTTTTTTGCTAGGTACCAGCTCCATTCTGCCAGCTTCCCTCTCATTTTCTTCCAGGTTTTGATGAAAGATCTTTCTTTCTAGCTCAAGCTACAATTTTCCCAGCAAGTCAGTCCTGGTAAGAAGGTGTGTGACTTCAATATTTCTTAACAGAAACAGCACTTCTAGATTTACAAGACCCAAGAGAAAAGCTGCATTTAACCCGAGCAGCCTCTCTCATAGACAGAGTCTATAACCAGAACTGTGAAGTCTCCCATGCTGGGCATGGGACTTGTCCCACTGGCTTCTCCCTGAGGTCCCTTGGTTAGGGATCTACCCACACAGTGCACTGTCTTCCCCATTTCCCCTTGGAACAGAGCAGCCCAAAATCTGCTAATGAGCAGTAATTGATACTGGATGATGGATTTAGAAGGCTGGGGCCAGCAGGGCTGCCAGGGGTCCCATGTTCAAAGGCGCCACTGGAGACACGTTCCTCAGCTCCAGCCATGCACTATATCTTTTCCTGAACACCTGCATGAATAAAATATCTTTCTATGATGCTATTCATAGATCCATCCTAACATCTAACACACATAGCCTTCTAGTGCCTCAGCATTTGACTGGACATATAGGATTAAACCATCTGACTCTTATATAAACATTCAAAAACCATGGCAGGGGCTACCTATATCTGTTTGAATCACAGAAACTATTCTGATGTGAAAATCATTTATAACCAAGAGCAGTGTTGTAAATGACTATTTGAGGCTGTTTGCATATGAAAGCCTGAATTCACTATTTTTGGAACCAAAATACTGTCTGGGACCAAAATATTGTCACTCACACAGCAACCATGTTCATTAGCAAGGCAAGACAGAGTTTTGCTTTCCATCTCCATCTCTTGCATCATGACTTTGCTTTATCTCAGTCCATTTGGAATAAAGGTTTCAAATCTTTTACAGTTCATAAGCATGGGTACTTTTTCTCCATTAAAATTAGGAAGATCTCTAGTTTTAAAGAGTTATATGTTGTGGCAGCAATTTGAAACTAATGAATTATAGAACAGGGGTTGGGAGCAGAGACCTACCATAAGTTACAGTGTGCCCAATTATACTAACAGGCTGGGTTGCAACAAGTGAATTATTCCAACAGAATATAAACCAGCGTAATTGTTTTCCTGCAATTTTCATATCAAATGTCACTTGTTTTTTAAAAACACATTTCTTTTTTCGTTTACCATAGTCTCCTGATGAGTAGAAGCTTAATCTATTCCTGATCAATCTGTTATACCCACTGGAAAAGAAAGAGAGAACACATTGTTTATACATAGATTAAGCTCCTGTTTCCCCACAGATTTTCTCCTCTGATCTACCTTTAGGAAAGAAGTCTGCCCAAGGGCTTTCTCGTGGACACAGTCAGCAGTGTGGATAGGCTGCTGTAAACCCTGAGCTGATACAGCTCAGACCAGCTGTCATCTTTTTGCTCATCTATGTTCTAAAACCCATAGTGAAAACACAGCATATCACAGGAGAAAAAAGGGCTCCCTGGCAGTACAGCTCCAGAGCCTCCTTACCTGAGTTAAGATGCATTGACACCACCCTGTGACTGTGTCAAGGGTTCTGCTGTATGATTCCTTCAGTGATTGAATACAGGTTCTTTTTTTATGGTTGATGGGGTTCTTTCCCTGCTGTTATTCCATATTACATAGCTTTAAAAATAAATTAAATTCATCACCAAGACCTGGCCATTCACTGAAGCTCTTTGCTACAATTTTGGGCAAGGCTAAAGAATCACTATATATAAAACATGGCTTACAGCAGTTTTGACTTTTTAGTAAAGTATGGATTTGAACCAAAGTAGCTTTATGATGATGATTTCTAATGATGGAAATCCCCAGCAGAAACAGTTAAGAAAACAAAATTAATTCACCCACACTGATTTGTACTCAGATAATATTTGGGGTGAAATTTAAAATAAAAGTCAACAAGGAATACAAGGGTAAAAGAAGTCTTTCAGTCTTTCAATTTGCTCTCTTCCAGAGGCACAGATTAAAAAGATATGACTGTTCTAGTAGAAAGATTTTACACATTTCTCACTCCAGAAGCTTGTAAAAATAGTGGTCTGGGATATATTTTATTTTACTTAGTTTTATTTTATTTTATTTCATTTCATTTCATTTCATTTTATTTAATTTATTGCCTTATTTTCACAGACTTTTCTGAGCACAGAGCCTTCAGGTATTCAGCAGTAAGTGGTCACTGAAAGAGGCCGATGACTGTGGCCCTTTAGGAGTCCCAGTGATGCACTTTGGCATTCCCAAACAGCCCCAGGCCATGGCATCTGGCCATGCACCCTCTGAGCAGCAAGGCCTGACGTGAGCAACACCTCCAGCGCCAGGAACACAGGGACTGTGCTCAGCCCCACCTCGGGAGCATGCAGTGCCACGACCTGAGAGGAGCTCTGCAACACCCTGGATTTTGGGCAGCATTTCTCCCAGATGTAGCATGGCATTTCCCTGCCACCACCCCTGTGTGCAGCCCCTGCCCTGTGAGCTGTGAGCTCACTCCAGCAGAGAATGTGCAATTGAAATCTACAGTTCAGATCCAGGAGCAGAATGCTGTCTTTAATTTATAAAGCGCATACACAAAGTGAACCCTCAATCTGATTTCTATTGTTTGTGCATATACTATTTTCCTAGTATCAACATAGACTTATGCATATAATTTCATTTGTTTTGGTTGGGTTTTTTAAATTTTAAAAATTCTTTTCAGCTTCAACTGCACAACCCCCTTCCAGTCTCTTTCTTTCTCCCAGTAAATTCAAATGTGTGTGCCTGTGGTCATGCAGATAAATGTGCACATACAGAGCCTCCATTCAACCTTGTGCTGCATTGGAGTTCCCAAGCAGGGCATCTCCTATTGCCCAGCTCCAGCATCTCAGGAGCTGCAGCTTTCTCTATTTATACGTAAGTTGCTTGTAAACAATATTTCCTCTATCATAAGAGAATTATTTCTGATTATGTTTCCTGCAACATTAGGATTTTCAGGTGAGAAGGGACTTCAGGGATGGTGACAGCAGTTATTAATACTACCTCCACCCTACAAAAACTTTAAGAAACTCATGATATCCCATCTTTAGGCTCCTCTGGTTACCAGAGAACTTTAAAAATTCCAATGAGCCAAATAATTTTTAAGAGGCAAAACCCCTTCATACTAGCATCAAATTCAAGCAGTATGCCTTTTAAAGTTCCTTATTAGTATGTCAAAAGTATTTTTAAATTTCACTGCATTTTTCCATGTTGTACCATGTCCAGAATCTAGAAGATACTGGATCTACCTGACAGATGTTTGGATATTGTGGTTAGGCAAGCCAAGTAGGTTACTAAGATATATAGGAATTTTGTACACATTATAAACAATAGTGGAAAAATGTTGTTATTATGGGGAGCAAACAAACTAGAAACAGAAATAAAACAGTCTATGTTTTATAAAACAAGGTAAATTGTGGGTTATGACATTTCCTCTTTTCATCCAATAAATTGGCCAAGAAGTAAAATCTGGATATTTTTATTACTGCTGTGTCAGTATAGGGCATGTTGTTAAACATGATCCCATTGTGACTGAAGGGTGTCCTGCAACCAATCTAGTGATTGGGAGGCTGATCAATGCCATCTGCTTCCAGGAATGGAGAACTTCTGGTCTGAGAATGCAACAAAGGCACAAAGAAATGCAGTCCTGCCCCAGGACTGAGTGGTCAATGGTGTAAGGACAGCTTGTGAAAGAGTCTTCAAGGGACAGAGTTCCAAAGGTGGAACTTGGCATGCAGGAGCAGGGAGAAAGCTCCAAGGGTAGGAATGAGTAAGACAAAAAAAATCAAATGCCATTTGTGGGAAACTGAGACACAGGAATCAGTAATGAAATACAATCAGAAGTGTATGGCATGAGAGACCCCAAAAAGGGGCGGAGAGGCTTTACCAACTTGTTTGTGCAGAAGTTGGAAAAAATGTCACATTCTATTTGTTGTGTATTTTGGATGGTTGAAAAACTCCTTGAAGTCTTCCAACATTTCACAGGAAAAGGTTCTGGGATTTTTCCTGGGGGTGTCAGAAGGGGGAGGGATCCTTTTTCATCTAACATTTTTAGTATTCAAATTAGAAGACTTTCAGCATCCTGGGGTGAAACTAAAAAGCCTTTCCCTAGGAAGCCTGGGAGTATATCAAAAATCAATGGCATGGAGGATGGAAAAAGTTTCAAAAATGTGAGACTGGCAGGAAATACTGGCACATTTCTGTTTGATATTTACTTTCTTGGCATGCAGCAGCTCTTTTAGCGCCAATGGAAAATCCTTTAGTGCCAAGCCACTCTCAGATAAATCTGCACACAAATACACTTTGAATTGGCATGTAGCTTTTGAGATTAAGGTTTAACCCTTGCCAAAATATGCATTTTTGGATTCTAGCATCTCTCTTAAGTAAATTAGGTAACTTCATAATACTAAAATGCTACACATGACTGATTTGAATTTGATGCATCTGAGCTCAGCAAAACCAAATGAACGGGGAAGAATGAAGACACCTGACATGGAAGAATAAACAACCAAGGCTCTGAATTTTGTAGAGACATCAAGGAAATCACAGCCTCCAAGTTACACAACCTAAACCTAATCTCTGGAGATGACTAGGTCCCATTACAAGAGCAGAGGTGATCTTCATGTGAGTGGGGAATGTGGAGAGGTTGAGGAAACACAAGTAGATCTTACATCTAGTCCTGCTAAGGAATTTGAAAGCCCCTTAGCCACCCTTATTAAATCCATGCTTGCACCATAACCTACTCAAAATCACAGGCTTTCAAGTTCAACCTTCAACTGAACAGTCTGTATAACACTGAAAGGAAAAGACAAAACCACACATTATTCCAGAGTTCATGGTTTTCAGCTCAGTCCGTTGACAGTCCTGTCCCCAGGCTGGTCAATCACTGGGTGGAAGTTTACTGCTGTCTGTTTTGTTAATAAAGTGCTGGTGTGGGAATATCTCAGACCAGTGGTATTCCCTGCAGCAATCTGGGAGCAAGCACTGGAGCCCAAGTCATGCAGGGATTGCATTTCAATATAATAAAGTCCATGTGGTATTGTGGACACACTCGGGACATGCATCACTGTGAGCAGTGCCATGGTCACTGAATCAAGGGTGTGGTGAAGATCAGGAGCCAAAGCCAGGTAGCACAAAGATCTACAGAGCAAAACAATTGTGGATATTAATCAAAGTGTGGAGCTGGATCTTCTGCCCTTTTTTCCACCCATTTCTTCCATCTCATGCATCAGCATTATACAGAATAAGGAAGGATATTTCCTTGCACCCACTTTTTCCTCACAACTTTGCAAAACAGCACTTCTGACAGAGTGCCTCTCTGCTGTCAGTGGTACAATGAGAGCCCATTGGCACTTTTGGGAAGCTGGTGAATACCACTGGATCAGCTGGAATTCTTGAAATTATACTCTTTTTCCTGTGAGTATGTGAAGACAATACTGTTAATTACAAAGAAATGAAAAGTATGAGAACAAAGATCAACTCAAGTAATTCTGCTGGTGTTGTTTTTATATGAGGTTTAGTCAAGCTGTTTTTAAAAGGCTAGGACACAGAAAATCAGCATAAATCTGAATTACCTGTATTACATAATCCCATTATTATAACTCATCACAAAGCAATTACTTGAAATTTAGCTTGCTCTAAAAGAGTCCCTTTTTGGCAGCAGTAGAAAAAAAGTCTTAAAGTTCAGCCATGTCAGTAACGACGAAACCTAATGCTGTTAAAAACTGTAGGCATGCAAAGTCTTTCAGTGTAATGTAATAGAGTGATATTAACTTTTAACAAAATACAATGGACAGTCTATTCAATAAGGTGCAACATACCTTGTTTATGTCATTTATCTCCTCTACTGCTTCTTCTTTGTCATAAAACCAGTTAAGTCAAAGAACCTTAATACAAAGTCTCTAGACCAGTATTTCTAGGCCTAACCAACTCATGAACAATGATTATTCTGGATTATTCTGACTGTCCCTCTGCAAAATGACTTGAAATTGTGCATTTATGAAAAGAGGAATATCAGCTGTCATCCTAGCTTTCCAGCATTTGGCAAACTTGCTTCTACCCTGTCAATAAAAGTAGATTTTATTAACAGAGCAGGAACTCAAAGGAATTGCTTGAAGCCTGTTTCTTAGATACACAATTTATGGTATTCAGACAAATTCACCAAAAATGTGTCGGGGGAAAAAAAGGTTGTTTCATATATTTTCAGATCAAAGAGCTCATTATTTAAAATACTGTCAGGTTGTCTTTCATCTTCAGAGCTGGCAAGCATAGGAAAACATATTGCAAATAAAAGCAGCCTTCCAAAATGTCACACTGATTATGCATTCACAAGTCAGCAACTTGAGGCTCAGCGAGACAACAAATATCACAGGAGTCCACTATGTGTTTTAACTGTTGGGGTTTGAGAGGCTGGACAACAGCATTTGCTACATATACTGATTGCCAGAACAACCACGTAACAATATGTATAACCTGTGACAGTATTTCCTAACCTATTCATTGAAGTTTAGGTTATTGGTGGTTGATAGAATGTGGTAGAGACTGGCATAAAATTCCTGGCATTTTATCACACCACTTATTTCACAGGACATATGTTGACATGTCCTCTAATGTGGTCTACTATGTTTTCCCCACTATTTCCCCATACTATGACAGCGACAGCAATATCTGACAATCTGGCTCTAGGAACCTAGAAAAACTATTGTAATAGATGGTTAGACACTCTCTGTGCATGCAGGATCTTCAAAGTTCTGAGATGTTCCCCAGTGTGTACTTTTCCAACATTAATGAAGTGTTGAGAAATAAAAGGAATGCATGTCAAATTGTAACTGTTAACGGACAATGATTTACTTCCACTGACTTTACCAGTTTTTCTCTCTCAGAAAAATCTTTAGTGTATATTTTCATTAGTGTGGTATCCTCAGAAGAACAGGGAAATTGAGACTATTTAATGTCTCTTGAAGGAATGCTTTCAACTGCTGAGAATGGAGGGGAAAAGCCATGGAAGTAATTTGCTACTGAATTTCTTCATAATTACAGGGTTACGACACATGCAAAAACAATGGGTCTCCTTTTGAAATTTTACGTGGGTGAAAGGTGAAGACCAAGCTGAATTGGGTCACTTGTTTACTCTGACAGTGATGACAAGCTTGGATATATAATAATCATCAAGAGAAGCCAAGAGTCACACTGACATAAACAAAGATTAACACAACTTAAATTTCAGAAAAGCCTAAAATTATTTGGTCTTTCTTTTTCCAAAATAGTTTCTGCAGATTCTGGTAGTACCAATAAAAACTGATAAAACACCAATACAGCTTAATTATCCCCATATTTTTTTCATGCCCATATAGCCTGTGTCTGCAGGAGAGCCCATTACAATAGAATTCTGTCTGTCTTGGAAAGCTGACAGTAAGTTAATGTTTGTTAATAAACAAAAAATTCAGCTGAATTGATGTTTGGTGGTATAGGAATAAAGTTTGTGAGAAAGCCACTATACAGTGTGCAATTGATGCCTTAATCCACTAATGTTCTTTACCACACACAGGTAGGAAATTCTTCTCTTCAAGGATGGTGAGGTACTGGAACAGGTTGCCCAGAGAAGTTGTGGAAGCCACATCCCTGGAAGTGTTCAAGGACAGATTGGATCAGGTTCTGAGCAACCTGAGTGGAAGGTGTTCCCTGCCCGTGGCACAGGGGTTGGAACCAGATGATTTGAAAGTCCCTTCCAACTCAAACCATTCTATGACTCTATGAATTTCAGCTGAAATTAGAATCTCTTTATCAAAGAGTGAATCACTCATCATGACCAGTTCAAAGTCATGCACAGATCAAAAAGTGTCACAGAAGATCTTCACACGTGTCCCTTTACAAATGTAAATATGGTATTAATAAGAGTTCCTCTTCTGAAAAAACAGAATTACAAACCTTTGTGAGCATAAGACGCACTATTGTTTCATAATTTTTTTCCTAGGTTTTTGGAAACAAGTTATTGGATTCAACCTACATGATTCACATAATTCCCATAACTTCATTTCTTGTTTTAGCCCTGTAGAGACTGATATTGTGAATCAGCAAGCTCTCCTGCTTTCTTTGGGTAGTAAAGGAGCCTTTTTTGTGCTCAGATAGATTTAAATTGTAGGATTCATCCTCTTGGAGTTGAAGAAGCAGGTGTTACCAGCTTTTACATAGGAGAGAATTAGAGACTCCATATAACCAACAAAGAGAGGTCTCTGAAGGTCTCCATGGCACCTGAGTGAATCCTGTTGATTCTTCAGTGAAGGTCAGTAAAGAGTCATTATTGACACTGGAGAACAGGGAAACTCAAAGAGCTCTTCTGAGTCACACTGAGAGCTTGTAGCCAAACCTGGTATTAAATCCAGACCTCTGGGAGCCAAATAACATCTGTACAAGGTCTTCCTCATGCATCACCATGAAGACCCAAATCTTGATTAGAAAGTAATCTAGGTAGACGTATAATTATAATTAGGGATTTTGTTAGTGATGTGTCTTGAAAACACCTTCCAGATGATCAAATCAGACTGCAATCTCAACAGCATTAACTGAAAAAGAAAAGCGTTAGAGAAAAGAACATAATTTGAGGCTGAAAAGGGGTACCTGTTATACACCAGTGAATTAAATTTTTTTTAGATAAAATATAGTGGCAGGATGCCCAATTTGTCACAGTGAGAAAAATTATTTAATAGGTTTCTTTCACCTTTAATTTTAAAAAGTCACTTATCTACTTTTAAAAGATTTTTTTTTACAAGGGTCAACAATAATGATGATGGACATACCCTTTTCACTTACAGAGTTTTTTTAATTTACATACATAACATTTTTCATAGCATTAACAGTAATCAAAAGTATGGTGAAAAGGTAATTGAAGCAAGTCTAGATCTGTCTGTCATATATATGTGGAGTGCAAATATACACACAATGATTGTCAGTAGCTTAAGAGTCTTTTATTATAATGGCTTTTACGCCTTATTTCATGTGTTCTGAGGTTATTTTTAAAACCTATTATCTAAGAAGACAAATCAGTTCTTGCAAGTTTTTCAGCCATTTGACTAAGAATTACTCTTTACCCTGAAAAGTCCTGCAGCTGCTCTAGCATAAAACTTAAAGTCAAGATATTGTAAATATCAGGAATAATATTGCAATTATTTGATTTAAAGTGTACTTGTTTATTTGTTAGTGTTCTCTACATTCCTAAAATAAAGTTCTTAAAAGTTACAACAAGAACTAATTTAAGCAGCAGCTCAAAAAGGCAAAGAACTTAACTCTTTTTCATCCTTACATTTTGTAAAATAAAATATGAAATGACGCCTGAAGCAAAAAGATTAAGAAATACAACTGTAACAAATATGTCACCTGTCTCAGTATATGGTTTCCTGCTCCTTCTGATCCCTGTATTAATTTTCCACAGTACTTTATCTGTTTCTCTGCACAGACATATGGGCCAGAGGTTGATTTCTCAGCTATGGAAAAAACAGTGGTATAGAATCTAAGCACATTCCTTTTGCAACTTGCCTTACTTACCTACATGTACCAATACCCATCAGTCCTGCAATGGGATGGTCAGACAGCATGGAAAGAAATCTCTTTTTCCAGAAAACTCAGCCTAGCAGTAATTGTGGGTTTGCGGGAATTACTCTGTCACAAGAATTGACCTAATCAGAGCCTAAAGCAAAGAGCAAACACTCCTTTTGCCTACACAGCTCCCTCTCATTCAGCTGTCTTCTGCACACCCTTGCACAAGTCAGAAGCTGCAACGTGTCTTCCCAAAAGCAACTGCTATTTTTGTATTAAAAAAAAGAACCAGGAGGCTATGGCTGTACTGATCCACAATGCTTAGTTTTGGTTCACAGCACAAACAGGTAAAGACAGAAAAGGGAATCAGGAGGAGATCCTGGGAAGTGCTATATCAAGAGCCTGAGAAGAAGGTTTCTTGAAATGGGAAAATCTCACAATTACATTGAAGTTATTGAATGCAAAAGTAAAGATGGTTCCTAAGCTGCTAATGAAATTAGGCAATTTTGATGGTAAATTTTGTATTATGACATCAGTTATTTAGAACTAGATTTGTGCCTTTCTCAAGATGAAAATCATATGATAAAAACTGAAGTTAAAATTTATTTTTCCTTATTAGTCTGTTTGTGATTTTTGAGAATAGGCCTTCTACTAAGCCCGCCTTTTGTCTCACTGGATGTGAATAACAAGATTAAAACTTCAAGGGCTCTGTCCTTAGCCAGTTTACATCTGAGTACAAGAATTGAGGCTTTGGACTAAACTATTCAAAAGCTCAATTGTGTTTTAAAAATTCAAACAATCTTAATATTTTAATATTCCCCCTCGGGTTATTGAGAAAAATCAGATTTAATACTCACCAACCATCTGATTTATATAAATATCTTATAAACTTTAATACTGGTGCCTTTGCGCATTTAAGAGCCACATGGGATATGAGAACAGGGAAAAGTTGCAGAGAAAGTCAGTGGGAAAAGATCTGGTTTCTTAGTTATAAAGCAATAAAAGGCATGCATTTAAAATTACATATTTTAATATTTCACATAACCTCTACTGGGTGCTATGGAGAGCGAGGCTGTGGGTTCTGAGCCTTGCATGTGCTTGTTGATGGTAACGAGTCCAGGTGGGAGGCCCTCACCGTGTGCTCAGGCACTGTGTGGTCAAGCATGCCTGCTGAGGCCCGAGGAAAAATCATCTTTTTGAACTCGAGCTCCATGGCCACTCTTACTTTTTATGTTATTCATACTCCTCATCTGGGGGATTTACTGCCAAGAAAGGTAACTGGGCTGCTGCTAACACTGATAGCAGTGAAGTCATTTGCTGTATAGCCCTTGAAAGACAGAATCCATTTGAATTCATCACCTGATTGGACAAAATTTCTCCCTGAACAGAGGGTTGATATGAAATGGATGTACTGCAGAAGTTGCAATTAAATCTTCAAAGCAAGCTGCAGGCTGGGGATCACAGGAGGGAAAGCATGTGGATGGAGACAAGAGGAATCAGAGAGCGGAGAGAGGTAAAAATGTGTCAGGTAGGGCTCAATGACAGCCATCCTGCATGAATCCTACAGGGTGAACGTTCCCTGTGCTCCCCTGCAGATTGAGAGGAGAGCTGGGAGGTGTTTGAGGGGTTTTTGGCCCTGGGATAGCTCTGTGATGGCCTGGGTGTGCAGAGAGGGGACAACATGAGCTGGCATAAGGGGACTGAGGAAGGAACTCAAACCCATGCTCTTACCTGATGTCACCTATTGCTGTACTACTTCACTGCATTGTGAAAGGGTCTTTTTTTGCAGGATTGACTGTGTTGTCTCATGCTGTGGGGGGTGAAAGCAGGGCCCTGTGCTGGAAGCTGCCACTGACCCAAGAGTGCAAAGGCAAAGAGCTGCAAAACCCCGACAGCCAGGAGATGTGACGAGAGCCAAATCCCACAGCAGCTGTTCCACCCGTGCAAACCCCTGGCTCTGTTCAGAACAACACTGCACCCCGATGGTGCTTTGGAAACTAAATGTATCTGAAGCCAAAAGAAACTGACTCTTATCGCAGAGCAAGCGTCTCCCCAGACTGCAATGTAACAGCACAGCTACGCTGGAGCCATGCTGCAGGAAAAACTGGCCAAGCTTTCCCGCGATGACAAACCCTCAGCTTGACTCTCCCTCTGGAGCTCTCATGGCTGGAGAGGCAAGGAGACCCGAGAGAGAGGTCCTTGGAAAGGCAGGAGTGAGGGGCAGCCTCTGCACCATGTCCTCCTCCTCCTCTCCTTCCACTCGTCTTGGACAATGCCACCATAGAGGGACCATCACAGAATAACCTAAAATTAAAAGAAACTTTTAAAGTTATTTAGTTCACCCTTCTCTCCCTTTACAAATGCAGGATCAAATCTAGATCAGCTCAGGACAGATGCTTTTTTCCCTGTCCTTAAGGAATTTCTAGTTATGGACAGTGCACAATTTCTTAGTAATTTGTTTCTGTCATTTTTCAGTCTTTACCATGACACATTTTTTCCCCAATATCCCACTAAACTAGAAAGTTCAAGATCATCATTTATTTTAGCAGACAGAGAAGCACTTTTTCCCTTCCTCACTGAGGAACACTTGACATGCCTGAGGCCTCTAGGACATCTTCCAGAATCCTCCTAGACTCAAGACTGGGAACGGCAGGCAGATGGCAAACTACTTACACAGAAAGCTTATGTTTTGGACTATCGAATCCAAGTTCATTAATGTAAAACAGATATAACAGGGTAATCCATCAGGAACAAAAATGTTAATGGTGAAATTGAGCAAATAGTAAAAATGAAAAGAATTAAATAATTTTGTTGAACTCTGTGCAACAGAACTGACCTTAATCTGCTTTACAGAACTTCTCTTTTCCTTGTCATTGAAAGGGTGGTGTATGATCCATAACTTCAGACTAATAGCTAAAGGGACTGGGAGTGGCAATGCTTAGTTCTGATAAACTACTCGTCTATGACCCATGTTATATATGTTACTCTTGATGGAGGCAGGCATGAAAATGGAAGAGGTGATTTGCACATTGGCCAAGCCTTTTGTCCCATAAGAGTGTTTTTTAAATAGAAAATGTCCAGATGATTCTCAAAAGAGGCAAAATATTCATTTTCTATAGCTTCTTAAAGTCTCAGATGTCTCTATGTCTCGCTGCACACTGAGACCTAAATTCACACCCTCTAACCGAATCATCAAAGTGAGGTTTCCTATACAGGCAGTACAGAAATATAGGACCCTCCAGACAGCAACAGGAAAATCATTCACTAATTGCCCATTGGCCATTGAGGAATTAAAGGCAATTTTATTCCCAACTTTGTCACTTCGGCCAACCCAAAACTCTAATTATGTCTGCCTAAAACAGGGATTTAAGGAATATGAACTCCTACAGACACTGCTGAGGCCCCTAGTCTACATACAGTGATACCAACAACATTTTCCTGCATACCTTGTTCTGATTCCTGGCCATAGCTTTTCTGTACTGACAAACTGCAATTTACCAGTTGCTCTGATATCTCTGCTATACTGTATTTACGATACAGTATAGCAGAGATACCAAGCTTTTTCTTCTAGAGTAGTGCTGGATTTTTGAGCAACATCAGAAGAAAAGCAATTCTGAAACAAAGGAAAACAGGAATAATTTTAAATAAAATTTCCCTCATTCTAGAAGGAAAGGTAGAGAAGACATGAAGACATACAATTGTGTAAGCAAAGAAACAACTTTTATAGATTTTCAACAGGTATAATTGGGCCTGAGAATCCACCTTCAAAGCCTGAGACTAACTTAGTACAAGAAAGAGACTTGCAAAGGAACATGTAATTTCCCACAGCAAGGTCACTTCAGAAGTGCACCATGTTGACAGGAACCCAAAAACTTTGCCACCTGGCCATCAGTTCAGTCACCTGTGCGAAATAATGGCACAGGATGGTTCTCAGCTCAGTTTCCAGATGCAAGGTGGACACGGTGTGAAATCTCCATTAAAATTAACAATAATTGGCAGCTTTGCCAGCAATGTCTCAGATTTCCTCTGAGAGCAGGGCAGGGATGGTAAGAGCACCTTAAGTGTACAGCTTGCACCCAGCTGGCTGTGCCTTGCTAGTCTTACATTAGAGTAACCAGTAATGTCCACACAATTCATTTACAAACGCCAGATGTGAAATTTTACTTTTTATTTCCTTTCACAGCGTTTGTTTCTCAACAACATTGAGAGTACCTGCACAACATTGTTACTGAAAACATCAGTTTCATGAAGAAATCCTCCTTTTATGTATTCCCATCACATAAGAGGAAAGAAAGATCAAATTCAAACAGCTGTCCTAATGAAAATACAACACATACTCACAAATCTGACAAGGAATTTGGTTAGCAAAAGCGTTACTAAGATAATACAGGGCATGTTGTTTTCATAGCTGGATATGATGTGCTGCTTTGGAGGCAGCGGAGTCAGACCCTGCTTGGACAGCAGATGGTGTCCTACTGTAGCACTAAGCTCCGGTGCTCAAAGAGGAATATTAAACCAGCCTTTAAAATACTCTCCAATTTCCATTTAATTACTTTAATTGGCTTTATAGACTACGTAATAAAAATGATGGATCTGTTTAAGCACTAGGCTGAATTAAAAAGTTTAGTGTGTCAAAACCAGTGATTTTTAAATATATATCCCATTTCTGTGAGTATTTTCCAATATTTAAATGAGCTTTTGAAAAATGTGATCATGCCACTTAGGTGTCTGAGCAGTCCTTTTCAGAGGCACTACAGGCAAATAACTATTAAGAATCCCACTGAGTGTCAAGGGAGTCAAATGCCTTCCTCTTCCATGTGCCTTTGAAAGTGTTCTCCTTACAGTATAAGTTATCTGCATAAAATAAGGAAAAATCTAAATTTGCCATCGTTCTGGTAAAGGCAATGCAAAGGCTTATGAGCCTTCATAGGAAAGGACCACTTTTTTTTTTCTTCTGTGCTGTTTAGCATCTTGTGCTGTATAATAACTTGTTCAGTGGGCATCTGGTCCCTATTGTAGCTCTCAGATACCAAGAGTACAATTAAAACTCCACAGGAATTAAATTTATTCCTGATAAATGACATATTGTTGCTGTAACACTAAATCTAAAGGAATAATTTCATGCTTTCAGTCTGCAACCAAGATATATTTCCTTGTATGGCTTTTTTCCCCCTGATCTTTGGGATCTGCAGATGTTCCCAGCACTTTGTGACTAATAAAGTGAACTGGGTGGTGAAGAGAAACCTGTTATATTAAGAAGCTCCAAATCTGCTGAAGCCCCTGGACTTCAGGAAGTAAGTAGATAAAAGTGAAAGATCCTTTCAAGATTTCCAGTTTGAGGAGCCCTTCAAAGTGCTGCACAGAACCTGACTCATGACTGAGCCTGGTCTGAAAACCCCTATCCACATTGTCCAAACCACAGCTGTGGTCACCGGGCTCTGATGCATTGTGGCAGACCAGTGTGATTCAGCTCAGAGATATCTGAGTTTGCAAGCCTAGATTGGATTTACTGTCACTGGGAGGGCAAAATTTGTTGGGAACAATTTTGTCATTCATACTGGGAGGTGATGAAATCTTTGCCTGCTGGAGCAGATAATCATCATTTTGTACAGCCAAACCCAGGCTGGGACAGCAGAGTCATAAATGGTGTTATGCACACAATCATCACTGAATCACTTTCTTTTTTACACAGAGACTTTTGTAAAATTCTACTCTCTTTTTCCTTCTTTCGGAAGAAAGTTATTATGCCTCTAGCTCCAAGTTATGGGAGTAGTCTCACCAATTTTGGTGAGATTCTTCCCATGAGAAAGTACCCTTAGAGAAATAGGTTAGGTAGAAGTAGCTGTATGAATGAGATACCCGGTTTTCAGAAGAGGCTTTTATTTTCCTCCTCATCCCAGACATGACAGAGGATGCAGAGGGCAATATTCTCCAAGAACATTTACGTAACTTCTTCAAAAGCAATAAAATGATGAAACCCAAAATCAGCAAATTGTGGTGATTTGTAGTGCTTTGATTTATAGCCCTGCTGGGTTTGGAGTGAATGATTTCTACAGAGACCAGTCCCTCTAATCGGAATTTTACAAGAAACGGATGTGCTAAAAGAAACAGAAAGCTAACAGGGCTTCTGGTTACATTTTCAGCCTGATTTATAGAGCTGTAAAACTCTCTGTATCAGGGAGCTGACACCAATTTCTAGAAAGCTGTGAACATTTGTTTCCATCTGATTTTCCTGCAGGGCTGCTAGGCCCACTTCGTTCACAAACGACCCCAGTGAAATCCATGTCAGGTGTTAGAGAGTGTGGGACACAAGTGACACAAGCGAGCTGGCAGCAAAGGAGAACCAGTTGTGTAGCTAGTCCTGGGAATGTCTGTTTTGAGGACAGAAGGGTACTTTTAAGGAATCAGGAGATGAAAGGGAGCTGAGGTGGGAGCAGGCATTACCAGGGTTGAAATGGCTAAGGGAGGTCTGATCTGGCACAGCAAGGGGTGCTGTAGAACTGAGCAGTCCCTGGTTGAGGACCAGAAGGTGCAGGAGGCAGATGGCCAAGCCTGGAGCTGCAGCAGCCCTGCCACTGCAGCAACAATTGCACCCTGACAGATGCAAATGCCACCTGTGTGTTGATGCACTCAGACAGCAGAACAGCAAGGTTGTAAAAAGAGGAAGAACTGGGGAGAAAATGGGCAACAAGCCAGGGACAGGAGGTGCATTCTAGTCAAGGCTGCAGCCTTGGTTAGTGCCTACAACACAGCACAGGGACATGGTAATACTGGTCAGACAGGCGGAGAAGTGCCCGTGAGTTGTGAGCAGGGAGGGGGTGGCAGGAGAAGTGCCATGGCTGCTCTCCTCTGGAAACCTCACCAGAGCTGGGCTGGTGATGGGGACATGCACTCAGAGGAGGTGCCTGACATCATTATGACAGCAAAATACCCCAAGGAGAACCAAATCAAGCCAGCACATCCACCCAACCAAGTGCAGTGCCCAAGACGAGGAAGAGACAGTGGTGAGGAGCTAGGTGGGGCATGGGTCAGGACAAGGATCAGGAGAGGAGAGATGTGAGTGAACTCTCAGGTCAATAGTGTGTAGATCACCCAGAACTGTCCTCTGGAGTTGGGCCGTGATTCACAGTAAAACTTCCATCATCCTCTGTGAGGATGCTAAGCTGTTTGACCTACAGCAGGGAAAAGCTCCACAGCTCAGATAATTCCAGTTCTGCTCCTTCTGATAGCTAGAAATGTGTAGAAATGTTTGGCTTGAAATTTCTTGCCTGAAAGGAAGATGGTACAGAGGTTCAAACAAAATTATCTGAGGCCTCTTTTGAAAATGTAAGTTGCTCCCTTCCAGAAAACAAATTACGTGTCAGTCACAGGTTCTTAGAGGTGCTTGAACTAGTACTCTATCCAAAGAGAGTTACAGAAGATTTTAGTAAAAAAGAAAATAGAAAGTTACTTTAAACCAGCACTTTTAAGCCTAGTGGATCTTCATATCCAAGGTCCTGATAATTGTTTTTTCATTCAAGTGCCCTCTTCATTCAAGGGCACTTAGCAGGGTGCCCACTTGGCAAAGGTTTGGGGATCAAAGCCTGAGGTGTTTGTGTATAGCCTAACAGGCAGCATAAAATGGCAGCTTCTGCTGACACAGCATCTAAGAAAATGTTGTTACCTTGCTATGCTCTTTGCTTTACTCTATAAAATTATTAAGTATTAAATAAATAATTTTATAAAATAGTTTAGTAGTATGTCTGAGTTATTTTGATTTTAGAGTGTCAAATTAAAAAACAGATATTAATTAATACACCAAGATGCATTTTATATCACTAAGTGCAGCTCTAAAAATTTATTACCATTTTCCCGAGGATCTCATTCCTGTATCTAAAAAAAAAAAATGTATGGGTATCTTAAATTAGTTATAAAGATCAATCTTATCTGCAGAAGCCCTGATCCAGCAAGCACATATGTTTATGAGTAATTTAACTGCATGAGTAGTTGCATATAATTCAGTGGGTGAGAGGGAAGCTGTGATCCATGGAGCTCCTAGTGTGGGTAAAGTTATTTGTGGGCACAACTGTTTGCAGGACTGGAGCCAAGTATAACACATATACAAATTCCCATCTAGAAGAAAAGGCAAATGAATACATAGTAAAAAGCAATTACATGCTATTGAATGTTCTAACAACTATATGTTCTACAATAAGCACATGACCACAATTATGGGTTCAAAGACGCTGAGGACCTACCCATACTTGATGGATAATAAATGGAGAGGTGGATGAAATGGAGAAGTGAAAGGAGCACAGTGTAACTCTTTTTGTGTCTGATTTTCTCTCTAATTTAGGTGTTTCATAAGTGCAATAAGTATACACAGGAAATATGCAAAGAAAAAAAGGGGAGTTGCACTCAACTACCATCTTTGGACCCTGAATGAAGGCATTGTTTAAAGAGAACTGATTTTGGTCTCTCGAAAAATTTTAGAGCACCTAAGGCAGGTGCTTTACAGATGCTCCGTGTGGTCTGTAAGTGAAAAGTAGGCATCGCTAAAGATTTAAAAAGCCTTCTGCCACACTCAGACACTGACACAGAAATTATCTATGCACTTTCTATCAGGTAACAGCTAGCCAGAACATGAAAGCAGAGCCGGGTTTTTCCTATTCCTGTGAAGCCCTTGGCTGTGTCCTGTGTGCTGCAGAGGCTCCCATGGTTCCCATGGGAGAAAGGGAGCAATGCTTCAGACCCCCAGAAAAGAACGCTGCCCGGGGAGGTGAGTGTGCTCACTTTGAACTCTTCATGGAGGGAAACTCTGCTTGCTTTGAGCTAGGCTGCTGTGTTGTGTTCCAGCTGCAATTTTTTAAGAGAGTTATTCTGACTGAGCTGCCTGATGTGGTATTCAGCACTTCCCAGCAACTGAGTGCAGGTTGAGTGCCTTCACACCCTCTCTGTGTACTGAGCTTCCTTGGGAGGGAGTCATGTAGCTGCTGAGTTTCTGGCTGCTAGGAGGTGGTGTTATGCCTTCAGGAAGCTGTGTATTCCAACACTGGCTCTGGATAGCAGAAAGCATGACAAATTGCTCTCCAGGATTCAGGCACCTGGAGTTTACCTGTGCTCCAGGACAAGCGGAATCCAAATGGCCATCAGCTCTCCCATAAAGCCAAAACCCTGCAACTGAGGGAGACTGGATAATTTCCGTTTTGGCCTGTCCTCCTTATTAAAATGTGTGTGAATACCTTCAGTCCCCCTGGGCCTGGCTGTGGAAGCATTAAACACTCTGCAAGTTCTCCTTATGAATTGCCAGTAAAATAGATGGTTTGCAAATGTTTATGTTCCTGCACTTATTTTGCCCCTATGAAATAAATGCTGCTGCCAAGCACAATACAATGCACCCAATGTCTTCTGCAGTGTTTTTGCTGCTGTTCACTGTAAGATGCATTTTTAGTGGTGTGTTCCTACCTGTCCCCCTCCCTGCTTCCAGAGGTACTTTGGCAATCTCTACACGGATGATGTTGTGTTTGCTTAGTTTGCACCCTAGACATTCACTTCAGTTCCACTGCTTGATACCTGACTATTTTTCCTTTACATTGTTTTTTTTTTTCCCCATACTTATTTCTCTGAGTTTGCTCTCCTCTCTGGTTGACCTTGGCTGTCTTACATCCTGCACATCTCCTGAAAGCACTTCCACTCTGGATGTTGACACATGATGGTAGGAATACTATAAAAGGTGCAATTATTTTGCCAGCCTTTCTTCCTGGTGCATGCTCAGGATGCAAACACATATAAAATAGCTAAAGTATACAAATACTTCCTTTCTGTTTACACAAGAGAAAAAGAGCACAAACAAGCCTTAATAAGCCCTTCTTTCTCATTTGCAATTACAATTTAGAATAAAAGATCCTCTTCATATCAACACAGAGTTTTGTGATGGGGCAAGCGCCACTGTTTCCTTGGTGGCAATTGTCACCTTACAGAGTTCAGGGGGGTACAACTTTCTAACCACTTCTCCCTTGCCAGACCCATTTTGCCAGTGCAAAGGTCGTAGCTCCAAATCTCATCAGGCAACCGATGCAGGCTTTAAAATGCCATGAAATGTTTTGTGACACATGGCCGCGGGGAATGGGGCTATGGGCAGTGGAAGAAATGAGGAATGGGGATAATGAGGAACAGATAAGGTTGTACCACCTCTAAAAGCCCCAAAAGATGAAACCACATATTCAGGCATGATAAAACCACTTCACAGGTAATCAGGTGCTCATTACAAGCCTGAACGTGCACATATCTGTGTCAGCAGTGGTGCTGCTGCCACTGACTTTATATTCAGGCTAAACACTCATGCAGGATGCAGGAAGTTTCATCTGAAGGTAGCAGCCAGTAAAAGTAAGG
Source organism: Grantiella picta (assembly GCA_013397955.1). Classification (NCBI taxonomy): domain Eukaryota; kingdom Metazoa; phylum Chordata; class Aves; order Passeriformes; family Meliphagidae; genus Grantiella; species Grantiella picta. The sequence continues at coordinate 714,229 of VZRM01004507.1, read as the reverse complement.
GTTAATCATACCTGAAACAGAAAAAAGCTTTCTACTGAATCATCCAATATAGTGCCTCTTCTGGGTTTTTCCCCCGTTATGCAAGAATTGTTTTACCATTTTTTGAATGTGAGATAACTTTGCTTATCAGCACCCAAAAAAGCAAGCCCCTGCAGAGTCCCCAGTGACAAATGCTGCAAGGCAGTCATGTCCTTTCCTCTGCTCTGAATGCAGTAATTAGAGAGATGCTATTTTCCAGTAGTGCTTGACAGCCTACATCAAAGGCACAGAAACTGTTTCTGGACATCGAAAAGATAAAATTCTAATACTAACTGATGCCCCCTTCAGTTTTTATTGCAGTTCAATGTAAACAGATGCTGCTGGTTTTGAAAGCATATGTTCAGATCTGTCAAAGTGTATGTATGGCAGCGGTGATATCTGCTGTGGTAAAGGCTGATCTGTGCCATCATGTGTATATTCCTGATTCAATCATCTCTCTGGCATTAGCTGTATGTGTGTGCATACACGTTCACAAATGTCTGCCTTTACATGTGCATGCACACATACACAAACACATGCATATGAATTAAATGGAAACTGTAACCCAATCTTAACCAGGGGTTTAATGAATTGTAATACATACACACACTTACAAACATGGGGCTATATTTAACTTTCACATAAGCAGTGTAGAACTATTATCTTCTGAGGAGCTCTGCAGTTTATGAGTCAGCTCCAAAGCCTCTTAGTTAGCCTGTGGAAAGACGCCACTGACTTTATAGGACTTTGGACCAGTCTGAAACCAATGGCTAATTGTCTTGTATAATATAACTTTCCCTTCCAGCAAACTTAAGATAAACTTAGATTCTAATTCCAACAACTCTATAATTTTTTCCAAACAAATTCCTTATGGGATGGAAATGCCCATTCTTGTTCTGGGCATTTTTCAATGCATTCGTGTTTCTTTGTTTTGAAAATTGATTCAGTCATGTTAAACATTATGCAAGCTTTAAAAAGATCACAGTCTCCAACTATGCAAAGTGAAATTGTCATGCATACATAGCTCAGAAATAAATGTCATTAGAAACTTCAAACTTGGATAGTATTAAAGCCATCTTTGAGGAAAGGGGAAAAAAATCACATTTGGAGAAATTCAGCCTGATGTTTTAGAGTAAGAATAATTTAGGATTACATGTCCATCTCAGCTTTCTCATTTCTGTACAACTTTATATTTGTTTTCCAAGTTTTTTGAGATTGATTTATTCAAGTATGTACTTGAAATACGCAATTATTTAGAGGGAAAATTCACATGCCTGCATGGGTCTTCTTAAATTAAAGGGGGAACTGTCTAAAGATCTACATTTGAAATCTGAAGTAGTAAGACCATTAAGTTCATCTTAATTCAGGTATCATAGCTGACAGAAATGTTGTTAAAGTCACGTAATTTTTAAGAAACTACTCTTGAAGAATTTTTGACTTCCAGTCCTCCTTCAAGTAATCTATAAATTAATAATCTGAGTTAGAAACTCATGACTAAGATTTCTGAATGTAGATTTTGTACGCACAGTTAATATTTAAGCTATCTTTAAAAATAATGTGGCTGTGCTAATCACTACAGAAAATTCACATTTGTATTATTATTTATATTGCTATCATGGGTATCTGATATTATCACTGTTGTGGAGACATCGTGCTGCTTTCTGGCACTATAGGATCTCAGCTGATGGGCATCTCATGGGGTATTCGAGTTTGGGTTCCCTGATAAGAGGCAACAGAGAAATTTCCATTCAATAACTTACAGTCTGCATACTCAGGTGTGTGTCTACAGCCTTAATTCGAGGCAATTAATGTTTAAAGCGCTAAATTGTTTTGAAAGCCACTGAATCCAGTTTTTCTCTGTGTCTCTTTTCCAGTCCCATGCCATATGTATTGTATTTTGATGTATTGTATTTTGCAACTCTGTATTTTGTTTTATAAATAAAATTTAGTGTGCATTGTTTATGTAGCCTCCTACCAAAAAAGAAGATTGATAATGTCACAGAAAGAAAAATCTTTGGTCAGACTGACAACATCTACAACATCCCACTGTCTCTTCTTGTGGTATACCACAGACTCAGTTTTCACAATAAGTCCAAAGCTCATTACGAGGTTTAGAAAAGCATTTATGGCTATGGCTTTTAGTGAGCACAGTGTGAGGAGCAGATGCTCCCCAGGACTAATGCACACAAGCTTGCCATAATGTGAGGGCAAGTCTCAGAGTCTCCACTCCCTCGCTGATGTAAATGGGAACAGGGCCATTGGCTTACATCTAAATGCAATGTAATGTAAGTCAATCACCCCTTGACTTTAAAGCATCCTTACTTTGGTATTTGTGTTAGCTCATATTTGCATAATAATGCCCAATGCACACAAAACATAGCATCAAAAGAAAGTTGCTCCTTCCCTCCAGCTTGTCTTTTGGAAATAATTCTCTCTTCCTCCATTCCTGTGAGCTTCCCCGCACTTGCAATCTTCCAGCTAATATACTTTTGCCATCCTTTGCTACCAGATCTCTTTCCCTCACGGTGCTACTTTCTTTCTTTCTGACATGCAAATGGAGCCTGAATTATAGGAAAACCTTTAAATACTGCCTCACCTGAGTGCTCTTTCTACCCTTACATTGGTCAGCAACAGTGGTGGTCAGAAAGTCTTGAATGTGTTTGTCGTAGCAAGGTACCTCTTTCTCCAATATACATCAGGTTCACATCCCACCCTGCCTGTTGCTGTGTGCCTGATACAAAACACAACAAAAAAAAAGTATTGCTCGATTAGGCTGAAATGAATATTTAGTTTGGGCTGCATCTTTTGTGCCCGAATCTCAGTTCTGTCCGGTGCTAATCACTGTGACCCCACTGCCCCATTGTCTGCCCCAGCTTCGATGAGAATAGACCATAGACACAGAATCAATCTCAGATTTTAAACATTGCTCCTACAGAACTCTCTCCCCGGTTTGTCTCACAGCTCACTAGCAAGGCCTGTGCTACTGAAGTGGGTAGCTTTGATGGCTGTATGACATACGCAAGAGATTTGTTTCTATTCCAGCGGACTAAGCCAGGAGAAATGCAAAGAGGGTTGTTCACAGCGTCGTGAGGATTGGTTGTGGCCGAGGGGACTCGGTGGCACAGCGGGCAGAGCGCACGGATGAGGCAGCTCCAGGCACTCGGGTCCCGGGAGGAGTTTGGCTCCATGCGCAGTGGGATACTCACTGCGCCACTTCCCCAGATGAAAAGGAGAGCTTTGCACGGGGGGTTTATTGCACATTCCTGGTCGCACGAGGGAGACTGAGTCCAGGTAGCTGCCTCCTCGCTTTCCCTTTAATCACTGCAGGGTGGGAACCGGATCCAGCCTGGAGGGATAAAAGATCTCTGAGATGAAGAAGTACAATGGAGCAGAGTTAATGTCAATCGGTTTACTGCTGTAAGCAAATCACTACCACATCTCTCTGTGCAGCACGTTACAATTTACGACTCGTAGTTAAATGAGTCAGAGCTGTTGCTTCTCGTTCTGCCTCCAGCTTCTCCTGCCGCAGAGCTGGACAGACAATGGGTCCGTGTTGCAGAAGGGGCCTCGGGCCAGCCCCAAAGAGCTGTGTTGCAATGCCCATTATCGCATTGCCTCATTTTTAGGCTCCCTGCTGTGGAACAGATTGCTCAGGCCAGGGACAGACACCGCTGTGCTTCACATAAGGTGTGGAGAGAGTTAATAATAATAAAAGGAAATTTCAGGGGTCCACATACTCCTTGTGTTAGAATGTATATGCACTACTATAGATCCATAGATAGATAAATGGATACATAGATAGAGAGACAGACATATTGAGGGCCAGAACTGTGAAGGGCAGGAAGAAGGTGTCTCTTTCTGCCACAGACTCGCTTACAGTTCAGTGCAAAAGTCACATCAGCCTGCTTTTTGTGAAGAACTAGAGACTGAGTGAACTACCTCATTGCATCCAGGAGCTCCTTGGGCACAATATATTATATCCCACAAGCAGTCTTACTCACCAGTGACCACTCTGCTGGATTTAATTTGGACAGCCCCATGACTGCTCTGAGGAGTGTCCTGGTCTCAAGGCTGTTGATGCAGCTAGTTTTTCTTGCTCTCTCTGGCCACCTCCATGTCTAATATAAAATCAAATGCATCATGAGAAGACACGAAAAGCTAATACCTCTGAGTCTCTAATAAGCTGGTGATTGGTATTATTACTTTGCATACAGAATACCTGGGTTCAGCTGTTTACCTAAATTCAGACAGTACCAAGGAGTTAGTGCCAAGCATCCCACTTCCTCCTGAAGTTGTCCAGCCAGTGTGCTCAATAAATCTTTCTGTTCCCAGATTCTTAGGAAGAAAGTCTGACGTGACTCAGGAGATTCACACAAAACTAAGAATCTGGATTTAAGCTTATGAGCACTACTGAGAAGCACTTACCCCCCCCCCTCCCCTTTCCCTGGCCTTTACAATGGGTAAGTTAGGCAGCTTCCTTGTTTTGCCTCTGAATTCTTAAGGTTCTGTTCTCAGGCACAATCCTGAGCAGCAGGAGGCTGCTGCTGCGCCTAACTCACTTGCTGAATTTAGCCTGCCCTAACTTTGGAAAGCAAGCTTTTAAGCTCCCAGTTTGCTTGAGCACTATGGTAAACGTTCGATGAAGCATTCAACGGGGCACCGATTCGTGTTTCGAGCGAAAGACCGAATTCGGAAAGAAACCCCCAAACACGAGAAATTCAGAGCAGATGACAAATGTACGGTTTAACCAGCGGTTTGCGCAGCAGGTTTGCCCGCTAGCCACCTTCTCTCAGCTGAAACTGAAGGAGAGCCGTTCCTTGCTTTTTAAGCGCTCAGCCCGCGCTGTGTGCCACTCTGCCCCTCTGCCACAGCCGGAGCCGGGCGCGATGCCGCCGCGTTGCCAGCCGGGGCTCTCGAGCTTGCACGGAGCCAGGAAGATGCGCCCGGGGGCTGCCCCTGTGTGCGGGTAACGGATCGCTCCCCTCCCTTGTGGGAATAAGAGTAGAAAAATGGCTTCTCTTTCATTTTGTATGAGTTTCTGCGCGTGTTTGCTGCCTCTCCGTGCTCTGACTACTGTGAGCTGCACTTCCTACGCTCCGTGGAAAGTGTCGCGTCAAGGCGCTGTCGCTTTCCCACGGCAGAGCCAGCCTCGGCCGTGAGTCCGTGGTGGTACGTGGATGTGCTCGGGGCCCCTCTGCTTTCTCTCGTCTGTCTCGCTAGGAGTGCGTGTGGAGATATGCATGGAGGGGAGGGGGGTACCGGCGTGACCGGGGAGGGGTGGCGGGGGAGAGGGGAGTTATTAGGAAACTTTGCTTTGGCTACTCTCTATCCTTGGGGCTGCTTGGCGCCAGCACCCTCAAGTTGAAAGGAAAACAGCCATTCTCACTTCCAACTGCCCACTGAGATCCTTAAGGCGACAAAGACACAAAAGTGAGTTTTATTTGCTGGTAAGCCAGAGGCAAGAAAAAAGAAAAGCCAATTCCCCCTTAAAAAGAGCCGACAAATCCTTTTTGCTCTTTTGTGTGAGCTTTTCCTATTCACATGAAGCGTTCATCCGTGTGATTCCCAACTTATTGTCATTACTTAGTTATTAATTGTTCTCATCTGGGTTTAATTGAGCAACCAAGGACTTTAGCCCAAGGGTCAGGGGGAAAACTTAAAGCAAAGACATGTTCAATAGGAATCCTGCGCTTCGAATATCCATCCCGAGTTAACATAAAGTTTAAAAAAAAGAAAAAGAAAAAAAAGAAAACATAGACAAAGCACAGAGATTAAAGGGTCCCGCTTTGCCCGGAGTCCCGCACCGCAGCGCCCAAAGGTGCCGGCGAAGGGGAGCGGTGCTTGTGGGGAGTCAGCTCAAGGCAGTCCTCGCTGTTTAAAATCTCTCCCGGATTTTTAAGGGCATCTTTACAGGATAAACCCGGCCTCCTGCGCGATTAGATCGCCCCAAACCCGCGGTCTAATCGCGCAGAGACTCAGTTAGAGAGAGAGATAAGCTGGAGATATCCAGCCTTTTTCTGCCAGAGGCACAACGTGGGAAAAAGTCGGCACAGATCTTTCCCGCTCCGGCGCGGCGTTGGGCGCTGGGGTCAGGATCACAGACACTCATTTGCACAGAGAAAAGAAATGATCGGGAAAGAAAGCCAAAGGGGTTGGGAAAAAAGTACAGGAAAAAAAAAACCAAAAAACCAAACAAACAAAAAAAAAACCACCACCAAACAACCCCAAAAGCCCCAAACTCACCCCAGCTCAAAAATAACTGGGCAGCCAGAGCGGAGCGAGACATGAGAAGGGGGATTAGAGCAGCGAGTTCTGGAGAAAGTGACTGTGTTCAGGTATGTTGTTTCGCTGAGTTATTGAAAGCATCATTGATATTTAGGAGATGATAAAAGTCCCGCCTCGCCCCCAGCTACAGTCTCGCTGGAGCCACAGTGCCTGCAGAAGATTGCCGAGCCTCATTACAGCAATTATTTTCCTTCTAACTTTGCTTCAACCTTAACGTTTTAAATTGCTGGAAATGAAAGCAACGGGGTAGGGGGCGGGGGAAAAGACAGAAAGAAAAATATAGAGTCCCAGTTTCTCAGAGGCCATTCCTTGAGCACGAAGATAAAGCACGAAATTTATAATTTTTTTTTCTTTTTTTTTTAAAAAGAGGGGGGGCTGAGAAAGAGAAAAAAGGGGAAAACAACGCTTTCCCTTACCCGAGGGATTCTCCAAACCACACCGGGTGGAGCGGCGCACTGAGAAGTCTCAGGGCACAGCCGGCGGGGAACGCGGCGAGGCGGCGGCGCCGGTGCTGGCGGGATCGGCAGGCGTGGAACCGGGGCTGCATGTCCGCCGACCTTCCGCGGGGTCCTCGGCCGTCGCCAGCGGTTTCCTCGGGGCCGTGGTCGACCGGGACTGGTTACCAGCCGAGCCAGCCGATGAGAACTGCGGGGCGCTCGAAGCCCCGAGGATGGGCAGGAGAGACGGCGCCCAGCGGTCCCGACCATCAATGCTGCGGGTTCCGCTGGCCGCCGCGCCCCGACTCGTGCCCAGCACCATCGTCCCCACACCCCATCCCCCGACCCATCGCCTCCGGTGCTGACACTGCCTCGCCTTTAGCATGCTTTATCCCATTCTTCAGTAGCACCCAAACTCCGACAGCCCCTTCTCCTCCCCATCACCCCAAACCCCGGCACCCCATTTCCCCGAGTATTATCGGCTGGCAAAAGGAGCTCTGGGGAAAGCCTTTGATCTTGCTCTAGGCTTGGCACTGAGATATGGGGCATGTCACACCCTCCCCAGTGTCCCCAGCCCTCGGGGGCTACGGCCAGGACCTTCCCAGACACAAGCGGCTGGAGGGGAGAGGCGCAACTTTTCTCTTTCCTAGGGCTAAGGAAACACGGCTGATGCCGGACCCGCTGAGGGAAGCAGGAGCGATCACACGCACCCTCAGGATAGGGATGCGGTGGGAACTGCTGGCAAGGAGCAGCCGGGGGAAAGGAGGAAACCTTTAACAGCTGCGAGGACAGGGCAGCGCCGGGAAACACAGACCGTTGAAAACTCAGCTGCTGTTTCATGATCTAAGACTGAAGTCTCCTGGAAAAGAGGGAAAACGGCTAATACAGCCAGTCCCATTCTCATCCCCCAACACACAAAATTGGTCTGTCACCCTCCCCCCCGAGAGGGCAAAGAGCGAGGAAACAAACTACATCAAACAGTAGCTTAAAATTAATTTATTTAACAAATATAGCTATAATATAAATGATAATAAAATTTCAAATATACAGTATATTACATAGTACACAGAGCCCCTTCCAAAGGAGCTGGAGGAGGAACAAAGACAGGTAACAGACAGTGCTGTTACATGGGGACGGGAAAGGCCATTTTGCACTTCTGCCTCTTGACCTTGCCTTGCAGAAAGTAAGAGAAATGTCCTGTCTTTCAGTCCCCTTTTTCCATTTCTCTTCTACAGTTCCTTCCCCCATGGCAGAGGGCTCTCCACAAGTTCCAGCTAGACCCAGGGAAGCAGGACACAGTTGGCCCATCACCACCCTGTGCCAGGAAGGAGCTGGGGTGATGCCTCAGGCTTCTGCTAGTTCCCCAGGACTGCTCAGGAGATCAGGACACTGCTGGGGTAGGGGCCCTGCATCAGAGGGGGAAGCAGAGAGGTCAAGCAGAGCCAGACTGAAGAAGTCTCTGCCATAGGGTCCATGGGAAAGTCCACAGAGAAGAGCCGGAGAAGCAGGGAGGGACTGCGTGTAGAGCCAGCGGGAGCAGACAGCCAGCGGTGCTGGGCTGGGCTCAGCTCAGGCTCTATGTGAGGTGGTACATGCTGTATCCCACATGTGCTGTGTACAGTCCCACAGGAGCCACAGGCAGCCCTGCACGCTGAAAAGGGCTGGAGGCACTGTACAGGGAAGCGCCAGCCACTGCTGGGCCGCCCAGTGGGAAGGAGATGCCGAAAGCAGCAGGCGGGAGCATGGGCTTGGCTGCCATCTTCAGCTTCTCCAGCTCAGCCTCCTGGAGCCTCTTGGCCTTGGCGCGGCGGTTCTGGAACCAGATCTTCACCTGCGTCTCGGTGAGGCTGAGCGAGCTGGAGAACTCTGCACGCTCGGCAATGGACAGGTACTGCTTCTGCCGAAACTTCCTCTCTAGGGCCAGCAGCTGCGCCGTGGTGAAGGGCGTCCGGGGCTTCCTGTTTGTCTTGTGCTTGCGCAGGGTGCAGGCTGGGGGGCTCAGCCGCCCTGCGTCCAGGAGCAGCCAGGGGAGAGGGGGAAGGAGAGAGAGACACCTTGGTTAGCAGCGCCCAAACGCCCACGGCCAGCAGAGCCCCCACCCCACCACAGCTGAGGCAGGGAAAGGGGGAAATAAGGTCCCACATGAAGCAAATTGCCCCAAACCCACCAGGGCTGCCCAGAGCACGCTTAAAATTGCTGTCCCCCATTCCAATAAAGAGAGCTGTGCTTCGTATCAGGAAACTCTGACTCCATGGAGAAAAACCCAGCAAAGCACACGAATCAGACACCCACAGACCCTGCAACCCCTGCCTTCATAGCTACCCCAGCTCATGGAGAGGAGACGCAAATGAAGGGAATGACACTCCAAAAAGAAGAAAAGAAGTCCTGTACTTTTTATTGGATTACAGGAAAAAAAATAAACAAAACGGGCTGGCTTCTCAGTCTCACACTCTCTTCATTAGGCCCCTGGGAACCGGATTAAGCATGTAATTAATTACGAGGTTTGAATTGACACTCATGCTCTATCTACCACTCTTCACCGGCCCGCTCCTCTCCTCTTATTCAACATTTCTAAGGGTCTTAAACATCCATCTGTCGCTGGCTTACTTAGCAACAGCAATTTTTACTTTGCAATTTAAATAAATTAAACTGCTGCTTTACTCTACACGAGTCCTCTCGGGAAACCTGCCTTTCTCCAAGGGACAGAGAACACAGCTCTCTTTGCAACTTTGCTAAGGGCACCCCAAACACTCTGGAGAGCCTCAGAACAAGGTCACCCACGGGATCCCGGGCAGGGAGGGTGCATGACCGGGTCGAGGGCAGGCGGCCCATGCTGCCCAGACCAGGGCTCAGCACAGACAGTGGAAATTATTAACGGGCTTCTCTGATCTCGGCTCTCACGCTGTTACTTGTGTTAATTTAGATCACTGCAATAAAGCAGGAAAACACTGATTGTGGCCCTTCGGACTTTGGAGATGCACCATTTAGGACAGCAGCCGGTGGGGCTGAAGCCCGCAAAGCTCCCGCTTACAGAAAACCGGTCTGTGTAGATCCTTATGGAATTATTTGAGCCACTGAGAAAGCCTCAGCGGCGTTGAGTCAAGATCTGCGTAGCTAGTTCGAGCCCCAGGTTAAATTAACAGGCTGGCCGTGTCGCTTTTTCTTTTCCCTCCCGGTTAACATTTGGCACAAGATCTCACCCTGGCACGGCCGCTCTTCCTGTGCGTTCGCAGCCATCCTCCGGCTTCACACACTCGCGAATCCGTTCAGTACGGACGGGCCGAAGGGGCCCAGAAGAGTGCGAACGGCACGGAAAAATACACCAGGAGAGACAGGCAGGGCGAAAGGGACGGGAAACTCCCGGCCACCCGCGTAGCCTTGCCCTCGGTCCGCCCGGCCCCACGGGAAGGTGGCCGCCGGCCCGGAGAGCTCCCATCCCGCCCGCTCCCGGACCATTACTTACTCGGGGGAGGCGGCGAGAACCGTGGGGTTTGCATCCAGGGGCTCCGCTCCTGCTTCTCGGGGCTTTCCGCCTTGACGAGCGTGTCTTCGGGCAGCTTGACCAGCCCCCCGACGGAGAAGTGCCCGCCGAGGGGCAGCGGGGACGGCGGGGCCTCTGCCGACAGTGCGCCCAGACGAGGGCTGAGGCTGGAGCGGACGGCCGCCCCAGCGCCCGGCGGGGGCCCAGAGCCCTCGGGTCCGTCCCTGCCTCCCGGCTTCCTGTGGTCGGCCATGAGCGCCTCCACGCTGAACGGCAGCAGAGATGGGGAGACCTTGGGCTTGTCGCTTTCCTCCTCCCCGCCCATCGCCGCCGCGACGGGGAGCGCGCCACCGCCGGGACTGCTGAAGGCGGATGCGGGCAGCTCGTCGCTGCGGACCCCGGTGGGCGCGGCGGTCATATCCACAGCCGG